>CM042156.1:89121319-89191319 GCA_023376005.1 Doryteuthis pealeii | reverse complement strand
GTTGATCCTGTTGGCATTCCCCCTCAAGGGTGGGGCGCTTCAGGCACCAGGCAATAAACCCAGCCCCCTAGGATCAATGCTGTTATTTACTTTATCGGTCCAGTGTCCAAAGCTCACTGGACCCCCAGCTGTGCCAGGTAAGTATTGTGCGAGTGTGTAGTCCATACAAAATATTTTGTAAAAAAACAAAAAAAAATACAAAAAAAACAAACTTATACACTATTCATAAGAATGAATGAAACTGTTTACAGTATTTAGATCCAGAGGTTTTATTATTTGACCCCTGGTGACTTCAAATGACCCCAATGTCAACCTGACATAAGTGGAGGCCTTTTAAGTCATTGTGCCAAAATTACTGTCAGTAGGCCTCGTTGGTTTTAGTGAGAAATTGGCAGACAAACTGCAGGCTCATTTATTAGTATTTATTAGTGTTAAGTGAATAATTTAGAATGATTTTTACTTTAAGCCATGTTGCCTCAAGGCAATTCAGTACACACTAGCAGGACCTGTGAATATACCACAGTATGATGATTTAATTATTACGTTTTATATGTTTACAACTCAGCATATGAGTACCGACTTTAGGCACCCCGACGACTTACTTTATATGTTTACTTAAGAGCTTTTGTTAAATAGTTCAATATGTAAAAAGTATAATAATCTTTATTTAACTCTCTCTCACTTTTTTTTTCTTTCTTTTCCTTATGTTCGATTGAAACAGATTAGTATTATCACTTCCAGATGCTCACCCCCCTCTATCTTTCCCCTATTTTCTTTCTTATATTTTTTCTGCATAGCATGTCCTTTTTATTCCTTTCTTTCTTTATAATAAAAACGCAATGGTCAATTATTTTAACTGAGGTGCCGACACTCATTAGAAATATGAATTCAGCAGATAAGCAACACCAGATAATCAGGATATACATTTTTGCATTTCATCTTGGGTGATTTGGACAGACTAATTTTTAACCAGAGGGTGTTGCAAGATGACAACAGTCGTACTATTAAGGAACACGAGTATTAATATATAAATGTGCGTATATTCAGTATTTCTCTGTAGGGTAACTCCTTGTCTCATTCTTGCTGTGACGATACAAAATTACACCATTACAATACAGAGTGAATGTGTACATTGACCCCCCCCCCAACACTTATTAAATTTCAACTTGGACTGGAAATTGCTTTATTCACTAAGAACATTCTAATGGGACATTTTTGCATTTCATCTTGGGTGATTTGCACAGTCTCATTTTTAACCAGAGGGTGTTGCAAGATGACAACAGACGTACTATTAAGGAATACAAATATTAATATATAGATAATTTTTCACTTAAAAATTTTGGGGAAATATTTTAGGAGTGATAATGTTTCAAGGCAGTTCAGTACACATTAAGGAAAAAAGGGAAAAGTCTTTGAGAAAAAAACGTGGGGAGAGGACTTAAAGAGAAAAAGAGAAAAATGAAAGAAAGTGAAAAATGAAAGAAAGAAAAAAGAAAGAAAAAAAAAGAAAGAAAAAAAGAAAAAAAAGAAAGAAAAAAAGAGAAAAAAGAAAGAAAAAAGAAAGAAAAAAAGAAAAAAGAGAAAAAAAGAAAGAAAAAAGAGAAAAAAGAAAGAAAAAAGAGAAAAAAAAGAAAAAAGAGAAAAATGAAAGAAAAAGAGAAAAAATGAAAAAAATGAAAAAAAAGAAAAATGAAAGAAAAAAGAAAAAATGAAAAAAAATAAAAAAGGAGAAAATGAAAGAAAAAAGGAGAAAATGAAAGAAAAAAGGAGAAAATGAAAGAAAAAAGGAGAAAATGAAAGAAAAAGAAAAAGAAAAAAGAAAAAGAAAAGAAAAAAGAAAAAAGAAAAAGAAAAATCCTAGTTCCTGACTTTTGTACTTATGACAGTCTATCATTATATGATATGTACAGTATGTTCTAAGAGTGTCACAAGTAAAGAATTCCTGAATTCTAAAAATATCTTTCTTCAAGGCTAGCAGACATTCTCAAACTATTAACTTGTCTACTATCACATAAGACGAAAAGGTTCAGAAGTGGGACTTCTCCCTATGCAAAATCTTCATCGTAAACCAATTGGAGCAAACCGCCCCCGCCCCCCCCACGTCAGGGGAAGGGAGTGCAAAAAATAAATAAAATAAAGATGTCGATCTAAACTTCAAGACATGCATAAATATGTATGGAGATACACAAGCCACAGTCTTTCAGCTTGTTTATAAAAAAAAAAAAAAGGCTGTATATGTTTGTCTAAGAGATGAATTAAAAGATTTAAAATATATATTTTTATTATAGTAAAGATAAATCTAATGAGTCAGATGAACCTACTAAGAGTTTCACTTAATGCTCTTCAGGCTAAGATCTTAGCCCTGAAAAGCATTAAGCGAAACTTTTAGTAGGTTCGTCTGACTCATTAGATTTATCTTTATTATTTGCTCTACTTAGGTATTAAGCACTTTTTACTTATTAGCTTTAGTCTCTTGGCGGTTTCGTATGAATATATATATATATATATATGCATATAAATTGTTTTTTCTTTTGGTCAAAATATTGTACCAATAGATTATTTTTTGTTGGTACGATTATCTTGGTCTTTTTCTTTTTTACAAAAAAAAATTTTTTTTCCCCGGTTGATGTTTGGTAGTATATTTTTACAATCAAACTATTTGCTGGGTTTTTCTCACCAATAAGTTTGGTATATTAATTATATTTTTTTATTATATATATTTATTCAAAATTTGAACTGATTCATCATATATAACCTAATTTTGTATATGTACATAAGGGACCTCCAATTTGCTCTGTGAAATTTACTACCCCCCATCTATATTTAACACAATGAAACTTGCATATGATAAAGATTAATATTATCTTGAAAATGTTTTGTCCATTCAAAAGAAGAAACATTAAACAAACTCCTAATGATTTTAAAAAAATTTTCTCAACTTACTGAAATAATGAAAATTATGAACGAAAACAATGTTTACATTTTCACACTGTTAAATCAATTGAAATTTAACGTAGCCAAAAACAAGTTACGACTAGAGTCTTTTTAAAATCCTATGAAAAATCAATTAATGAATGAATCCACAAAAAAATGATTTTTACTTTTTTTCTATAAATATAAGAGTCTGAATAATTAAATCAGAAGATTTTTATATGATTCTATTTTAGTAAAAGAAGTATGAATACAGAATTCTGCTAAAAAATATCAATAAAGAAACTGACCCTGTTGTAAAAAAAAAAATGGACTGTTTTAATTATTTTTGAAGATAATGGTAAGTAATTTTTCCCAATCAGATAATTTGATCTTTGAATTAACTGTTTTTCTTTGTAACGACTCTTTATGTTCGTTACTTTTTTTTTTTTTTGCGAGATTTGAAAAAAAAAAATTCAAAAATATTTATGTTTCTTCCTTCAATATGCCTAAACTGATCACGTGATGTGAATTTGGTGGTACCTAACATACATACAGGATGTAAGTAATTTCCACATTTTGAAAATGCATAATCACAGCTGAGATTCAACGAGATCCCCTCATCCATCCCTTAATAGGATCACACAAGACAGTCATTTTTTGTAAGGGTTAAAAAAGTGAGGGGTGGGGGTATTCTCTTTATATCCTTATCTAGTTTTCAACATTATATAAGTAAAAGTAAATTTGGCAGAGTGGCCTATCAGCCAGACAGCAAGGGAGTCTATCCCCTTTTCGCTAGCGCTAGACCAGGAAGATTGTTTTTGCATCTGAGGTGGAGCACCACACCTACCGTCAGCTCCCCACTTTACCGCACAGTTCAGAAAACTTGCGATCCTAGGTGGGCGCTCTACCGAAGAAATAAACAACCATCCTATTTTGTCCTTGTAAGAAAAATTGTATAAGCACTTAAAAAAAAAAAAAAAAAAAAAAAAAAAAAAAAAATTTTTCATCACTTTTTTAGAAATTGTAAATAAACGGTTTCTTTTTTTTTATGTAGATCAAATTTCTATCATCCAGACACCATAAACACGACCATAAATGATTGATATCAAATATTAATTTCAATCACCTTTTATCTGAAGAAACTTGAGGAGGTGTTATGCTATTGTAGAGAGATAAAACCCAGAAGACAGCTTGCAAAATCTATTATTTTCAGGAAAGGCAATCAGGTGAGGAGAAGAAGATCAGATTACCCAATTTGTGCTACTCATGCGCTGAATTGGCCGGGACCGGTATTGAACCAGTAAATTTGTGATTCATAAGCAGGTGCTCTACTGACTAAGGTAAAAGGTTAAATCTACACTACAAAACTATTACCAATTGGACACATGGCCTAGTGGATAAGGTAGTTAGGTTAAGACAGTTCTAAGTAACAGTTATCTCTGGATCCCGAGTTCAATCCTGAGTAGAGGCAGTTAGAAAAATAATTCACACAACTCCTAGCCCAGCTATGGTTAGCTGAATGAGAACAGGATACCCCCGTGGACTAAATAAAGGGTTAGGTTCAAAGTTCCGTGATGGCTCCCGATTACGACAAGAAAGCTCCCAAGTTCGAAAAGAAGGTTCCCGAGTCCGACAAGAAATACCTGAAGAAGGCCGGAGTGCATATCGGCCGAAACGTTGTACAATAACAATGAAGATGGGGACAATAGTCCGAATAACGCAGATGATACTAATCTTCAAGCCTCATCTCAAACATTCAGAGAAATAAAACTATTACCGTATTTGACAGTATATAAGACGCACACCCATTTTAGCAGGACAGATTCAGAAAAAAAAGTTTTTAGGTATATTTGAGCATATATTGTTGAAAACAGTCTAGATGTGCATTACACAAGCAGAAACATAGCTGTATAAAAGCAATTTGGTAGTACAGGCAAGCAATAAGCATACACAAGACATCTCAATAGCAGGAAATAATAATAATAAAATTAATACGGGAGGTCTCAAACTTCATCTATGATATATAAGAGGCAGGGCAATTTTTTGAGCTAAAATTTTGGAAAAAAGTGTGTCCTATATGCCGTCAAATACAGTATATAAAAAATGATTAGCTTGAACCGTGTGGAACACCTTTATTTAATAGACAAATTTTTGATTCCAGGTATTTTTCTGCACCTGCCCCACACACAAGGGGTTTAAAAATATAAAGATTGAACCTGTATTTACAAACGCACAAAAGAAACAATGAATTGTTAATCCTCCATTTTTAACGTCCCCTCACAAAATCAGACAATTAAGATGAATGTTCAGTTTAGAAAACAAAAATAAAATTTTAAAAAAGTTTATTCTGACTCGGTCTGGTGAGTATGGAGAGTGTTATACATGCCTAATTTTGTGTTTTGCCAAAAACTCTGATTTAAAAATGTCTAGACTGGATTCATAATTTTTTTTTGTATTATTTCAAATTGGCACGGACTCAGACTTCAATTTACAACAAGTGGCTCAGCTGGGTATGTCTTCATTAGACTTTATACATATATTTCATAACATCTCGTGTTTGTCTACTTCATATTTCCATAACATCCTGTGTTTGTCTACCTTTCTACACACACACACACACACATATATATATATATATCTTATTATAATGGAGATTGTGTCTTTTTCTGTCTGTAACCGAAACTAAACCACTACTCAAGTCAAAATTCCCTTAGTTATTGACGTCACATTCACCATGAATTTATCCTTATTTTAACCTCAATTATTAATAAAATTGTTTTACATTATTAATACTGTTAACTATATCTACATACTAACAACATACAATTATGTTTATATATACAACAAAATAGTGGTTTACAGTGTGAATGGGAAGGCTAATTTGCATATTGATATTAAAGATGTGATTTTAATAAATATATGCTTAGTATTATTGGTTTCTAACTGTTTGGTTTTATTTTAATGAATATAAGCAAAAATCTCTTCAATGAATCTTAAATTAAATCCATTAACAAAAAAAGATAACTATCATTTTATTCTTTACTTCTTCTTTTAACCAAATACTTAAATTAGAAAAAATAACAATGAAAGACGAGAGTGATGGAAGAGTAAATTTCAGTTGTTCTATTTTTCGATTATATCCCCCTCTGTTTCAAATCTTTTTATCTGCATTCTTATTTAGTTTCATTAGCGTTTCTAATTTAATACGAATATTTCATTACATTAAAACTTAAATACTTGTACCCGGAGGGTGCATATTTTGCTAGTATATATAATATACCAGCGTGTTGGTAGATCCTTGCGGAGAAAAAACCAGGCAGAAAGTTTGATTGTAAAAATATACTACCAACATAACCAGAAGTAAAAAATTTTTGAAAAAAAAGAAAAGACCAAGATATTCGTACCAACAAAAAATAATCTATTGGTATAGTGTATTTGGCCAAAGATAAAACAATTTATATGTATATATATGTATATAAGATATATATATTCATATAACCGCTAGGAGAAGCTAATTTGTAAAAAAGTGCTCGATACCTAAGTAGAGCCAAGTAATAAAGATAATCTACTGAGTCAGACGAACCTACTATTAGTTTCACATAAAGCTCTTCAGGGCTAAAATCTGACTCAGATTTTAGCCCTGAAGAGCTTTAGCGAAACTAATAGTAGGTTCGTCTGACTCAGTAGATTATCTTTATATATATATATATATATATATATATATATATATATATATATATATATATATTCAGTTTTGATTTTTAAGTTTTAAATTATTATTTCTCACCAATATCTTATATATTAATTATACTAGTACAAAATAGATATTTGAGTCAACAAGTTCCTGCTGAGGGGGGGGGGACCACTGTCTTCTCGCAAGCCAAACTTTCTTTTGGTCAACACAGTCTTCGTCTTTGCAGCTGAAAATCCATCATCATTGTCAAAATAATCTTTTCTGACTGCTGTCTCACGTAAGCCGAATGCTTCTCTCCCCGTCACATGATGCTCGACTCGCTTTAGTTATTTATGGGCATATTACCCAAACATTCGGGCACATCAGTCGAACCTCGCGTCTGTCGAGTGCCTAAATCGCATTTGTTTTTGCATCTGGGAGGACGCGGGTTCGATCCCGGCAGGCAAGACAATGTCTTGTTCTTTTTCTTTTCTCGTTCACTTAGTAAAGTTGGTGGATCTATTGTTGATATCAGCTGAACAGCAAGGGAGTCTATCCCCTTTTCACTAGTGATAGAGCAGGGAGATATCTTTAGTGTCTGAGGTGAAGTACCACACCTGCCATCAGCTCTCCATTTTAACACACAGTTCCAAACAGTGCTACTCATGTGCTGAGTTGGGCAGGTATCAATACTGGAACCTTGTAGTTTCAAGATGCTTATGCTCCCCATCCCCCTAGGGTTGAGCACTCTGGGTGGGATTTTCGCTGATGATCGTCAACTAAAAGCTTAAATGCAACGCTCTCCTATATAAGGGATGGAGCACTCTATGTTGGCCTTTACATACAAAGTGATGTGTGTATTAAAACAGTTAAAATCCCCTTCGCATTCTGTCGGTGATGACAGCCTGATGGTTAAGGTGACAGACTGACATTAAACCGACCAGATTTCAATCCTGGCTGTAAGTAGCTTACAAATGTCTAGCCACACTGAAGAGACTTGATAAGTCGAAACATGTGTCTGTGGATAACTATATATATAATATATATATTATTTTTAAACTCTGCCGGTGTGAAAAAACCCTGATAACTCAGTTGGAAAATTTTTTTATTTTGAAAACTGACATCTGGAGAAAAAAAATTTCCAACATAGAAAAGACCAACACACACGTAATTTCTGAGAATAATCATCAGTATCTTATGTAGTGGCCAAAAGAAAAAACAGCGGATGAGTTTTCTAAGTTATATATGTAAAAAGTGCTCAATACTCTAAGTAGATCATAATTATCCATTTGTTCTGATATATATATATATATATTATATATATCAGAATAAGTGGATAATTCCGCAGCCCCTTCATAAGAACCATAAAACCTCTACATTTACCTCAGAAGAAGAAGAAGAAAGAAATTGTTATTACAGTCGTTGCCACTGATCTTGAAAAATTGGTAGCACCCCCAAAACTAAAACAGGTTACTGGAGCATGATAAATAGTACAATAAAAAAAGAATCCTTGGTCTTAAAAGTAATAGTTAAAAAAAGTTTCTTAAAAATAATAAAATATAAAATTTATAAAAGAAAATAAGTGATTTTAATTTTTTTTAAAGACAAGGAGTAACTGAATGATGTTGAAGGAGGAAAAGAGGAAAAGAAAAAAAGAAAAAAAAAAAAGAAAAAAGAAAAAGAAAAGAAAAAAAGAAAAGAAAAAAAAGAAAAAGAAAAAGAAAGAAAAGAAAAGAAAAAAAAGAAAAAAGAAAAAGAAAAAGAAAAAAAAAAAGAAAAGAAAAAAAGAAAAAGAAAAAAGAAAAAAAAGAAAAAAAAAAAAAGAAAAAAGAAAGAAAAGAAAAAAAAGAAAAAGAAAAAGAAAAAAAAGAAAAAGAAAAAAGAAAAAAAGAAAAAGAAAAAAAAAAGAAAAAGAAAGAAAAGAAAGAAAAAAAAAAAAAAAGAAAAAAGAAAAGAAAGAAAAAAAGAAAAAAAGAAAAGAAAAAAGAAAAAAAGAAAGAAAGAAAAAAGAAAAAGAAAGAAAGAAAAAAAGAAAAAAGAGAAAAAGAAAGAAAGAAAAAAGAAAAAGAAAGAAAAAAAAGAAAGAAAAAAGTCAACAGGAAAAAAGACAGAAAAAGGAAAAAGGAAAAAGGAAAAAAAGAAAAAAAAGAAAAAAGAAAAAGGAAGAAAAAAGAAAAAGAAAAGAAAAAGAAAAAAGGAAGAAAAAAAAGGAGGAAGAAAAGACTATAAAGTCACACGCAGAAATTATTATCATAATTATTACTGCATCATGTACGATGAACTGTTTCGATAAACATTAGACTGCAAAGAAGATGAAGAGAAGAAGTCGTCTCAGTTGAGCTGACATTTAAGAGGCATTTTCACATCCTTTTTTGTTTTCTTTCTTCACTCATCTTCAATTCTGATTGCATTATGGGTAATTGGTCATTTAAACAGCTGATGATGGAAAAAAGGAAAATAGGGAATTTAATTGGTTTTGGTTGCATGTTAACATCTTCCTCCTATCTTCCTGTTCCGTTACATTTATCTGGAGAGAGAGAGAGAGAGAGAGAGAGAGAGAGAGAGAGAGAGAGAGAGAGAGAGAGAGAGAGAGAGAGAGAGGGGGGCATTTCAACTTTTAGAGTGTTATTATTGGGATCAATTGTTTCTCATAGGTTAATGCCTTCATAGAGTCATTGAGACATTTTACCGGTTCATGTCGAGGAATGATGATGAGGAGAAGAAAATAGAGGAGATGGATAATTAATTTTTGTGGGGAATCTGTGTGTTTGTTTAGGGGGGGGGGGATTAGTAGATTTTTTTTTCTTTCTCTAATCAGAAAAGTAAACATCAAAATAGACCTAATTTCTTTGTAATTAGGTGTCCTATGAAGTTTATAAAAAAAAAAAAAAAAAAAAGAATAAAATGTCCTTTTATGGATAATTTAAAATCTTTAGATATTCTTTCTTTCTTATCAAATCCAAAATATTTTCATGATTAATAGATCTCTTAATAAAATTTTTTAAAAACAACCACAAAATTAATTATATATATAAGTGTTTTATGGGTCCAGTGGGAGAAAATTGAATATTTTATTTAAAAAAAAGATTAAGTTAAAAAAAAAAAAAAAAAAATGGAATTATTATTTTACATTAGTGACACATGTTTCAGATCTTCTGATATCTTCTTCAGGCATTAATTAACCATTATATATATATATAATCCAAAAGTCCAGAGAAGAAGTCTTCCTTACGACATAGGAGTTTTTTTAAAAACCTGTCGCAATTTGAGAGCTCAATGTGTGCTCTTATTGTTAGAGTCACAGAGCCAATTTATAAGTAAAGAAATAACAAAATACTTAGAGATTTTGCATTATAGTCTATTTCGGGGAGCTTAGACAAAGTGTCTAATTCTTCCGACTCATCAGATGCGCTGGGAGAATTAGACACTTTGTCTAAGCTCCCCGAAATAGACTATAATGCAAAATCTTTTGTTATTTCTTTACTTTATATATATATATATATATCTCCACTCCACTTCAGATGCAAAACAATCACTAGTGAAAAGGGAATAGACTCCTCACTGTCCGGCTGCTACTGACAATAGGCCACTTAACTTTAGTTTTACTTTATGGGTAAAAAAGATCAAAATATAAATGTGGAAAAAAAAAAAAAAAAAAAGAATAGAATTAACTAATAAAACACTCCCTTAAAATTGTGGCCTTGTGTCAAACTCAGCTAAGTTTAATAAACATTAAAAGAAAAGAAAAAAAAAAGAAAAAGCAATAACAGCAGTGATGCTGATAGCTTTTTGATTTAGTGCATCCTGGGACACACATATTTGCTTTGAATGAGTCCCCAGTAAATTTGATGGGTCCCAACTAAAGTTTCTTATAAATTGAAGGGTTTTTATTTATGATCTGGGGAAACAACTAAAGCCATCTAACGCCTATCTTGTAACCTATCCTGTGTAATTAATTGATAAGAAATTATTGAACTGTATTTACAGTTAGCTTGAAATGGTGAGGGAAGAAAAAAAGAAAAACACTGGAACGTATGGATATGATTTTATTGCATCCGTTTAGATTTTTATGCGTCAGGGACACAGGACACATACCTATCAGCTTCTCTGTAACAATATTACATTGAGCAGATAAAATTAAAAAGAGAAGTGACAAAAGATACTAAAACATTTGCACAGCAAATAGAATCAGTACAAAGAGTTTAGAAGAACGTTCAGTGATCAGCTGGTTATTGAGTAAATGAAGATTTTTATCTGACAGATAAAAATATGTATATGTTCAACAACACAAAATTGCTTGTACAATAAAGAAATCTATACAACAAAAAGACATATATATATAATGGACTCTCCTGTCGATTTTTCAACATATGAGGGTTCATATACACAATGAACATCCACACAGGGATTTGTTTATAGTGGTGAAGGCTTGTGTTGGACCATCCACACTTTTTGGCACAGTCGATAGGAAAGAATTGGTGCATCAAGGGTTGCCACAAACCCAATCAACGACCGACCTCAGGAATTTTGAATTCAGAGTTATCCCTCTCCTAGACTGGTTACCTACCCAAGGCTGAAGGGCCCAGTCTGCCCTACTATTTAACCCATAGCTGGAGGGAGAATATATGAATTCATACCTTTCCCAAGGGTATTAATCTCTTGTATAATATCCAGTGAATTTTTGAAATTTGTCGCGCCTAGATTTATACTAAATCTAACATCTGTTCAAGTTTTTATCCGGTTTGTAGAGACTAAAATAAAAAATTTATACAGTTTATATAAACTAAAATACGGTTATGAGCTTTTTTTTCTGGATACATTTCCCAACTCCATGATTAAGAGAAAAAAAACAAAAAAAAAAAAACAACCCCCCCCCAAAAAAAAAACCATCCATCACTGTTCAATTTTTTCCATCCTAATGTCTTGATGAATGTTTGATAAAAACCAAAACGTTTTAATGTCGACTTCACCATCAAGAATAAATTCATCTTTTTTTTAAATACTTTGGTTTTTTTTTTCTATTTTTAACAGTTTATATAATGTTTCAAAACATGAAACATACACAGTATTTAGGAGTTAAGAATGGCAGTAAATTTGATTTGGGCATATTAAAGCTATTAATGCAGTTTATGGGGTCTCGTATTTTTAAGATCCATTTTTTTTCTGTATTTCATCTTTTTTAGTTAAACTAATTGTTAATAGCTTTAATATGCCACAGTAATTAGAGAAAAAGAAAAGACATGTTTGAATGGAAACCTAACAAACTTTCTGTGAAAATAAGTTCATCATAGAAGAATTGAAATTATAAACAAACACACATTCCCAGGGAAATTTCTCTGTAATGGTATAATACAGAAATATTTGTAATACATTAGTTAGTTTGGACCATGGATATAACTTCTTTTTTTTTTTTTCAGTAATGCCATCAAAAACATCCTGACAGATGTAGTGAAAAAATTTTTTTTTTTTTAAAAAAAGAAAGAAAAACAAAAAAAAAAAAAAACGAAGACCCCCCCCTCAAAAAAAAAAAAAAAAACACACACACCCTCCTTGTACACACAACATCAAAATATTCCAAGCCATCATATTTTGATACACCTCAATACATCCATTGGGAGTTAATTTTTTAATTTTTTTTTTTGGTGTGGGGAGGGGGGGTATTTTACCAATTTTTTTCTTTTTTCCAGCTATCTTCATCCACATCACAACACTTACTTCCATAATGAATATCAAAGTCATAAATCAAACATGCAGTGAGAGACTACAGAGATTGAACCCGCTACCTCCAGGTTTTGAGTGGTGACTCTTGGTAAGAAAGGCATAAAAAAACGAGACTCCCCTTTTTTTTGCTTTACAAATTTTTTAGGTTGAAGAATGAATTTTTAGGCACAAAGTTTGGCATCAACCTATATGCAAGTATTAATTTTGTAAGGTTGAACAATCAAGCCTAATAGGAAGGACTGAAAGAAAACTTTGGCTTCAAAAATTGATTTCATAAATTAATGATATTCTGACCATATATCATACATTGGTTAACAACCAATGGTTTATTTGAAATATTTTAAGGAGATTTCAATTTTCATAAAAGAGTGATTTTCATTTCATTTATCTTATATAAAAAATAAACTAAAAAAAAAGAAAAAAAAAAAAACGCAATCAATAAAAAAGTTTGTTATACAAGGTGATTGAAAAGTAACTCCCTATTTTAAACTATAATTTTTTTATATATGCACAGTGATGCTGATAGCTTTTTAATTTAGTGCATCTATTTGATTTGAATGAATCCCCATATTAATAAATTGTAGAGTTTTTATCTCTGAACAACTAAAGCCGTCTAACCCCTACCTTTTACCCATACAGTGTAATTCGTTTCCAAGAAAATATTGAAATAGATTGACAGTAAACTGGAAATGGGGGGTGGGGAAGAAAAAACACTGGGACACATGGATTCACTTTTACTGTGTCCTTTTATATTTTTTATGTGTCAGGTCAGTGACACAGGATGCATACCTGTTAGCATCTCTGTATTTCTCTCAATTCTTTAAAGTATGGCAATTTCTGGGGATATGGACAGGTAGACATGGTCTACAAGATTGGACAGCCACCCTGCGACTATTTTCTTGGGGGTTTGGTTGAAGGAACAAGTTTATTCTACAAGACGAACAACTTTAGGGGAACTTGAAGGACGAATATGAGAATTTATTTCTGCCATTCTACATATGAGTTCCTGTGATTCTTGAGTGGCTTGAGAGGCTGGAGGCAAATACTGGTGCCAATATAGAATTTTAAATAAAACTCCATGTTGTGTGTTTTTCTCAGATTCATTTTTTTTTTGAAAAATAATGATTCAGTAATAAATTATAAGATTTTTAAAATAGGGAATTACTTTTACAATCACCTTGTATTTTGGCCAACATGTGATTTAAATTCTTAATGTAACTCTGAATGAGAACAAGAAAGAATTTGATGATCATTTGGCATCATTGATGCCCATGTTGTGTAGGGGGGGGCAGAGAATGAAGTGATCTATTAAAAGTTTTACTTACATCTCTAGCAGGTTCTTCGTCAGCGCCTGGACATGTAAAGGTAACAAACTCATGGCACCGTTTATGCACTACAAAGCAGCAGACTGAAAGAAATCAAAGAGAAAAAAAAATGGATAGAATACCCTTGGAATTCATTTAAAAAAGTAAGTAAAAAAATTTTTTAAAAAGTAAAAAGAAAAAAGTTTAAAAAAAAAAAAAAAAAAGTTTAAAAAAGTTTTTAAAAAGTTTTAAAAAAAGTAAAAAAAAAAAAAGAATTAAAATTTTTTTTAAGTAAAAAAAAAAAAAAGAAGCAAAATTAGAATAGAACAATAAAAGTTAAAAAATAAAAACAAAAGTAATTAAAATGGTTTTACTTTTATGAGTTACATAAAAGTAAAACCATTTTAATTAAGATAAAGATCTAAGAAAAAATTAAAAAAAAAAAAATTCTGATAGTCTATTCTGCATTGTAAACAAATTTATTTCTGCCCCCAGAATTGATTTAAAAAAGTAAGAAAATAAAAAATAAATAAACATTTTTAAAATAAAAATAAAGTAAAAAGAAAAGTTTTAAAAAAGTTTTAAAAGTTTTTAAAAAGTAAGTTAAAAAAAGAAGTAAAAAGAAAAAAGTAAAAGAAAAAAGTAAAAGAAAAAAAGAAAAGAAAAAAGTAAAAGAAAAAAAAGAAAAGAAAAAAGTAAAAGAAAAAAAAGAAAAGAAAAAGTTTTAAAAGTAAAGAAAAAAAAAAGAAAAAAGTTAAAAAAATTTTTTTTTTAAATGTAAAAAACTCTGCAAAAATACATCAAATATAACTATAAAAGTTAAAAAATAAAACAAAAGTAAGGGTTAACTCATAAAAGTAAAACCATCTTAATTAAGATAAAGATCTAAGAAAAATAAAAGCAAAAAAAAAAAAAAAAAAAAATTCTGATTCTGCATTGTAAACAATAAATTTATTTCTGCCCCCAGAATTGATTTAAAAATAAGTAAGAAAATAAAAAAGTTTTTAAGTAAAAATAATGTAAAAAGAAAAAAGTTTTAAAAAAAGTTTTAAAAAGTTAAAAGTTAAAAAAAGAAGTAAAAAGAAAAAAGTAAAAGAAAAAAAAAGTAAGAAAAGTAAGAAAAAATAAAAACAAAAGTAAGGGTTAACTCATAAAAGTAAAAACATTTTAATTAAAATGAAAAGCTAAAAAAAATAAAAGCTAAAAAAAATAAAAATAAAAAAATCAGATAGAGTATTTTGCATCGTAAACAAATTTATTTCTGCCCCCAGAAATATATAAATAGCAATGTTAATGCAGTATATATCAAATAAGCAGGTTGTTTCGTACATAATTACGTGGGGGTGGGGGTGGGGTGAGATACTCTTGTCCTAGGCATGACTACATCAGGTTTGTGCATTTGGAGAAAACACACACACACAAAAAACAAAAAAAAAACAAATAAATAAACAGATGCAAAGATTGTTTTTTTTAAGATAATTTATTGCAAATTGCTAAAAGATAAATAAATCAAAGAAATTACTCATACGATTCAGTTAAATAAGACAATATAAAGTACTAGCAGAACCTGTGAATATACCACAGTATGATAATTTAATTATTAGCTCAGTTAGTAGAGCGTTCGGCTAGAAACGAGTAGCACCGAGATCTGTGCAGTAAAGTAAGGAGCTGATGGTAGGTGTGGCGCTCCACCTCAGACATGAAAACAATCTCCTTAGTTTAGCACTAGTGAAAAGGGGATAGACTCCCTCACTGATGGGTTGATACCGACTTTAGTCCACCCCGACGATTTTACTTTTTTTTTTTTACTTAAGAGCTATTACATAATAGTTCAATATGTAAGAAGTATAATGATATTGATTTAACTATTATTTATTTATTTCTTTTTCATTATGTTTGATTGAAACAGATTAGCATTATCACTTCTGCACACTCACCTCCTCTCTCTCTCTATTTTTACACTACTCTTTCTTTCTTTTTTATATTTTTTTCTGCGTAGCACAGTTTTTTTCTTTCCTTTCTTTTTAAAAAAAAAAATAAATAGAATGGTGCATTATTTAGCTGAGGTTATGCGGAATCAGAAGCAATTAAGGAGTCATCGGAGTCAGAGTTGGAAACAGTTAAGGGGTCACTGGAGCTGGAGACAAAAGCAGTTAAATGTTTACTGGAGTCTGTAAAACTATACCTACTCAGATTCCAGTTGAATTTAGACTTGATATGGCCCTATTTTAGTCTGTAAAGTTATACAGTGTACACTCCTTATAAACAAATTATTAAAAAAAAAAAAAAATCATTGTTTTATATTTATTCATAGGCCATATTCACTTAATGACATAAAGAGTACTCCTCTTTAGGAGGTGCCTAACTTAGAGTTGTCAGTCGAATGTTTTGTGTTCGGACTCCTTGGGTTTTTAAATCTCCACCTGTTTATTATATCAGTCAATCTCATTATTGGAATCTTCCCCAGGTAGTCTCTGTGATATCTGTTCTTTTCTCATAAAAATAAAAGTTGTCGGCATAGTGGCTTACTTTCAGTATCAGTCAGACAGCAAGGGAGTCTATCCCCTTTTGTTAGCGCTAGACCAGGGAGATTGTTTTTGCTGAGGTGGTGCACCACACCTACCATCAACTACCTACTTTACCGCACAGATCAAATTACTCAATCTGTGCTACTCACACACTGATTGGTGGGGACTGGGATCAAGCTTAGAACCTTGTGATTCAAAGGTGGGTGTGTCGGGGCCAAAACGGCTAAGCGAACGGTCCATCACTGTTACGTTTCATGCTCGTACCCGAACAGTCCTCGACGGGACTACGACCGGGACTCGCAGCTGATCCAACCACAAGCCGAGACCGTTACCGACCGACCACGATGTCAAACTCGACCGTAGTCACACTGTTATACCGATTCCGGATTCCAGCTACCTATCCAACAACCAACGACCTATCCACCCAGATCAACGGAAGACTGACTGAATGTTGAGCGACCAACCTCGAACGTCGAATCCTCAACTTGCCGATTTACCTCTGTTAATTCTCGCTAATAAATTGACCACCGAGTTACTTTCTGCCATCCACATCCTCTGCCGTTGTCTCTTTCATTGTCTCCAGTCGTTTCACTTATACAAAAGTCTGTGGGGTCGACATCCTTATTGGCCCCGCAACAGGTGCTCTACCGACTGAACCAAACTGTCCCTTAAATAAAGTTACTACCAGAGAACTATTATTTTTTTAAAAATTACCTGTGAGAGATTCAAAGAATGCATTGACAGGTTGATGAAGATGTGAAGACTGAATAACCAGTGATAAATAAAGAAGTGAAGAACCTTATCTTCTAATCTTTATTCTATTGGCACAAGAAGTGGTTAAGATTTTGAGAAGTATTTCAATGTTTAGTTCCACTCTCATCAGAACATTTTAAATTGATAAAATTTAGGTTCTCATTTTTACTGTTGCCTTTAATACCTTTAATAGTCAATAGTCGTAGAAAATATAGTTTTATGTTGCTTGCATTTTTTAGATGAAGCATTGCTATTATTTTGGTTTGTTTTGTTTTACGACATATCAATCTCAGTGGGTCATTTAATGCCGATAAAGTTTTGAAATAAATCAATTCTTAATGGATAATACAATTTTGTTTATCAACTCATGTTTTTCTATTTAACCCATAGATGGGACCCTAACAGGTACTACAACTCTGGGTCAGAGTGGACCAGGGAGCAATGGTGATGAAGGGGGGCTCCACATTCCCCAAACCTCCAAAACTGGAACCTCACCATCAGATAGAGTTTAGCGTCATTCCCAGGACATGTAGACCTGCAGCCACCGCCTTCTAGCACCCATATATTGCCATTATTCATCTGGGAATAGTATTTCTTACATGTATTGTATAAGGGGGGTATTTTTATTTAAATCACCCTGTATATTAAGCTTATAGATCAGGGATTCCTGACCAGAGGTGCTCGCAGCCCCTGGGGATTCAAGCATCATTCCAGGGGGTGCGAGAAGTGTCTGTTTAAATTTAGATTATTTTTTTTCCTTTTGCAATTAATATTATTTATATTTTCATTTCTTTATTTCAGATATTATTATTATTATTATTATTATTTAGAGAGTGAAATATATATAGTCTTTTGATAAAACTGTAGTATGGATTCACATTCTATATTTTTTAACTAAAGTATAAATTGTAGGGGTGCAAGGTCAGAGCAAAACTCTTTTAAAAGGTGCGGAGATAGAAAAAGGTTGGGAACTATTGTTATAGATGATAAGTTTTGGTATATAGGCCAGGCTTTGGCCTATTTAACAAACATGTTCTCGTTCCCCAATGATACTTACATCGGAAAAAAGGTAAAAAAAAAAAAAAAAATAAAGCCAAACTTTGGGTGATTCTTACTGCACTTTTAACCTAGACAAATTGGGAAACATACAAACACCACTTCCTATTGTGGTGTAATGGTTTGCAGTCTTGCAGATCCATTACAACTGAATAGAGAGTTTGATCCTCACTGGATGCCCCATACTTGTGACACATCCTAACCATGGTGAACAAGTTAGGTAATTCTAAATTCACTTATGATAATAATAATATCTTTTTCAGCTAGATATATTAGATCCGAGACCAGTCAGCTGTTCCTTATATCTAAAACAGGAAGCGCATGGTGTAATGGTTAAAGTCATGGGAAATGGACTCGTCACCCCAAGTTCAAATCCTGGACATGGTAATTGCATTTCACTTAGCGCTAATACTATTGGGAAAGGTATGAATCCTACTCTCCCTCCAGCTATGGGTAAATAGCAGGGCAGACTGGGTTCTTTAACCATGGCTAAGTAATCAGTCTAGGAGAAGGAAAACTCTGAATTCAAACCTGTTGAACTCCGCTTAAGAAATTGACCTTGTGTCATATCCTGCTCGTGCGGAGGAGTTGGTAAATATATATATTTAAAACATTTATCTTATTTCCACTGAATATTTATATTCTTTCCACAATTCATCCAACCCTTGCCTTTAAAAGAGTTCAAAGATGGGGCATTCACTACTGATAGTTTATTCCATGAATCTACTACCCTGTTACTAAAATAATTTTATCTTACATTTGTTTTGGGTAATATTTTTGAAAGTTTTAATCCATGACCCTTACTATTGATTTTATGTTTAATAAATTAAAATTTGTTGAATAAAATCTATGAGTATATTTATAGACTTCAATCATATCTCCTCTGGTTTATCAATAAGTCAAACTTGGTAAGTCAATCTTCATAAATCTTTCTTCATATGAAAGAGTTTTTAAATCCCTCATTACTTTAGTAGCTCTCCTTTGTACTCCTCCAATAAGTTTTATGTCTTTGATTAATCTTGGACACCAAACCATATTGGTAAATTCCAAATGAGGTCTTACCAATGCAATGAATAAATTTTTCAACATTTCTTTATCCATGTATTCATCCTAATATCTTGTTTGCTTTATTTACATGTATTTCGGTAATTTATGAGGAATTGCGTCCCGTTCCCCTGCCTCCGAAATTGCTGCCCGGTGAATTTTAAAATAACGACTCCAACTATCAGCGCCACAGTGGTGTTACTTGAAAGAAAACAACCAACTTAGGGCGTTAAATGTATTTGGGGGGGGGTCTCTTTTTTTGTCTTAATTCTTATTTATTTATTTTTTCCATTCGAAAAAAAAAAAAAAACTTTTTTTTGTCGTAATTCTTATTTTTCTTTTTTTGTTGTAATTCTTATTAACGTAATTTGTCGTTTAAAATTCACCGGGCAGCAATTTCAGAGGCAGGGGACCGGGACGCACTTCCTCATAAATTACCTGTATTTCTATATGTTCTGAAAATTATAGTTCAAGGTCCATATTCACACTCAAAGATCTTTTTCTTATTCTGTATTTCTTTTAGTAATTCTCTTTCATAAGAGAAATTCTTTCTCATTAAATATAAGTTTTTTGAATTAATTCTTCCTACATGAAATATTTTACATTTAGTTGTATTGAATCTGATCTGCCATTTATCTGACCAATCTACAAGATTGTTAATATCTGTTTGAATTTTGTCAGTAGCATTTTGTTCATTAAGTTAGTTTCATTTTTGGGTCTACCATATGGTATAACTAAACATGGAACATTATTTTTTTCTTCGACACTATATCAGTTAAAAAAGAAAAAAAAAAGTCCAATATTTTTTTTTAAATTTAAAAAAAAAAAAAAATTAAACAATAAAAAGGTTTAAAATTTCTTACTTTCTCTTTCATCTTTATGACAAATGTATTTTGTGTCGAGTTCAGAGCGTATACTTAGCAGTGAACATGGACAAAAATTAAAAAACTAAAAACTAAAAATAAAAAAAGAATAAAAAAGAATACCTCATAAAAACTTATTGACTTTAAAGACATGCTTTTTACAAAAGTGTTATTGAGTGCTTCACTGAACAAAGCAGAAAATTTTATCTTCACTCAAAAATATCGATTCTTGCAATACAAACCATTTTGCTTATGCTAGCAATGTAGATAAAAGAAGAAGAAAAAAAAACAATGTTGCATATCTGTCCTGCAGTTTGGTCTCTCAATACAGACTAATGATTGAGTGATTGATTTTACTGGTATATCAACCTGTCTAGGGTTATTTTATGCCTAGAGGTTAAAGGATAGTGTTATTTAACCTTTTGTACAATTTGTTCTTTTTTGCTTAGCTTGCTTGAATGTGTTGAGAGTTTTTGTAATATAAGGCATGGGGCAAATGGTTACTCCTAAATATAGACTCGTTGAATACCACGTGACCACCGAAGGCATTCCTATTGTCCAATCACTGACACTGCTGCTGCTGCTTCTGCTGTATTAATAGAGGCCTGATTCTAAACTTATGTCATTGACATTTGATTCTCTTGGACGTCGGACTTACAAAGAATACTATAACACCGGATTCTTATTGGCTTGCTTACTTATTCACTACATCTGGAACTAAGGATGCCGGCCAGATACTTAACAGAATGTACCAAGTTGCTCAAACCCAGGGATCACCAAACTTTTTTCATAGTAGGCCGGATAATTGGAAAAAAAAAAAAAAAAAAAAAAAAACCAACGTGGGACACATGATTGTTGTATTCAATACTTGCTAGCCAGAATTAAAGCTCTGAGAAAAAGATGTAAAACAAAATTTATCTTTCCATGTTATATTCATGGATGAATGGCATAAGATGCACAAAAACAAATGTTTGTCTCATAACTTTTGACCATTCATTGCTTCACATTGCTCTTTGAAAATTACCTGTGTTTTTCAAGTAGTCGTAACAAATGAAAATTTGAGATCGTGTAAGTAACAAGTAAAATGCTCACACTGACGAAATTTTGTAATCTACATACAGTATTCAAGTCTTAGTAAGATTTAGTAAGCTTAAAATGATATTCAAATTATATTTACCAACCCCTCCGCACGAGCAGGATGTGACACAAGGTCAATTTCTTAAGTGGAGTACAACAGGTTTGAATTCAGAGTTTTCCTTCTCCTAGACCGGTTGCCTAACCAAGGTTAAAGAGCCCAGTCTGCTCTACTATTTACCCATAGCTGGAGGGAGAGTAGGATTCATACCTTTCCCAAGGGTATTAGCACTAAGTGAAATAATTGCCACGTCCAGGATTTGAACTCAGGTCGACGAGTCCATTTCCCATGACTTTAACCATTACACCACACGCTTCCTAATGATATTTAAATGGTATCAGAATGTCTTGCGTTCTGTATGTTTTAACAAACAAATTCAAGTACTGTCGACGGGCCTGATAAAAGGCCTTTATCGGCCGGATCCAGCATAGGGGCCATAGTTTGGTTGACCCCTGCTCTAACCAATAAAAAAAACAAAAAAACATTGGTTGGCAAAAGCTGATATCAAACCTATAAACTCCTCCCTTATTTCTTTATTTGTCTGGTTAAAATACCTTTTTTTATTTTAATCTTGTACAAGATAAAAGAAAAATTTATATACACGGCCTATTGACACCAGTGACCCCTTGACTGCTTCAGACTCCAGTTGTTGATTATAAGTTATCTCCCTTGGACTGTTTCAGCTGAAGGAACACTTTAGCAAAAGAGTTAGAAAGTTAGTTGGCAACAGACTACATACATAACGATTGTCCACCATTTGAGTGACTGCCATTATACAGCTATTGACACTAGTGACCTCTTCTTCCAACAGAGTGACCCCTTGACTGCTTCCAATTTGGACTATCGAAGACCGTGATTCTTAAACTGTGGTGCCAGATTCAGTTCTTAGTTGTGCGAGATTGATTTTACATGCATATCAACCTGTCAAGGTTTATTTTATGCCTAGAGGTTAGAGAAGAGTGTTCATTGTACATTTATTTTACACCTTTTGTATAGTTGTCGAGTTTTTTTAACAAAGTTATATTAAATATTGCTATCTAATGCTAATAATTATATGGTTGCAAGTAATTATTTCTGTTTAATAATAGTCATTTGTTTGCACACAGTTATACGGTTCCAATTAACTAATAAACATTCTTAGTAAAAAAAAAAAAAAAAAAAAAAATTATAGCTTCAAGTAACTAGAATACAAATAATTTAAAGTTACTAGTAAAAACATGCGGCCTCCGAGTCAAATATCTAAGTTTTAATGTGATAAAATATTAAATTAGAAAGACTACTAACAAGAGTAAATAAGAATGCATATATAATTATGAGGAAGAATGAATAAAGAAAAGAAAGAATAGAATGGATAATAAAAGATGATTTTAATCAATATCACTTACACATGTGTTTCGGTCAGTTCATCTGTGTGAAAGTATTTCGCACACAGAGAAGATTCGACCTTCATATAACAATTTTTTTTATAAACATTTTTCTATTTAACCCATAGATGTTACCCTAACAGGTACTACCACTCCAGATTAGAGCAGACCAGGGAGCATGGTGATGAAGAGGTACTCCACATTCACCAAACCTCCAAAACTGTTACCTCACCATTAAACGTCATTCCCAGGATATGAAGACCCTCAGCCACCATCTCCTAGCAGCCATAGGATGAAAAGGGTTGGGGCTTGCCATAAGAGCAATAGGATAGGGGCAATCATATAGGTGCTAGGACTTGACATGACCAGCCGTCTAGCTTAAATAAAGGCCTAAGTGGAGTGTTGCATGTCATGGACTGCTCATCTACCAGGATTCCATCCTTAAGCATCATGGGTCACCACCCATGGCCAATAGGTGGCTCCATTTAGGGAGGTTTTTTTTACCCCTCTGCAGAGGTGCAGTCTATGTATTCTAAAACCCCAACCGATATTTTAGTAGTTGGTATCGATTTAAACGTGGCTTAGAGATGGTGGTGTAGTGTCCACAATTTAAAAAATTTTTTTTTTTAACTGCATCTGCATGAGTGGCTGAACAGGCCAATTTTTGAATGGCAATCTCTGGTGTGGTTACTGCAAACGAATAGTGATGCTTACTGGAGTTGCTGTTGTCACTCCATCCTTCTGGCTCTCTTTTCTGTGGTGGCTTCTTTTCCCTCTTTTTATTCCTTTTCGTCCCTTGTTTGACAAGGAGGCGCCAACCTCCCATGTGTTGGTGTTGCTTACAGTACTTGATATTGCATAAGTGATCACCCATCTAAGTATTGAACAGGCTCACTGTTGCTTAACTTTAGTGATCTAATAAGCATAGTAGTTAAATAGCAGCATCTAAATAGCTTATAATTTGACCTAAAATTTCAAGTTCTTTTGTCTTACGTGCTAAGCCTAGGGGTGCCGGATGGTATTTCAAAATCTCAATGAGAGCCATGATAAGGTTAAGGACCACTGGTCTAAGACGAAGGGAAAATAGAGACTGAAGGCCCAGTGCTTAAGCTGCTCTTAAATGCACTGGATGAGTCCAACATAAAAGTCCATGTAGGTAAGATCAAATTAGCACTGTTCCACTCGACAACAAAAAAAAAAAAAAAAACCCTGTTCAGAGTGCTGACATCTTATATATATAAAGCTGAAGTGACGACACTCATAAGAAATAAGAATATTGGTGGATAAGCAACAACAGATAATCAGGATTTACATTTCATCTTGGATGATTTGGACAGTCTCACTTTTAACCAGAGGCAAGATGACAACGGTCATACAATTAAGGAATATGAGTACTGATATATAGATTGTTCATTAGCCAAAATGTTGTGTATATAACAGTAACAGTCAAAAAAATCTAAATAATACAGAGAAGTATTATCTGCGTCATTCGGACTATTGTCCCCATCTTCATTGTTATTTGTACAACGTTTTGGCCAATATGCCCTCTGGCCTTCTTCAGGTATTTCTTCTCGGACTCGGGAACTTTCTTTTCGAAACTCGGGAACTTTCTTGTCGTAATCAGGAGCCATCATGGAACTTTGAACCTAACCCTTTACCTGAAAAAGGCCGGAGGGCATATCGGCCGAAACGTTGTACAAATAACAATGAAGATGGGGACAATAGTCTGAATAACGCAGATAATACTAATCTTCAAGCCTCATCTCAAACATACAGAGAAATATTTATTTACAGAATATACACATTGATATCTAAGGGGGTGGGAAAAATAGAGACCCAAGGCCCAGTACGTAAGCTACTCTTAAATGCATTGGATGAGTCCTAAATAAAAGTCTATGTAGGTAAGAGCAGATCAACACTGCTCCACTCGACAACACCCTGATAATGAGCACAATACCATTAGAACGTTCTTACAGAATAAAAACATTTCCAGTCCAAGTTGAAATTTAATAATAATAGTGTGTGGTTAATGTACACATTTACGCTGTATTGTAATGGTGTAATTTTGTATCGTCACAGCAAGAAGACAAGAAGGTACCTTTCAGAGAAATACAGAAGATATACACATTTATATATTGATACTCGTGTTCCTTAATTGTACGACCGTTATCATCTTGCCACACCCTCTAGTTAAAAATGAGAACATCCAAGACGAAATACAAAAATGTAAATCCTGATTATCTGCTGTTGCTTATCCAGTGAATTATTATATCACCTCAGTTAATAATGGACCATTCCGCTTTTATCATAAAGAAAGGAAAAAAAAAAAAATGCTACACAGAAAAAAAATACAAAGGGTAAGGGAAAGATAGAGAGTGGGGATGAGCATGTGGAAGCGATAACGCTAATCTATTTCAATTGAATATAATGAAAAGAAAGATGAAAAGGAAAGAAAGAAAGAAAAAAAAGGTTAGAATTAAATCAAGATTATTATACTTTTTACATATTGAACTATTTTACAATAGCTCTTAAGTAAACATCTCAAAAGTTGTAATGATTGAAATATCACACTGTTGTACATCCACAGGTACTGCTAGTTGATAACTAAGGAGGTAAAAATAGAGAATGAGTCCCCGTGCATAAGCTAAGCTACTCTTAAATGCACTGATAGGAGTCCAAAATAAGTGTCCATGTAGGTAAGAGTAGATCAGTACTGCTCCGCGTCTATAACAAAAGCTCCATCTAAAAATAAAATCCCATCAAATATTTGTCATGTTGTTGCGACATTTGATTGCAGACTCATTAGTGAAGAAATGGATTGGGATGCGTTGAGCACGTGGAGAAATCCACACAGATCAAAAAAAAAGAAAAAAAAGATTGATTTTTTTTTCTACCCTACCCCTTTTCTCTCACTCCCCGAAACGATGGATTTGGCAGGTTTCCAGGAAGTTTCCCCTCAACCCCCCTCCTCCCCCTGCTAACAATCCGGGAGCCATCAAGAAAGGTACGTATATTGAAAACGTTTTCCTGAACTCGCCAACATCGTCGGAATTCTTGACAGCATTTGACTTGAGTGATTGGGAAGTTTTGAATGCCCCTTACAACAACAACAACACAACAAGAAAGAAAACTGCCTCCACTTATTTTAAACTAGGTTAGATGTCGTGAAAGCTTCTGGTGGGAAAAATCAATCAAAAAAAATATTGATAGGCAATTGATTTGGCATTTCTTTTTGCAAAGATAAAGAATCTGCATCTATTATAGGAGATTCTTTAGTTGAAAGATTTTTGGTGGGGAAACCAATTGCATATATTGATGATAGATTGATTCAGTATAGGGAGAAAGAAAGAAAAAAGAAAAAAAGAAAAAGAAAAAGAAAGAAAAAGAAAAAAAAAGAAAAAAGAAAAAAAAGAAAAGAAAAGAAAAAAAGAAAGAAAAGAGAAAAAAGAAAGAAAAAAGAGAAAAGAAAAGAAAAGAAAAGAAAAAAGAGAAAAAAAAAAGAGAAAAAAGAGAAAAAGAAAGAAAAAAGAGAAAAAAGAAAAAAGAAGAAAAAGAAAAAGAAAAAAAAGAAAAAAAAAAAAAAAGAAAAGAGAAAAAAAAAGAGAAAAAGAGAAAAAAAGAAAAAAAAAGAGAAAAAAGAGAAAAAAGAGAAAAAAAAAAAGAGAAAAAGAAAAAGAAAAGAAAGAAAAAAAAAAGAGAAAAAGAAAAAAGAAAGAAAAAAGAAAAAAAAGAAAAAGAAAAAAAAAAGAAAAAAGAAAAAAAGAAAGAAAAAAAGAAAAGAAAAAAAAAGAAAGAAAAAAAAGAAAAAAAAGAAAGAAAAAAAAGATTCTATTATGAGATCCAAGTAATAGGCTATTCTTTCAATAGTTGGCTGAAAAGTTCCCAGCTTGACCAATAAAGAAATGATTTAAAACCATGCTGATTTAAAAAAATAAGAAGTCTACTCATGCAGTGGTAAATCCATTTGTTTTGAAGCATTTAAACTATTACTACTAAATTTAATCTGGTACAAGGCCAGACCATAAGCCAACACATGGATATGCTAATGTGGGCCGCCCACCAAGGACCTACATTGACCAAGTCACAAAGGATACTGGATGCTGCGCAGTAGACCTCTCCGAGAATGAATGATAGGAAGGTTGGCGAGAGATTGTCATGGATATCCGTGCTGATTGCGCAACATGATGATGATGATGATGAGGCCAGAATTGTTGAGTGCTGAATGCGGGTTGAACTAAATGAATTCAGTTGATAACCATCACTCGGGTATACATGCAAAAACAAAATTCATTCGACTTTATCATTAATACGAGTGTTCCTGAATTAAAAAATGAAACCGTCCAAATCATTCAAGATGCAATGCAAAAATGTAAATCCAGATTATCTGGTGTTTCTTAATCACAGATATCTTATTTGTCTCATTTCATTTCCCCCAATTTTAAAAATGAAACATTTCAAATGGTCTTGCATCACTTAAATGCCCAACGTAAAATTAAAATGAATTTAAAAAAAAAAAAAAAAAAAAAAAAAAAAAAAAAAAGTTACGTTTGTTTTATTTGTAATATTGAAATTGTGAATTACGGAATATATTTTGGTAATTTTAATCTCATGTCATACCGGCTTGTGACTTAATTTCCATTGTGTTTTCATGAGCCAGCGACAGGTGAATTTCCAGACCAACTTAGATATTTTCAGAGTTGTGTTTTTGTCACTTTTTTGTTAGCAAATTAATGTAGATATTTTGAAACCTTGCCACAGATTTTTATCACAAAATCAATGTAAATATATTACCCCCCCACCCTTTTAAAAAAGAGTGAGATAGTTAAATCAAGATTATTATACTTTCACATATTGAACTATTTAGCAATAGCTCTTAATTAAACATATCAAATGTAATAATTAAATTATCATACTGTAGTATATTCACAGGTACTGATATTCTGTATCTTAGATCTTGGCCTGGGCTGTTCTTCTGGTCTTTGTAGTTGGCTTGGGCTTCTTTCCTGAGAATTTCTTCTCTTGTGTCATTGCTTGTTTTTAATTAATGAACACAAGACTTTTTTTTCTTAGAGCTCATTTTATTTCATAAAACCCAACAAATGCGGAGATTTTAGGCTTGAACAGTCAGAACCCCATTGTGGTCTGTCTTGCCTCGTCACCCATCCAAATCTGATTTCTGTAAACTGACTTCTCACAGTAGCTGTCAAATGAGAGAAGAGTTCAAACACAGGGTTAAATCCTGTCAATCAAATTCCCTGTATTTTTCCACAAAACCGTTAGTTTTATTTAACTACACTACCATACACAATTGATAGGTAACCTTTAAATTATGTAATACTAGAGCATGCCATCATGATGTAATGGTTCGCAAGCTAATCTCACAGATCCATTACTACTGAATAGGGAGTTCAATCCTCGCTGGATACCTCATACTTGTGATAAACTTGCAAGGTAAATACCTACTCATTAAACGTAACAGTTATTGTCATAGGAAATGGAATTAGTGACCAGAGTTCAAATCCTTGACAAGGCTGTTTACTTTTCACTTCATCTCTAGGGAAAAGTGTGAGAGTTAAATCAAGATTATTATACTTTTTACATATTGATCTATTCACAATAGCTCTTAAGTAAACATATAAACATTGTAATAATTATCATACAGTGGTATATCAATATGTCCTGCTAGTATTATTGGTTACTAATTTGGAAGATAAAGTTTAGTCATCTTGAATTGAAACGTTAACCCTTATGATCGACAATAGAAGACAAACTTGGGTGAGTTGAAGATTATTTCATTTGCAGTTTTCATCAATTCTTAATATTTGCCATTACCCAGAATTCATCACAATTTTGAATTACAAAGCCTTATCTATCTCTCCATATCTATATATCTCTCCATATCTCTCTCTATCTCTCTATATCAATATCTATATCTATCTATATCTATATCTATCTATATCTATATCTATATCCATCAAACTATCTATATTTCCATCTATCTATATCTCCATATCAATGACAGTTGTGTGTATGTATGTCTGAAGGACACTATGAAAATTAAACTCTCGTTCTATTCATATCTATCTATCAACGACAGTTGTGTGTATGTATGTCCGAAAGACACTATGAAAATAAAACAATTAACAACAAAGTAAATATATATACACATTGATCAGATCCTGCTTTCCAAGCGAAAATAATAAAGATTTGATTTGTGAAGATAATTAAAAATAAGATTTAAATCGTAACAACATGGAACTGAAATTGCCTTTAATATTTTAAGTCGGGGGACATTAATTCTTCTTTTCAGAATGACTGTGCACATTTTGTTTTCTGATGCCCCTTCATTCCGGATCAACGTTGAGTCTTTTTTACATCGGATTTTAATGGAGCATATTGCAAGGATCCAACTTGGGATTCTGTAATAATGGATCTGTGAGACTACTTTTTTGCCCCTTCCCCCACCCCGTCTACCCAGACAATGCCGGGTAGCCGCTTCTAGTACATATATATGAAAAAACAATTAACAACAAAGTAAATATATAAAACATATTCACTGTTACTGAGTGGAGCTTTTTGTGGAAAAAATTATAAAAATTTGATTTATATTTGTCAAGATATTCAAAAATTAAAATAGAATTAAAATTCTATTTAAAATGTCCGTATGACGGAGAACGAGAAAAGAAAAAGAGCAAGACATTGTCTTGCCTGCCGGGATCGAACCCACGTCCTCCCGCATGCAAAAATAAATGCGATTTAGGCAATCGACGGACACGAGGTTCGACTGATGTGTCCGGATGTTTGGGTAATATGCCCATAAATAACCAAAGCAAGTGGAGCGTTGCAATGACAAGCATTCGCCTATGGGACGGCAGTCAGAAAAGATTATTTTGATGACGACGGATTTTCAGCTGCAGGTCGAAGACGAAGACTGTGTTGACCAAAAAAAAATTTGGCCTGCGAGAAGACGGTGAGCTCGCTTCTTTTTGCCCCCCCCCCCTCAGCAGGAACTTGTTGACTCAAATATCTATTTTCCCCCCTCTATAGTCCGTGAATCTCAAATCAATAAGCCAGCCATGGCCAACCTGTCTGGGGTTATTTCATGCCAAGAGGTTAGGAAATAATATATGTTGTGTATCTATATTTACACTTTTGTAGTTAATGGTTTTAATGATATGTTAGCATCATTGGGGATCAAGTTTAGGAGTTAGTTTTGTATAGTATTGATCAGGTTCAGGTTTATATTTTATATTTAGGTATAATTTTATTTCCCTCAAAAAGGACAGAATGTTTACTATGTTGACTTTTTCAAATAGGTCTTTTATATTATTTGCATTGAAATAATGGTTTCTGATGTGAGCAAAACCCCCACATTCTATGAACAAGTGTTTAACAATGAAAGGTGTTTGACATGTTTCACACTGTGACTGTTGTTCTTGTTGGAATATAAAAGGAGTGTTTAAGTCTTATGTGACCGATGCGTAATCAGGACACAATGAGTTGTTCCTTTCTAGACTTCCTTAAGGCTGATCTCCAGTTTCCCCAGAGTTGGTTTGATTAGGAAGAGTTTATTGTGAATGTTGTTATTCCACATTGTTGCCATTTTGTATGAATGAATCTTAATTTCAGGTTTAAAGTCAATATATGGTATCTTGAATTTGTTGGGGATCAAATCTAGAGCCGATTTAACTGCTTAGTCAGCTTTTTTTGTTTCCTCTCACTCTGATGTGGTGTGAGGATCATGTGACAAAGTTTTTAAAGCCATGGGAGGTTTACACTGTGGTTGGTAGTATAGTGTTAGTGGGTGTGCTGTTTTTGAAAGCCATAGGATGAATGTGTGATGTAGTCTAATTGGGAACTTATGTTTTACAAGTTCAAATTTGGCCATAACATGGAAGGAACCAAAAACATTCATAGTATGGTTGGTAGTATTTTGGTAGATGGTGCGCTGACATGTTGTGCATTGCTTTACTTTGTGTGATTTAAAAGCTGCGTAAATGAACATGCAACAGTCTAATTTGGGAACTTATGTTTTACAAGTTCAAACTGAGCCATAACATTGTGGAAGCGACCAAAAATGGCTAAACTTGCAAATTGGTCGGAAAATTAGGGTGGCCCAGAAAAAACAGAACCCAAATTATTTATTTTCCCATTAAACTAACCCTAAACCCCCCTAGTTAAAATTAACAGTTTTATTACAAAATTTGTGGGTTCTGTTTTTTCTGGGTCACCCAAATTTTCTGACCGATTTGCAAGTTTAGCCCCAAAAACATTCATAGTATAAAAAGTAAAGGTGAAGTTGATCACAGTACAGTAATCATGGTTTAAGAAATTTTATGAATTGCAAGAATCTGACAATCAAGTAAGTTTCTAGGTCAAGTACTTTGTAATTTGCCAAACAAGATTTTTAGAGGCAAATTGGCAATCTTTGATGCTATTTCCTCAAACAATGGTGCAAGTAAAAGATCTAGTTTTTGGTGTCATATTCAGTATACTAACACAAAACTTTTGCATAGATGGACAATTTGACATTTTAAACAAGTGAAAAACCGACCAACCCTAATGTGCATTACTTCATTGTGTGCGTGATTTAAAAGCTGTGTAAATGAACATGCAACATAGTCTACATGGAACTTATGTTTTACAAGTTCAAATTGAGCCATAACGCTGTAGAAGCAATCAAAAACATTTGTTATGTGAAAGATCGGCAAGTCAGGTAGGCCTAAAATTATTGACCGAGTGGCCTATTGTCGGTATCAGCTGAACAGTTAGAGTCTGTCCCCTTTTTGCTAGCACTAGACCAAGGAGATTGTGCTGAGGTGGAGTGTTACGCCTACCATCAGCTTACCTACTTTACCACATAGACCAGATTACCCAAACTGTGCTACTCATGTGCTGAGTTGGCGGGGAAAGGTATCAAACCTGGAACCTAGCAATTTCTAGGCAAGTGCTCTAACAGTGGATTGCAAGATGAGGTTTCAAGCCACGGAGGCAAATCTGATGAGTAGCACTTGGAGAGTATCAGGTGAGCTTGGCATCTCACAGTCCAGTGTGGATTGTTACATTCATGATCTCAGAAAAAGCATCTGGAGCTAAAGAATTGTGCCTCGCGCTACCAAAATATTGCAAAACTTTTGACTCATGCTTGTATTTTAAATATCTTCTCTTATTTTACTCGTTTTATATTTTAACTACCTTTTTGTTTCTTTTCACTAAAAATAACCCAACAAGGGTTGACATGCTGTAAAATCCAACCAACCAAGCTGTGGAAGGTATCCGCTGTGTTTGGAGTATAGTGGTAATTGGTGTGCTGACATGTTGTGCATTACTTCACTGTGTTATTTCAAAGCCGCAGAGATGAATGTGCAACAGTCTAATTTGGGAACTTTCCAGGTTAGCTCAGTCGGTAGAGCATTCGGCTAGAAACCACAAGGTTCCTAGTTCGATACTGGTTCCCGCCAACTCAGCGTATGAGTAGCACAAGGATCTGTGCGGTAAAGTAAGGAGCTGATGGAAGGTGTGGCGCTCCACCACAGATGCTAAAAATAATCTCCTTGGTCTAACGCTATTGAAAAGGGGATAGAGTCCCTCGCTGACTGGCTGATACCGACTTTAGGTCGCCCCGTCGACTTTACAAGTTTAAACTGGGCCATAAAGCAAATATTTGTTGTGCGAAAGATGATGGTGCACTGATCACTGTACAGCAGAGTTTTTTAACCAGTGTGCCGCAGCACACTAGTACTGTGAAGCTTCCGTGGGTGTGCCGTGAGTATTGAGAACAGTTGATCATCCTCTTATACTTTTATTTCATTACTTTAATATTTTTTTGTTTTAATTGATTAAAAATATATCTTTAGAAATAAAATTGTTACATAATTATTAGATACCTAATATTTATGTACAATAGTGTAGAAATCAAAATGGCCGTTATAAGCTGCAGCCCATGGCTTGAAGGATTTGAATGACAAGGCTTGACCTGTCCTGATCCTTCCTTCCGGGGGATAGCCGTGAGAACCGGTAGAGAGGACCCTCTCTTCCAGTTTAGATAGTAAGTAAGTTTCAGTCAGTTAGAGACTAGCAGCCGAGCTTGACGGAAGGGTAAGTCGCGTTACGCGCACTCCCGTCTTAATCTGCGCAGATGTCTGGTTGGGGATTTAAAAATAAAGTAAGATCAAAGCAAATCGGAGTCTTGTGTTATTACCTCTAAAAACTAACAATGACACAGGGCTTCTGATGAAGAGAAATCCCCAATAGAAGACCAGACCCGAAGTCCCCAAGAAAGTCCAGACCTAGAAGAACCTATGATGTCAGAAGAACGTAAGAAGTAAGTAATGAGAAGGGTATGCAACAAAATTATGTAGTTTTCTTTTACACTTTTAGCACATTTTCACTATTCCTTTTAAAATTTAAATGATAAAATAATTATATGTTTATATACTGATGGTGTACCTCGATCAATTTATTGCCCAGCTCACTGTACCGGGAGATGAAAAAGGTTGAAAAACTCTGCTCTATAGTTTTATTGCTTAAATTGGTACAGTGTTTCCCGAAAATAAAACCTACCTGCAAAATAAGACCTAGTGGGATTTTTCAGGATGATTTTAATATAAGCCCACCCCTCAAAATTAGCCCTAGTTGAGAGCTGCAGACAGATGAAAAAGGTTGAAAAAATCTGCTGTACAGTAACCAAATAGATGAAGTTTTGTTTGGGTTGAAAGAACTCGACGATTGAACAAGGTTAGGCCCAAAACCACAGATTCTTAGGCCATACCCAAAGCTATAAGAGGCAAAGATGGCAGCAATCTGAGAGTATCAGGCAAGATCAGCATTTCACAGTCCAGTGTGGTTTTTCACCTTCACAATCTCTACAAAACTATATGGAGCTACCAAATTGAACCTTTTGTTACTAAAATATTGCAAAACTTTTGACTCACCCTAGTAATTTAAAAAAAAAAAAAAACAAGAAGTTTTGTTCATTGAAAAAATGTTTTTGTGACATTTTTACTTAACTCTTTGCCTGCTTTAAACTACAAACAGCTGCTCTCTACCACTGTGATCCTACTGTAAACTGCTTACAGCAGCTCTCACTTGTTTATGCTGAAAATTCCCTACGTGAACACTCCTGCCATCTTTTGTATAGGAAGGCACGTGGTGTACTGGTTAGAGTCGTAGGAAATGGACTAGTCGACCCAAGTTCAAATCCTGGACGAAGCCACAGTTCACAGTGCTAATATCATTGGGAAAGGTATGAATCCAACTATTCTCCATTCAGCTATGGGTAAATAATAGGGCAGACTGGGCTCTTTAACCTTGGTTAGGTAACCATTCAAGAAGGAAAACTCAATTCAAACCTCTTAAATCTCTGCTTGTGGTGGTCACTACTAAAATAGGCCCAGGCCTACTTAGTGATTTATTTCAATTTAAAATATATATATATATATATATATATATATATATATATTTATTTAAGAAATGGATATAAAGTAACCTACTCGAGTTTCATCATCTGAATCGTCAGGGTTACATCTGTTGAATTAATCGAGTTTTCGATCAATATCAGTTGATACCATATATGTCTGTTGGAATGGATCTTATTGTTACAGATAGACGCTTGTTTACAAAAATTTGAAAATCTCACCGGAAATTGTTTTTGTTTATTAAACTGGAAAATGTGAATTAATTTGTGGGAATTCATTTTTCAATTGTTGTTTAATGAAGGGTAGATTACGGGGCGTGAGAGTGGTTGAATAAGTAAAATAGATTAAAATTATTTATTGGTTGGTTTTGGTTTAGTTAAAGAGTATGCGAAAAGGACCAAATGTAGGTGTTATAATAATAGAGGTTTAGAGTGGTTTAATACGGTTAATTATATAAAAATAAAATTTAAAAAAAACAAAAGTAATAATAAAAATAAAATAATAATACCAGAGACTGGTACTTTGGTAGGCAAAGAGTTAAGTAAAAAAAATATATTTTTAGTGGAAGGATGACAGTTGCGTCCCCTATCATTAAATGGGTTTACAATGTGTGTAAGTATATATATGCTTGTAGGTGTGCTAATGGCCCAGTAGTTAGGAACTGATGAAAAATCAGTTGGGTATCAATCCCAGCTGGAGGTAGTCTGCTTAGTTAGCAACAGAGGAGACGTAATACGTCAAAACAGTGTCTGTGGATGACTAAATATATGCTCCCAACCCATGGTAGGTTGAACTCTCTGGCGGCCTTGACATATATACATATTTAGGGCACCTCACGTGGTGTAATGGTTAGCAAACTAGATTCACAGACCATTAATGAGTTCAATTTTCACTGCCCCCCCCCAATATTTCTGGCCTTGTGCCACATCTAAGCTAAGTTTAGTAAATAACTATAAACTAATGTATGAGGGTAAGTAAACAAACGTGTTTATTTTTATATGGCTTTAAGCCGACAATTTTTGGAGGATATGTGCTTAATTGAAGTCCTACTAATTTTGAAAATTAATTAGTTAATAATTAATGAATTTAGGTGGGCATATATGTTCAAATGTAAGGCAAAACAAATCAAGAAAATGTCAATCCCTGAATGTATATTTCGACCTATTAGGTCTCATCAGCAAGGTTCAGTTAAATTCTCCCTCCTGATTGTAGGTGTGCTGATGGCTTGGTGGTTAGGCTCTGATGAAAAATCAGTTGGGTTTCAATCCTGGCTGGAAGTAGCCAGCTGTCTAGCAATACTGAGGAGACGTAATATGTCGAAACACTTTGGCTACACACACACACACACACACAAATAATGTAGTTTGCTATATTTATAAATAAACAGTGCTCAATATCATTGATAGAGAACATATAAGACTAATGAATGCAGAGCTAGGGAAAATGACTCACACAGCGCACAGTTGACTGTGACTAGGTTATCCTAACTTAAGAGGAGTTGGTCGTGTAATGGTTATCGTCATAGAAAATTCAACAAAGTTCAAATCCTGGGTGAGGCTGTTTGCATTTCACATTGCACTAATACCCATAGGAAAGATATGCATCTATTCTCCCTCCAGCTATGGGTAAATAGTAGGGCAGACTGGGTTCTTTAACCTTGGTATGGCAACTGGATGAGGCTGTTTGCATTTCACATTGTGCTAATACCTATGGGAATGATATGCATCCAAGAAGGAAAACTGAATTCAAACCTGTTAAAGACTGATTGGGATGGTCATTACTTGAATAAGCTCAGTCCTAATTATTGATCTATTTCACTAAAAAATTTAACTAAATTTATTCTCCCTTCAGCTATAGGTAAATAGTAGGGCAGATTGGGCTCTTTAACCTTGGTATTGCAACTGGTCTAGGAGAAGGACAACTGAATTCAAACCTGTTTAATGTTTAAAAATTGACCCAGTGTGACATCCTGGTCATGTGGAGGGGTTGGGTAAATACATACTCATGTGCATATGCACACACACTCCACAAGATATGTGTTGAAAATGTTAAAAATTCACCTTAGGTTATTAAATTAAGAACAGTAGTACACTGAAGAATTTGGTTTGGTTTTATTTTACGGCATATCAACCTCAGTGGGTCATTTAATGCCGATAAAGTTTTGAAAAATCAATTTTTGATGGATAATACAATTTTTTTATAAATACATTTTTCTATTTAACCCATTGATGGGACCCTAACAGGTACTACCACTCCGGGTCAGAGTGGACCAGGGAGGGAGCAATGGTGATGAAGGGGTGCTCCACATTCCCCAAACCTCCAGAACTGGAACCTCACCATCAGATTAACATCACTCCCAGGACATGTAGACCCACAGCCACTGCCTTCTAGCACCCATATGATAAGAAGGATTGAGGGTTGCCATAAGGGCAATAGGATTGGGGCAATCAAATAGGTGCTAGGGCTTGACGTGGCCAGCTGATTTATCGGAGAGGGTCTCTCTGCCCCACTGTCTAGCCAAAGATAGGGCCAAAGTAGAGTATTGCAAGTCATGAACTGCTCATCATCTGGGTTCTATCCTTAAGAAGGATTGGGGCTTGCCATAAGGGCAATAGGGTTGGGGCAATCATATAGGTGCTAGGGTTTGACGTGGCCAGCTGATTGATCGGAGGGGCCCTCTCCGACCGCCCGTCTAGCCCAAGAAAAGCCTAAAGTGGAATATTGCAAGTCATGGACTGCTCAGCTACCTGGGTTCTATCCTTAAGCATCACGGGTCGCCATCCACTACACTGAAGAAATTATTATCAATTAAGCCAACAGTAGGAGAATGGAAGCCAGGATAGAGAAAATCCCAAGAGGAAGAAGTAATACTGGCTGGGCTGTGCATTGGCCATATACGACTTACACACTCTTTTATAGTAAAAAAAAAAAGAATCAACCATTATATATATCGCCACACTGAAGTGAAATGCTGAAACACGTGTCTGTGGATGACTTATTAATATATGCTACCATAAATTTGGTATGAGCTCTCTAGGGGGTGATTTAAATTAACTTTCACTACCAAGCATATAAGCAATGATCGTTTGCCCACAAACTAGATCTCTCTGGTGATAGTGAAATATTTAAACCTATGTATTTAATAGTTTAAATACCAGCCCCATTACAGCAGCTGTCAAAGTGACCGAGAGGTTAAGAAATCAGGCGGGCAAATAATTGGAGTTCGCTTCCTAACCAGGGATAGTTGTTGTGTCTAGCCACACTGAAGAGGCGTGAAACACCGAAACAGGTGTCATTCATCTATCAGACATTACTCTTGGCAGGTCCCCTAGATGGCACCCAGTATCAGCACAGAGCTGTTGAATTTAAGTTTTTGCTGGTCAGCCAACACTGGTGTGTCCATGGATTACAATTCAGGTTTGAAGTTTAAACAGAAAAATATATAAAAACCCCAATAAAACCAAAAATAAACATAGCAAAGATATAGATAAAAGCAATATATATATATATATATATATATATATATATATATATATATATATATATATATATGTGTGTGTGTGCGTGTGTTAAAAAGATGAATAAAGGAAAGAAAATGTTGAATGGATAAACATTATTTATTGGAGTGTCGATATGTGTTTCGACCGAGAGATTGTCTTTGTACACATTGTATTTTTTTATTATTATTTTAAATACAAAATAAAATAATATAAAAAATATTAAAAAATGTATAAAATAGAGTATATAGGAGAATATCACTAATTAGGTCATCTCTGCTTCTTCATCAGTGCCCGTCACACGTGGATGGTTTGTGAGATGGGAGGTGAGTGGCCATAAAGCTGCTATTTTGTAGAGTGCTGCTTCTAGGATTTCTTCAACATCTATGCGGAGTTCCTATCTAGCTTTTTCATTAAATCACAAATTTAAAATTAGTAGACCGGTTCACATACCTCGGTAGCAATATCTCATCTACAGAAAGTGATGTCAACATACACAGAGGTAATTGGCCAGACTGAAATTAGTAGACCGGTTCACATACCTCGGTAGCAAAATCTCATCTACAGAAAGTGATGTCAACATACACAGAGGTAAATGGCCAGACTGAAATTAGTAGACCGGTTCACATACCTCGGTAGCAAAATCTCATCTACAGAAAGTGATGTCAACATACACAGAGGTAAATGGCCAGACTGAAATTAGTAGACCGGTTCACATACCTCGGTAGCAAAATCTCATCTACAGAAAGTGATGTCAACATACACAGAGGTAAATGGCCAGACTGAAATTAGTAGACCGGTTCACATACCTCGGTAGCAATATCTCATCTACAGAAAGTGATGTCAACATACAGAGGTAAATGGCCAGACTGAAATTAGTAGACCGGTTCACATACCTCGGTAGCAATATCTCATCTACTGAAAGTGATGTCAACATAGAAAATGCATAGATTGCTATTGACAGGTTATCAACCATATGGAAACCTGATCTATCTGATAAAGTAAAACGAAGAATCTTCCATGCTGTAGCCATGTCAGTATTATTGTATGGCTGCACCACTTGGACTTTAATGAATCTATTTAAAGTAGATAGATGAATTTACATATTAATACTCATGTTCCTTAATTGTACATCTGTTAACTTGCAACACCCTCAGGTTAAAAATGAGACAGTCCAAATCATCCAAGATGAAATGCAAAAAATGCAAATCCTGATTATCTAGTGTTGCTTATCTACCAAAGTCTTAGGAGTATCGTCACCTCAGCTAAATAATGGACTATTCCTTTTTTTCGTTTTTATCATAAAGAAAGGGAATAAAAAGGATATGCTACATAGAAAAATGGGTCGGGTTAGCTCAGTCAGTCGATAGAGCGTTCGGCTAGAAACCACAAGGTTCCTAGTTCGATACCAGCCCTCGCCAACTCAGCATATAAGTAACACAGGGATCTGTGCGGTAAAGTAAGGAGCTGACGGTAGGTGTGGCGCTCCACCTCAGACGCTAAAATAATCTCCTTGGTCTAGCGCAAGTGAAAAGGGGATAGACTCCCTCACTGATTGGCTGATTGACTTTTACTTACTTACATAGAAAAAAATATAAAATAGAGTAGGGTAAGAGAGAGAGAGAGGGTGAGCACATGGAAGTGATAACGCTAATATGTTTCAATCGGACATAAAGAAAGAAAGAGAGAGAGTCAAATTAAGATTATACTTTTAACATATTAAAGTATTTTGGGTAATTTATGAGGAAGTGCGTCCCAGTCTCCTGCCTCAAAAATTGCTACCCAGTGACTATTAAAATAACGACCCAGCTCAGTCTATTAAAAACTATCCATCTTCATATCTATCTATCTCAATTTGTTCATATTTATTTACTTTAAATACTAAGATTTTTTTTTATTCATGTTTGTTTAATGTCTTGTTTTTAGTTTAAATAAACAAGAATTACGACAAAAAAAGAAGCAACCCCCCCCCCCCAAATACATTACTTGTCGAAAATATCTATCTCCATTTGTTCATATCTATCTATATTATTTTGTTTGTTTATCTATCTATCTCAGTCTATTACAAACTATATATCCATCTTCATATCTAAACAAGAATTACAACAAATTACGATAAATAAACAAGAATTACGACGAGCTGGGGTTGTTATTTTAATAGTCACCGGGTAGCAATTTTTGAGGCAGGAGACTGGGACGCAACTTCCTCATAAATTACCGTATTTTGAAATAATTACTTGAAACCATATAATAATTAGTATTAGATAGGAATATTTGAAACCATACAACTGTGAGCAAATTATTTGTATTAGATAGAAATACTTGATATAATTCACTTTTAGCAAAGGGGTGACCCTTTATCTTAACTTTGTCAATATTACTTGAGAATTATTTTATTTATTTTCACAAAATATAGACCTGATGAGGGCTCAACATATCTGCCGATACAGTGCGCTAAAATCATGTATACAAGGAAACGGTTTCAATTACTGGGAAACCAATAATTGGCAAGGAGGTCTAAAAAAATAAAAATAAAAAAGTGGGGGGAGTTTTATTATTGGGTTTCAGTTTGTGATTAAAATTAGTTTTTTTAAAGATATACTTTTCTGTTTGGTAACTGTAAGGCTGGTTGGTTGAGTTTTACAGCATGTCAACCCTTGCTGGGTTATTTTATGCTAAAGACGTTTTGTTTTATTCATTCTTGATGGGTATTTGAATTTTTAAAAACTCATTTTTTTTTCTATTTAACTCCTAGTTGGGACTTAATAGAAACTACCACTCCAGGTCAGAGTGGACCTCGGAGTAATAGTGATGAATGGGTACTGCACACTCCCCAGAGCTCCTAAATGAGAACCTCAACATTAGATGCAGGGTAACTTTGAGGGGTTGAAGTTTTAGGTTTTAAACAAGTTAGATTTAAGAGGTTAAACTAATTTCTGAAGGAAGCCGGTAGTATAGGAAATTCCATAGTTAATTATCTCCCCCTGCTGCTAGGGGGCAAATCGCCAACATCGTATGTTGGCGCCAAAACCAAAAACTTTACTTATCACAGAGCACTCACTGAGGGTAGTCATGTAAATAGCGATCCCTAAACTTCACTCATCACGTAGCCCAAAAACAGGGCTTACTTCTACGGACCATTGACCTGGACGGAGGCATTTTTTCACAGCACACAGCATTGTGTCCGCATACTACAAGGCTGTCACAATAGCACACTACAGAAGGCACGCGGACCAAATAGTCTACTTGAGAAGACCCCCATCCACGTCATTTAAAAGAACTGTTACCCGGGCGAGAAGCTTCTAAAATAGCATCCCCCATTACTTATCACCGAACCGGTTACCGAGGAAGAACGAGAAACATCCGAAGAAGCGTCCTATCAACTTTCCAACCAGCAACAGAATACCCCTGTTATCACCACTACTCCAAGAACATTACTTAACACAGATAAGTCTGGTAGCAAATACCAATAAAATTTGCAACAAGTTCTTGTATTATTTGTCAATACATGTATTAAATTTCCATTGTCTCTTAGTAGGAGATGAATAGATTAAAAAGGACATCCCATAAAATAAAAATAAACTACTCATGTAGCCTGTCTTGGACAGGAATAGCCTAGTTTAAATTAAGAGTTTTCCTTCTCCTAGACTGGTTGCCATACTAAAGTTAAAGGGCTCAATCTTCCTTACTGTTTTGTTATGTTTTACAGCACATCAACCTCAGTGGGTCAATTTAATGCTGATAAAGTTATGAAATAAAATCATTCTTAATGGATACTCAATTTTTTTTATAAACACATTTTTCTATTTAACCCATAGATGGGACCCTAACAGGTACTACCACTCTGGGTAAGAATGGACCAGGGAGCAATGGTGATGAAGGGGTGCTCCACATTCCCCAAACCTCCAGAACTGGAACCTCACCATCAGATAGAGTATAACGTCATTCCCAGGACATGAAGACCATCAGCCACCACCTTCTAGTACCCATATAATAAAAAGGGTTGGGGTTGCCATAAGGGCAACAGGGTTGGCGCAATCATATAGGTGCTACGTTACCCATAGCTGGAGGAAGAATAGTTGAATCCATACCTTTCCCTTGGGTATTAGCGCTATGTGAAATGCAAACAGCCTTGTTCAGGATTTGAACTCGGGTATCCAGGTCCACTTCCTACGACGCTATCCATTACGCCCCCGGGGATAAATAATGTACCCCTAAATTAATTATAAATTAGCCGGTTTAGTGATAAACCCCAAAATAAGACTCCCATTGGTATTTCCCCCACTTGCTCCTTCGTCCATCACCAACTTGCTATAGCAGCAGATAAGACTGGAGATAAGATTAAAAGAAAGCAAGAATATCACCATCGATGCTTCGTTTAGTCTAGTTACCAGAATTCAAAATAAAAGACAAGACATCTTAACAGTAACACCATTCATTTGTATACCCTCTTTCGGTAAAATTAGCACATTATTTTCATCGGCGTGTAGTTTATCACCCCTACAAATTGTCGGCACTGATCAATTTCGAATACAAATTCATCATTTTAAACTTTTTTGTTTTCAAACCGAAATATTCAATTTTTCAAATATTTACATAGCGACAGGATTTCTTCAATTTTATATCATAACATTCTATTCACATCACAATCTATATAAACTCCCAACCAATAAAAACAAATACAATTAACAACGGACGCTGACATGTAAATTTAATATCAAAATTACTGTAGTTAGTATCATTAAATACTATTATTTCTTTCCCTTCTGATTAACAGCAATAAATTTAAATCTTGCTTTTTAAGTGAGGAAGGAAGGAAGAAAAAAAAATGTACCAGCTCTTAAATCTTAAGGTTTTCAGGTTTTAATTTTAAAAAGATGAAAATATTAAAAACGTGGAACATAAAATTATATCCTGGTATTTTTATTTTTTATTTTTTAAGCAAAAGAACTGAATGTTCTCTCGCACTTAAATGCAACTAGAAGTATCATCGTGAATGTAGATAGTCCACTTGAAAATAATACAAAAGCTGAAAGCAGATTTGGTGCCACACATTAAGTATTGATCTTTTAGTCTGTGATCACGTGGTTCCTTCTTCGGTGGGAACAACATTGCCAGACCAAAAACAGTGACAGATTTTTGCCAAAATCTTAAAGCGTAAACAAGTTTTTAATCAATCGTCGAATCAATGACCCAAAAGACTCCAAGACAAATGCCTTTTCTTTTTAAATCTTTTTTTTTTCTTTCTTTTTTGAATACTAGTTATAGTTTATGAAAACAAAATACACAACGCAATGCTGTTAAAAGATTCTTGTTTAAAAAAACTGAAGAATTTAAAGACAAAATATCGACTGTTATTATTTTATTCGGTACTATATTGTTTTAGTAAATAATTACCTCTTGGAGAAACACTAAATGAGATTTTCGAAAACAAAAAAAACCCCAAAAAACAAAAAAAAAAAAGTGGCAATAGCTAGCAGTTGTAAATTGAAAATATAGTAGAGGCACCACATAGTACGACGCCAAATAGTAGACGTAGTAGTGAACTAGTCGCAGAGTGTTTGGAAGAAGAGGCAAGACAGGTCGGCAAAGATTATTTTCATGGTAGAAAGAGTGGAAATTACAAGTAAACGAAAAAAGAACAACTCTTAAGAATTCTTCATTCACCATTTTTTGTTTTTTTCTTACATTTCTTTTCGTTTGCTTTTTAAGAAACATTTAAATTGACAGATATAAAAAAAAAAAAAAATCTAACTTCAACGTGTATAAGAGATGAAAAAAAGTTACTACTAGCAGTAACGTGGGGTGAGAGAGAAATCGGCACCTGCTTTTACTTTAGGGTCAGAGACCACGCAAAGAAAATAACAGGTAACAGTGAAATCAGGTTTATGACAACAGTTTGAAACAAGCAAAGCTAAAAAGTATTTTTTTTTACTTGTACCCCTAATTGTGTGTGTGTGTGGGGGGGGTTTACACAACTGATAAAATTTTCTGATAAAAAATAAATTTTAAGCTCTTACAGGATATTAATATATCAAAATATATATATTGACAATTGATGGGTACAAACGTCTTTAGGCGTATTTTACAAAATCAAATCACTACCCCTGGTTGAAAAAAAAAAATGTTTACCAAAAATCAGAGTTATCAGATTTTAAAGAAATTTTCAGTGTTGATTTATCAAGGAATGAATTTTATAATGCATCAGTTATTTTATTTAAAAACTGATTTTTTTCAGGTTACTTAGCTTTGGCCCCCAAAATATCGGTGGGGTTATATATAATTAAAAATAATTTTAGTATAGATTTTTCAAAATAAAATAATATTGAATTCTGTACAAAACATCTAACGCTTAAAAATAAAAATAAAATTTTAAATTTAAAAAAATCGGTTCGATACTTAAATCTTAAGAATTTAAGTGACCGAACAACACTATCACTGCAGGCATCGAATTAGAATGATATTATTCTAAGAATTCTAAAAGATGAAAAATACAAAAAGTTTTAAATTATTCAAGAAAATACTCATTAAGATATAAACAGAAACATTAAATTAAAATTGTCCACACCATTTGCAATGAACGTGACATAAAAAATGGTATACAGTATACATACATTGTATCTTAAATTAAAACTAAATAAATCAAATATTGTTATTCACAGATATATGCGTTCCTTTCTGAAAACCTAGTGATTATGACTGGTAGGGGTTGGCAATTCTATCTCTTAAGATCAGAGTGAAGAAACTGTCTGTACCGGGGGAAAATCATATGGGTATTTTATTAAGCTAAGCGAACAACAACAAAATTCTATTATATACACGACCCACCCCACCATTGTAACAGCTGTCTATAACGATTATTGATCAGTGCTTCTTGGGAAGAAGTGAAGAATTCTAGTTTTCGCATTTTATAGTTTCGGAAGATAAATCGAACATTTGGATGATTTAAAAAGACATTCAGCGCTATCGCAGACCCCACCGTTTTCATTCAGTTGCAAATTCTCTAAGAGCAATGAGTGTGTTGCTCTACTCATAAAAAATCTCGCTTTGTGATTTTTTAGAGGGGGGGGGGTACGGTTGTAGGTGAATGATCTTTAGGAGAAAGTGCTTCTTTTGAAACAAATAACATGACCAAATTGGTAATTTCGATCTTTTGTCGTCCCGGCAAAATATCCATCAGATTTTAATTTAAGAGAGAAAAAAAAAAAAAAAAAAAAAAAAAAAATAAACAAAACGCACACACACGAATCTCAAGGCTGTCTAAAGGTTTAGCACAGATACTACACTGATCATCACCGGCGGAGAGCAACGCTGATTCTCAACAAGCCGTTATACAGATACTACTCTTTCACCCTAGCACAAGTCACGCAGAGATTAACAAAGGGGTAGGGGAAAGCCACCCTGTTCGTAAATATTAATTTTAGAGATTAAAATATTACATTTGAAAGATTATTATACCATATGTCGGTGCTAAAAAAAGGCACTTTCTAACGCTGGTTTTTTCTTTTTCTTTTTAAGAATTTCTGACGAAGCAGGAAGTAAAAAATTCAACGATTTTGAAGATATTGGCTGTGTTTAGTGTATAACGCCTTATATCAATTTTAAAGAATTAAGGTTTTTTTTAAAAAGAGTTTCTAACGAAGCAGGAAGTTAGAATTCTACGATTTTCAAGTTATTGGTTGTGTTTTACACTACACAGAAATCTTATCCATAGAATTTTAAACCTTATATAACTATAAGGTTTAAGAATTATATGGATCGTCGATTTAAAACCAAAATAAAAGACAGCACATCTTCAGAAAATGAAGAAGACACTCGGAAAGTTACTTAAGCGCTGATTATAAAGGCAGCAGCAACTGGTTATTACACATAGAATGAGTTCCTTGCAATCAAATAGAGAGAGAGAGAATGAGAGAGAGAGAATGAGAGAGAGAGAATGAGAGAGAGAGAGAGAAGAAAAATGAGTAGTTGTAGTAGTAGTAAAAATAAAACAAACTTCAACATCCTTCTTAAAGAAGCGTATAACTGATATTTGACAGATTTTTAAAAGTAAAAGAATGGAAAGAAAGAAAAAATGAATTTCACGAGAGAGAGAGAGAGAGAGAGAGAGAAGAGAGAGAGAGAGAGAGAGAGAGCAGAGACAGAGACTCGCAGACATCGATTAATAATATGAATGATAATAATAAAAGACAAAAACGAAGACTCACCTTTACATTGGAATCCTTGTTTTCCAAACCCCCTAGAAAACACAAACACATTTTTTTTAAAAAGACATTTTATTAAACAAAAAGAAGGGGACACATTAAAAATAAAATTTTTAAAAAAAGAAGAAAAGAAAGAAGAGGGAAGAGATCGAGATATAACTTATGTTTTTGTGTAGTGAAGAAGATAATTTTAGATACACACGCTAATGCGAAAAGCATTCCTTTCTCAAATGTTATGTATTTATTATTCTGCTAGATCGTTGTAGGCGGAAGATAGAAAGACAAAGACAGAAAGAAAGAATAAGAAAAGAAAAAGAAATTAAAGAAAAAGGAAGATATAACAGAAGAAAAAAATCTATATTTTTCGTATAAAGATTTGGTTTAGATTTAAATATAAACTTGGGTACTAATGCAAAATAGCGCGCATGAGATAATATCATTTGATTTCATATAAAAAGCTTTTTACATTTCACGGAAATACTCGAAACCTTTGAGATGCTAGGATTAGGGTTAGTGTTAGGGCCAAGATTAGGGAATTTTTTGTAATCTAATGCTATTTATACGACACGTAAAATACGATTCTATTTATATTATCTCTTGCGCGCTATTCTACATTTGTACTTAAACTTTTTAAACGATTAAAAAAAGAACTGATTTGCAAGTTATAACTTGTGAAATGAAAGCGATATTTATTTGTGAAAAGAAATAAAATTTATGCGTGATGCGGAAAAAAAAGGAAGAAAGTTGTCAGAAATTACTTATATTGTATTAAAAATAAATTACATGTGTAATATTATTTTGCTTTTTTACTGATGCTCATTATGTTACTTCTTTTAGACATAGACAACATTTTTTTACCTTAAATAATCGATTTGATTAATTCTAATTCGTTTTTAAAATGAAAAGCAGACGAAAAATTGGGTATGCCTAGAATTTCACTTTTTTTTAAAAATATAAAGTGACAACGTAAACTTGTTCTTTAAAAAAAAAAAAACAACAAAAAAAAAAAAAAAACAAAACAATAGTTGTCAATTTAAAAAAAAAAGGGGGAATTTTCTTTTTATCTCAATATTGAATAATTATTTGACGATATTTTTGAAAGTTTTGTTATATATTGTTATATAAGTAGTTATTTCAATTTTTAGCTAAAGCAAAATAATTTTTTTTAAAAAAAGGGGGAAAAAGCGGAATTTGAGAAAATCAGAGAGAAGAGAAATAAACTGCATCGGAAAAAAAATTCTTTAAAAATGACAAACTCTTAAAGAAATACGCGATTAAAACCAAAACAATAAACATGAAAATTAAAACACTTCAGTTTTTAATTAAAAATCATCTTATTTATCATCTTACGAAAAGTACTAATAATTCAATGATAAAAATGTTGCATACAGATTACACTTCGTAAAGTTTTATAACTTTTTTTTCTTCTCGTGATCATAAGAGGCAGGGTTAGGGTTTAATAAATTCATTCTCCTTCCTTGTTTTCCCCCCTCACCCCTCACCCCAAAAGAAAATGAACCGTGCAAACATCTAAATTTCCTGAATCATATTTCACGCACTAATAATTTAAACTTCAAAACAGACATTTATTTGGGGGAAAAAAAAAACAACAAACATCGTGTCTTGACGAAACATGATAGATTTTATTTTTTAAGCGAAAAAGATGTTAAGACGTAGTATAAGGAGTCACACTATTGAAAAAGGCGTGATTTATTTATTTCATACATACACCCACATGTGAACAACAATAGCATTCTTCTTCTTCTGCCCCTCGTGCCCTCTCCCGACCCCTACTAGGCAAAGACCGTGCTACACGCGCAAATGCTAAACACAACACGGATCAGTGAAAAATGAGTACACACACCCACACAAAAATAAAGTGCTACACACTTTGTCCACAAAGTAGCTCGAAGCACATCTTATTAAAAGTGCACATAAAACACACACACACTAATATCAATAAACTTTAAAACATTCGTAGACAACATTATACGTTAACTTGAAAAGAAAGATACCATGTTTTTTTAGCGAAAACAAACTTAAAAACAAGTTTGTATTTTTTTAGTTTCCAAATTTCGTCCGCCTACACAGGTTTCATAAAATTACATTAAAAACGAAAGTGTGTTCTTAAGTTGTCTAACTAAATTGCACAAGTTAAAACTGGACATCACACGCATTAAATAAAAAATAAATAAATAAATATATATATGTAATTGTAATATATATAACAAGAGCGCACATGTTTTGTTTATTATTATGGGTTTTTTTATGTTATCGAACTATTTTATTTTTAAGAACAAAATTAAAATATCTTAACTGCCAGTTCATAAAATGCTGCAACTTTCCTTTTCTTTTTCTTTTTTTAAATAATAAAACGCCAGGGACCCAATAGATAATATAAGAAGAACTTAAAAAGTAAAAAGATATTAAAATCTGGAAAGATACAGACTTTCCCCAATTTATTATTTTTCGAAGGTACGACAAATTCTTAAACTATTCAATGACAGTCTAACATATTTTCTACGGTGCCACACACAAGACAAAAAATATCACTTTAAAAAAAGTCTATTAAAATGTAAAAAGTTTATCAAGTAATTAAAAAAAGAGAGACACTTTTTTTTTCAGAGACAGAGAGAGAGAGAAAAAAAAAAAGGAAATATTGAATATTTGCGACTTTGATCTTAGAGGCGCGGCACTTAGAGATTTTTAAACAATTTTTTCAAGTTTTCATTCAAATACATCTAACACCTTTAAAGTCTTCGCAGAATAAGAGAATTCTTTAAAAAACGGTCTAATGGTGACTATCAATTATTGGTAAATTAGTGCATATATTTATTTAGGGTTTCAAAACCTCTGAAAAAAAGTATTTCTCTGTTTATCTGCGTGTATATGTATTATACATATATATGTATGTTTATATCTATGTATGTATGTATATACGTGCGATTGTCACTTTTACTTTAGGAAAACATGGAAGGCATTGGAACGGCAGTAAGTAGAAAAGACTCAAAAGAAAAAGTGGTAAATATTTAAGAGATTCTCACCAAATAAAATCCTTACAGTGGCTACAGAAGGTCGGCTGCTTGAAGAAGCGTGGCACAAACTTATGGTCTTTGATCTCGAAGACATTTTTCTGTCTTAAAGCACCTCGGCGTTGTACTCCTTTCACGGCGACAGGCTCCGAGTCAGCCATTTTTGCACTGACCGTAAGTATACGTGTGTGCGTGCGTGAGAGTAAAAAGTGCGCGCGTGCGTGCGGGTGTGGATTTCAAGGCGAGTGCGCGCGCGCTGATTGGCTGATGCTCGCTACCGGGCCGCAACCACACATACGCACGCACGCACGCACTCAAGCATACATACACACGCACACGCACACACAGACACAGAAACACGACCTCACACGCACAGATAAGGGAGGTAACTCTGAACGACTAGCACACGCACTTACAGACAAGACACATTCACGCAGCGCGTGCGTGCGGGTGTAGGCTCAATGGTAGAGCTGTAAGATTTTTCAAGCTGGAGGGCATTGGTTCGATTTCAGGTGCCGGATCGGTGATGTTCGTTATTAAAAAAAAACGAAGATTTTTTTTTTGCATTAATCTTTCCTATTGAAAAAAAAACAAAAACTTTTTTTTTTTTTTTTTTTTTTTTTAAATTCCAGCCTGCTTCGATGATGTAACTAATTGTGTTCTCTTCCTTGTAAAATCCGTGGCCGGAGCCGCCTCTTTTCCGAAACCAGGATTCGAATGTTAAGACAATTATAATCTCAGCGCTTTACATAATCGAAAGGATTAAATCCGCATACTACCCGTAAAGCATTAATCTCTTCCGATTACGGCACACCCGTGTATAAGTCGATTTATGGTCGCAAAATAATTTTCCTTGTTACTTCATCTTCAAAATTTGATTTAAATGCGAGTATACGCGGCTGTTCAACAAACGACCACCGAGGCTCCTCCTTCTCCAAATAAAGCACGAGATAGCGATACGGTTTCAAATTTGACAGCCGCTACTAATGGTGTTTTTTAAAAAAAATTTTTTAAAGTGATATCGCACTGCCAAAGGCATGAACACTAAAACTCTCTTGATAAACAGAGTAAACTAATTAAAAACAGAAACAGCATGAACTGCCGCATTAACCCCCCCCCACACACACACATAGTGAAAGGGGTGGATGTTAAAGATGCTGAAAAATCTACATCATCGAATTTGTGTGTCGTGTTTGCCACCTGGCCAACATTAGAAACAAAATAGAAACGTAAAATTATTTGGATTTTTCGGACTATTGTCCTCATCTTTATTCATCGGCCTTCTTTTGGTGTGTTTTTCTCGAATTCTTGTTGTGTTGTACAACAATAAAGATGAGGACAATAGTCCGAAAAAAATAAAAATAACACAAATTATCAAGCTTCATCAAAAAAATTCTGACAAATAATATAATATTTTTATTGCGGCTTTTTTGTGTGTGAGGAGGGGTTCGGGGTGAAATTTTGAAAATGGTCTTTTTGCTGAATAACCAGAAAATTTTCAAGTTTTTTTTTTTTTTTTTTAAAGAAATCGCACATTTGTTTATTATTATTCTTCACCCCTACCCATACTCCAGAAAATTTAATTCGGGTGAAAATATTTGGGGACCCACCGTACACTCCCACCTACGTCACTGTACACACACACACACGCAGAGAAAAAGAAAGACATTAAACAACAAGATCTTAAGACACTTGCAAACACATACGTAATAATATACCTGTGACTACACACATACACACACACGTACGGACGCACATATACAAACACACGCACACACACACACACACATATATAACAGACACGCGCAGAGAGAAAGAAAGAAATACATTAAACAAGAAGATCTTAAGACACTTGCAAACACATACGTAATAATATACCTGCTATTACACAGATGCACGCACACACACACACACATACACAAACGGACGCGCACACACACACATACACACACAAACGCACGCGCACACACACACACACACACTGAGAGAAAGAAAGAAAGAAAGAAAGACAGACAGACAAAACCGTAAAGCATTTGCAAACACATACGTAATAATATACCTGCTACTACACACACACACACACGCACACATGCGCGCGCACGCACACACACACACACATGTCGCGCGCAGAAGAGGCAGGTGTTATATTTCTTATTCGTATTGAGAATGTTTGTAAAATATAGTCTGAATCTCAGCTTATGAGCAAGAATCTAGGCTTTTGAAAAGAATAAAACTTGTTTTCATGCCGTTTCCACTGATTCACAAATGCTGCACTCGCAATACGTGCACAGTGCACGTAATTACTAATCAACGGAATAAAAGTCATTAAAAAAGAAGAAGAAAAAAAAAAAGAAGTGTCTATTTGAAAAAAAAAATTGTAACAAGTGATACAACGTTTAGAAATTAGCTTAAAAGGGAAACCAGACATTGTCATTTATTTAAGTGAAGAGAGGAACGGGCAGAGACATCGATATAGCAGTGGTACAGGTGGTGGTGGTAGTGGTTGTGTCAGACTTGTTGGTTTAGCACAGTACCCGTAAAAATGTTTTGGCTAAACTTGCAAATCGTCGTCAAAATTAAAACGGAAAATTTTGACGACGATTTGCAAAAACATCAAACTAAAGTCAGGCAAGTCAGGTTAGTAATTGTTTTATTTCATTTATTTAACGAATCTTGAAATATTTTCTAAACTGCACATCAATATTTTAGTTTAGAAAATATTTCAAGATTCGTTAAATAAATGAAATAAAACAATTACTAACCTGACTTACCAAAAGAAAAAAAAAAAAAAAAAGTATTTTGAATCATATTTTTAAAATTAATTTTAATTTCAAAATTTAATTTGATGTGTTGAAAATCGTCGTCAAAATTTTCCGTTTTGATTTTGACGACGATTTACAAGTTTAGCCAATTTTTTTAAAATAAAGATTCTTTATGCACTTCTGCCTACGTGCTCTGTCAACGATTAGTGCCACCCTTCTTGGTACTTCTGCCGAAGATCAGGGTGTAGTATCTGTGCACTTTGCGGAAAGTGTTAATTACAAAGACACACATTCTCTCTCCCATGCCACAGTAGTTGATACAGATGAGAGGGTATTTTTAAGCATTTTGTACCGCCTCTCACTCTCTCTCATATATATATATATATATATATATATATATATATATATATATATATGATGGACTCTCCCGTCGATTTTGACGTATGAGGATTCATCAACTTATATTGTCAATATATGTATGTATATATATATATATATATATATGAGATAACATTGGTACTATATTTGTAAGTAGACAGTTCTCAATATCATTGATAAAGCCTTTATATTTAAGATAAGATAGAGTGAACATGGAGTCAACATCTGGTTACTGACAGTTTCTCGCCGATGCGATTTTCAGACTTGTCCACGCTACCTTAACTTATATATATTGAACATTTTTAACTCTTCTATAATGCTCCCTTTCTAATAATGTATCAACAATTTCTTCAAATAATAAATTTTCTTCTGAAGATGACCGAAGGTCGAAACTAGTTGAGATTAAACAACAAACAAGAAATATTCCTGATTGTCTTAATAATAATTTTTGTTCACACTATATATATATATATATATATATATATATATATATATATATATTATATATATATATAAAGTAAAAAGTAAAGTCGTCGGGGCGGCCTAATGTCGGTATCAACCATGCAGCGAGGGAGTCTATCCCCTTTTCAATAGCGCTAGACCAAGGAGATAATTTTTTAGCATCTGAGGTGGAGCGCCACACCTACCATCAGCTCCTTACTTTACCGCACAGATCCCTGTGCTACTCATAACGCTGAGTTGGCGAGGGCGGGTATCGAACTAGGAACCTTGTGGTTTATATATATATATATATATATATATATATATATATATATATATATATATATATCAAGCGACAAACTAAGGAAATTCATCACGAGATAAACTTATCATGGCTAATTGAGAACCCTCAAGAGAGAAACTGAATCTCTTTTAATACCAGCCTAAAATAATGTCACCAAAACCTTTTTTTATCAAAGCAAAAATTGATACTGCGCAACGGAATAGCAAATGCAGATTATTTAGAGACGGAGATGAAAGAGTTAATCATATAATAAATGAATTCAGCAAGTTAGCACAAAAGACAAAACTCGACACGAGTGGGTGGGAAAGGCGATACACTGGGAATTGCTCAATCATACACAGTACAAAAATGTTTCCCCTCCAATAATTTTAAACATCTAGATACATAATTATCTCAAACAGATCTATTTGACCTATAGATAGGACACTAACATGTACTACCCCTCCGGTTGGTTGTTTGGGTTTTAAGGCACGTCAATCCTTGGGTTATTGTATGCCGAAGATAATTCTGTTTTATTCTTTCTTGTCGGGCTTTCAATTTTTAAAAACGCATTTTAAACTCATTTAAAAAAATCTATTTAACCCATAGATGGGACCCTAACAGGTACTACCACTCCGGGTCAGAGTGGACCTGGGAGTAATGGCAATGAAAGAGGGATAGTCCAAACTCTCCAGAGCTCCGGAATTGGAACCTCACTACTAAATGCATTTTAACGTCTTACCACTCCGGGTCAGAGTGGACCTGGGAGTAATGGCAATGAAAGAGGGGTAGTCCATACTCCCCAGAACTCTAGAAGAGAATCTTCATCACCGGTGCGTGTGTGGGGGTGTCTTACCGCTCTGCAGGAAATGCAACCAGCGTATTCCAGACCCCTTCAATGAGACGACAAAAGGATGTGATTTGTTTAAAACTGTTCATAATGCAATCATTTCACTCTTGGCGAGTTTCTCACACACCATTAATAATAATAATAATAATAATAATAATAATAATAATAATATATATATATATATATATATATATATATATATAATCAATTGTAATATTATGGATTTGGACTCACAACTTAAAGTTTCATGGTTATGCAATCATCAGATGAGTCAACTGGTTGAGATCTTAAAAACCAGAAGTCAAATGGTTGAGATTTAAAAAAAAAAACTCAACTATTTGACTACTGGTTTTTAAGATCTCAACCATTTGACTCATCTGATGATTGCATAACCATGAAACCTTAAGTTATGAGTCCAATTCATCCATGATATTACAATTGATTATAAATCTGCTCTGCTTTATTAGCACTGAGCACCTTTTCATGCCAATACTTTTCTCATTCATTCTCTATTCTATATATATATATATATATATATATATATATATATATATATATATTGGTTAGGAGGTTGATTTAGAAGGCTATCACAATGCAGTTTGGAATAAATAAAAAATAATAATACGGTCACAATGGTGTTGTGTGTTGACCTGTATTTTTTTATTATTTCTTGAATTTTCGAGGTAATACCTCTTTATCAAAAGAATTGAACTGAAGCAGTACAGCTATGGCATTTCTTCCTAAAATTTTTTTTTTTTTTGTTGAAAATGACGTTATTTTTTAAATAACTGTATTCACGGGAATACAGTTATTTAAAAAAATAACGTCATTTTCAAAAAAAAAAAAAAAAAAAAATTCATTTAGGAAGAAATGCCATAACTGTACTGCCTCAGTTCAATTCTTTTGATAAAGAGGTATTACCTCGAAAATTCAAGAAATATAAAAAATACAGGTCAACACCAACACCATTGTTACCGTATTATTTTTTTTATTTATTCCAAACTGCATTGTGATAGCCTTCTAAATCAACCTCCTAACCAATACATACACAATGCTTCAAGCAAATTATGAAACTCTCTTATTATATATATATAATATATATATATATATATATATATATATATATATATAATATAGATTGATAGATAAATATTTGTCACGAGCTTCAACGAGTCACCAAGTATTACTGCTGTTCATACACGTTTTTAAAAAATTTAAACAAAACAGATAGGAAGAACTGAAAACTAGACGAGAGTAAATATAGTAGAAATCCGGTTATTTCCTAGTTGAGTAACATGGTATTACCCAGAAAAAACAGAACCCAAATTATTTATTCATTTTCCCATTAAACTAACCCTAAACTCCAACCCAACCTAACCCTTGTTAGACTTAAACTTAAAAAAAAATTAAAATTAAAATTAACAGTTTTATTACAAAATTTGTGGGGTCTGTTTTTTCTGGGTCACCCTGGAATATCATGTTACTCAACTGGGGTATGGTTAGGGGTTAGGGTTAGGGTTGGGTTTAGGGTTAGTTTAATGGGAAAATAAATAAGTTGGGTTCTGTTTTTTCTGGGTCACCATGTAATATCATGTTACTCAACTAGGAAATAACCAGAAATCCTTAAGACGACATCATCAGTAAAATAAGCTTGACTAATCGTGAAGGGGTTAAAATCAATCAGTTACTATCGATGCGAACACCCAGCGATGACAGACAGACAAAAAAGATATTTGAAAATTCAGAAAATGAGAAGCACCCCCCCCGAAAAAAAGAACAAACGATGCTATTAAAAATACATTTACTACAGCCCCAACCCTTTTTATCTTATATGTGCTAGAAGGCAGTGACTGAGGGTCTTAATGTTCTGGGTATGACGTTAAACTTCATCTAGTGGTGAGGTCCCAATTCTAGAGCTCTGGGGAGTGTGGAGTACGCCTTCATTGCCATTAGTCCCAGGTTCAGCCTGATCCGAAGTGGTAGTACCTATTAGGGTCCCATCTATGGGTTAAATAGAGAAAAAAATGAGTTTGAAAAAAATGTGTCTATCAAACAAGTGAGTTTAAAAAGATGGGTACCCACCATCATGAGTGAATAAAATAAAAAACGTCTGCAGCATAAAATGACCCAACATAGGTTGACATGCCGTAAAATCCAACCAATACAACGATGATAAACAACAACAACAACAACAACGACATTTGAAAAGTGAAATTCTTCAGAAAATGACAACCCCCCCAACAAAAACACAACAAAAACAAACAAAGACCACCACCAAAAAACAAACAAACGATACTATTAATTGCAGGTTATCCGACGTGGAACCATGCGGTTCCTGGTTCAATACCGGCCCTCACCAACTCAGCGTATGAGTAGCAGAGGGATATGTGCGGTAAAGTGAGGAGCTGATGGTAGGTGTGACGCTTCAACTCTGATATCGTCTTTAGGACACCCCGACGACTTTACGTTTTTACTTTTTAATCTAAAACAAAAAAAGGCAATACATTTAGCACATGCAGCGCAAAATTGAGTACCCATCAAAAATGAATAAAACAAAATCGTCTTCGGCATAAAATGACCCAATAAGGGTTGACATACCGTAAAACCCCACCGAGCAAACAACCAACTATCGATGCGAACAACACTCAGCGATGAACACACACACACACACACACACACACACACACACACAAAACAAAACAAACAAAAAAACAAACAAAAAAAACTAATATATTTGAAAAGTGGAATTCTTCAGAAAATTACAAGTAAAAAATCAAAAAGCAAAAAAAACAACAAAAAAACCCCAATGCAAAACAAAAAACAAGCCCCCCCCCGCCTAAAAAAAATAAAAAAAAAACAAACCCAAAACGATGCTATTAATTGCAGGTAATTACTTTTTTGACAAAACCCCACTTTTACTACATTCGGCGCGAAAGTGCTGAAGACCAGATGCATTACAAGACTGATGGCAATACTTTGGGAGAAGGGGAGTGGGGCGTTGGTGGAGAAGGCTTGTAAGTTTAAAAATATCTACATTCCTGACGCTTGTCGATGCACCCCAACTCGAAACAGTATCAATATTTCCATCTCTCACTCGCAAATTATAAATGCGTACACAAATAGATTGAACCCACTAATGACCTGTAATGTCACCTGTATATGTACCTAGGTGTGTGTGTGTGTGTAATTCATATATACATTATATAGCTAGAGATAATCTAATAGACGTGATGTCACACACACACACACACACACACACACACACAGTCATCCAGATACCGTCTCTTCAGTGTGGCTAGACATTTGCAGGCTACCTACAATCGCGATTGAAACTCGATCGATTCATCATCAGTCAGGCTCCTTTACTACCCGGCCATCGTCACCTACAAACTGAGAGGGAAATTTTAACTGAACAACTGTATATATGTAAAGGCCACCAGAGAGTGCTCCATCCCTTTTATAGGAGAGCGTTATATATATATATATATATATATATATATATATATGTATGTTAGGGTAGCGAAGATATAACAGTCAACGGTGCCTGATAACTGCCAGTTTGTCGCCTATGCGATTTTCTAACCAAGTGAACTTGGTTTGAAAATCACATAGGCGAGAAACTGACAGTTACCTAGCGCTGTCTTCGCTATCCTAACTTAGATATACTCTATCATTAATATTGACCACTCTTTACTTATAAATATAGCAAACTATCATCAATATATATATATATATATATATATATATTAGACTAAAGCTGAGTTAATCAACTTTTGCTTTCTAAAGGCTTTTTTACTGTAAGTTTAATGACACGAAAATTATACTAAATTAGTCCTTACTTTTAGGATTGAATTATGTTTGAAAAAAAATTTCTGTTTTAATTGGTTCTAATTAGTCGTAATTTGCAATTAAGTCAAAAACCGACCAATCTCTTACTTTACTCTGTGTCTATCTCTTTCTTCCCCTCTATGTATCTCTTGACTACCTCCTCGTTATATAATGTCAGTTTCTCTGGAGAGAGAGAGAGAGAGAGAGGAGAGAGAGAGAGAGAGAGAGAGAGAGAGAGAGAGAGATTTTGAAATGTATTTCTATGTTAAATTTCACAACCAGCAACCCGTAGCTTAAATGAGGTCAAACATTTCCTTTCTTAGAAAGCTAACAAAATGATTTTAAGGTTTCGTCCGGCCGTATTTTTTTTATTTTATATCATATTTGCTAACTCCCTTTTCCCTAATCTCAATTATCTACCCAGAGCTGAATGGGTGAATCACTGGGTCACGTTTTGTCTAGTATATATATATATTCCTTTAAATAAATCTAATCCATATTATTTAAAGATATTTTCATGTAATTTTGGTAAATATATCTGATAAGGTGAGATGTAACTTTAAAACCATGTAGCGCAATTTAGACAACAATTAACCCATCGCGCCACATATTTCTATTTCTCTCGGTCGGTAGAGCACCCGCCTAGGAATCGCAAGGTTCTTGGTTCAATACCGGCCCTCGTCCACTCAGCGCATGAGTAGCACAGATTGGGTAATCTAATCTGTGCGCTCCACCCCAGAAAAAACAAACTCCATTGTCTACTGCTTACGAAAAGGGGATAAACTCCCTCGCTGTCTGGCTGATACCGAAAATAGGTCACTACGCAAAATTTACTTAACCTATAATATATATATATATATATATATATATATAATAAATAAGTAATCCACAGACCCGTGTTTCGAGGTATCACCTCTCATCAGTGTGGTTATACCGTTTAACAGCTACCCCTGGCTGGGTTTGAGACCCGAATGAACTTTCGTTCGCCAATCCTCTTACCCGTACGGCCAGAGGCAGCTGTCAAATATAGGAGACTATTTAATCGCTACATTTCTAAGCGGAAATGAATTCACTAGAGGCCTCAAACATTTGTAAACAAAGCGAGGTTTAGCTACACGCCAGAACAGTGAACCTAAGGTAATCCAAATGACTGGTAAGTAAGAGATGATTCTATTTGGGATCGTCAAAATCACAATGTACAACCATACTGTACGCTCTTTTAGGTGCAAACATATATACTCATTCAAGGATTTGTATAAACCCCTAAAGAGAGCTCAATGTATAATAATCAATACATTAAATTACATACAGAGCAATAGTTTCTTTCAAAGAAAGACCCGTCTGATGAGGCTGGACTTATTTTTTGAGTTTCTGGTCGAAATAAAAATATAACGGGATGACGGTTTAAGTTTTTCTTTCTTTGAAAGTTGTATATATATAGGCCCGTGGGCTAGTGGTTAGAGTCGTGAAAAATGGAATCGTCGATTCGAGTTCAATTCCTAGACGAAGCTGTTGGCATTTTCACATAGTGCTAATACCCTTGGGAAAGGTATGCATCCATATATTCTCCCTCCAGCTATGAGTTAAATAGTAGGGCAGACTGGGCTCTTCAGCCTTGGGTAGGTAACCAGTCTAGGAGAGGGATAACTCTGAATTCAAAATTCCTGAGGTCGGTCGTTGATTGGGTTTGTGGCAACCCTTAATGCACAAATTCTTTCCTATCGACTGTGCCAAAAAGTGTGGATGGTCCAACACAAGCCTTCACCACTATAAACAAATTGTGTGTATGAACCCTCATACGCCGAAAATCGACGGGAGAGTCCATTATATATATATATATATATATATATATTATATATTGTGTGTGTGTGTGTGTGTGTGTGTGTGTGTTACAAAGGTGCACGCACACATATATAAGGTGCTTCTGGGCACTTCACGTAGTGCAATGGTTAATAAATTAGATTCGCAGACCACTGTTAGTGAGTTCGATTCGCATTGGGCGCCCCATACTTCCGGCACATTTAAGCTAATCTTAGTAAATCTATACATATATAAAGGGCAGTTGTGTGTATGTATGTCCGGGGGAAACTTCGAAAATAAAACAATTAAGGACAAAGTAAATATATATACATATTAAATATCACCAGGGCTTGGTTTTTGAGTAAAAATAATAGAGATTTGATTTATATTCGTGAAGATAATTAAACGATAAAATCTAAATGATAACAGCATGGATTTTTTTTTCCTTTAATATTTTAGATAGTAGACATTAACATTTCTTTTCAGAATAGCTGGATCAATGCAAGGTCTTTTTTTTTACATAGGGATTTAAATGGGGCATCCCACGAGGATTCAACTCACAATTCAGTAATACTGGATCTGCGGAATTAAAAAATCCCCCTCTACCCAGGTGACGCCGGGTAGCCGCTGCTAGTTACTATATAAGGTACTTCTCAAAAGTCTAAGGAATTTAGGCAGCGTACGAGAACTGAATTTAGTCGTTACTTTCTAGAAAAAGAAACTCTTTGTATACATGCATAAAGAAACTATTTCGATGGAGACAGTGGAAACTATGAGTTAAATTAATGTATTGTACTGGTCGATTTCCTCAAACTTTTTTTTGCTGTGTCCGGGGCGTCAAATTGGTGCAAAAGTAAAAATCATTTTTAAAATGCTTACGCCAAAATCATAAATTATTTTGTTGGCTATTGTTTTATTTTTGCGCTTGAAGAGGAAGTAGAATTAAATATAATGCCTAGCACAGGGATTGAACTCACAACCTCCAGGTTTTGAGTAATTTTTTTTTCCATTGATCTGTCTCCTTGTTAATTAGGATGGTTGTGACAGTGGAGGGATATAAGAGCCAAGGAACTTTCTCATCAGGGATGTAAACCCGCCCAACAGGGTGGGGGTCCAGTGGCTTCGGCCCTGGATCTTTACGAGTTAAAAGCGTCGATCCCAGGGGCCATCCCCTCAGGCAACACCTGCCCCCTTGATTTAAAGGGGCAGGGCAGGGTTTATTGCCCAGTGCCTGAGGCGCCCCCCTTGAGGGGGAATGCCGACGGGATCAACTCAATTTTTCACCCGCCACTCCATGAGTCTCGGCTTGTGGGTGGTCCCACATAAATAGGGCCTTTATGCCTGACCCGTACAAGTGGAGTACGTGGAAAATATCATGTAAACCCGCCCAACAGGGTGGGGGTCCAGTTGCTTCGGCCGTGGATCTTTACAAGTTAATAGCGTCGATCCCAGGGGGCTATCCCCCCAGGCAATACCTGCCCCCTTGACTTAAAGGGGCAGGGCTGGATTTATTGCCCAGCGCCTGAGGCACCCCCTTGAGGAGGAATGCCGTAGGGATCGACGCAATTTTTTTTCTTTCCCATCCATGAGCTTCGGTTTGTGGGTGGGCCCACATTAAAACGAGGCCTTGTGCCCAGTCCATACAAGTGGGGTATGAGACAAATACTTCCCCCCAGGCAATACCTGCCCCCTCGATTTAAAGGGGCAAGACTGGGTTTATTGCCCAGCGCCTGAGGTGCCTCCTTGAGGGGGAATGCCGACGGGATCGACGCAATTTTTCACCTGCAACCCATGAGCTTCGGTTTGTGGTGTTATAAATTGTACACATGGTAGAGTGTAGATGTAAGGTTGCAAAATAATGCGTTTGCGAAACTTATCTGTCTCTGGTATGAAGAGGTGAGCGTCCTTTGCTAGCTTGGGTTAATTTTGACTGTCACGTGATCACCGGCTCCAGGTAGATGGCTTCAAAAACACGTTTTGTAGTGACGGTTGATTTCAGCGAAAGACGTAGATTACAGGAATCAATCTTCGAAATTTGGCGGTTAAACTAAGTCTTGTAAAATGTGTTTTGATTGGTCACTGACAATGGCCTTTAACCAATCGCACAGGGCCTCTTATCAGGCGATGGTTAAGGGGCCGTAAACTGTGTAATATCATATTATTTCTTTTAAAAACGAGGAGAGCCGTTTATGAGTACTAAAACTTTAACATAACAAACATATACCAAGGACTTCAGTTAAGTGGACACCTGTTGGCCGTGGGTAGCGACCCGTGATGCTTAAGGATAGAGCCCAGGTGGATGAGCAATTCATGACATGCAATACTCCACTTTGGCCCTATCTTGGGCTAGACGGGTGGTCGGAGAGGTCCCCTCCGATCAATCGGCTGGTCACGTCAAGCCCTAGCACCTATATGATTTTCCCAACCCTATTGCCCTTATGGCAAGCCCCAACCTCTTTTTATCATATGGGTGCTAGAAGGCGGTGGCTGCGGGTCTACATGTCCTGGGAATGCTGTTAAACTCTATCTGATGGTGAGGTTCCAGTTCTGGAGGTTTGGGGAATGTGGAGCACCCCTTCATCACCATTGCTCCCTGGTCCACTCTGACCCGGAGTGGTAGTACCTGTTAGAGTCCCATCTATGGGTTAAATAGAAAAATGTATTCATAAAAAAATTGTATTATCCATTAAGAATTGATTAATTTCAAAACTTTATCGGCATTAAATGACCCACTGAGGTTGATATGCCGTAAAACAAAACAAACAATTATAATACAATACAGCCGCACACAGAACAATTTGTTTGCAACTGAAATTATTGACACTATTTTTTATTTAACAAAACTAATAGCTACCCGGTGTCGCCTGGGTAGAGGGGGGGGGGTAAAGATCTATTATTATTGAATCACGAGTTCGATCCTCACATGATGCCCCATTAAAATCCCTATATAAAAAAGACTTTGCGATCCAGACACTCTGAAAAGAAAAAAATTAATGTCTCCTATTTAAAGTATTAGATGCAAAAAGATTTCCATTTGTTATTTAGATTTTATTATTTGTGACAGCGAACACGAGGTGAGTGGCGAACGTCAAGGCTTGCCGTATTCTCGAAGGAAGCGGGCTAGGCTTTGCCTGGCTGTAGAATCGAACCCGCGTCCTTCAGAATGCGAACGGGCGACACATTGGCACCAAAGTCAAGATGCTACAGTCCCGGATGTAAGCGCCAGGTTCCCGGATGATAGCTATGAGGATTCCGGCGGCCGGGATTGGTTCGAGAATCGTGCGTGGGGCGCAGACACCCGGATGTTGAGGGGAAACTAATATAAGTAGAAGTCGTGTGACGACAGGACGTCAGTTGTGATTTTGAGTTACTGAAGATTTTTACGACGACCGATTTTTTTTTGCTGCTAAAGATTTGTTTTACGACGACGACGACATTGTGCCCCCCCCCTTTCAACAAGTCGAATACTTATTTTTTCCCCTCTATTTTTTTTTCCATTCTAGATTATTTTAATCATCTTCACGAATATAAATCAAATCCTAATTATTTTTGCTCAAAAAGCAAGATCTGGTGATAGTGAATGTGTATATATATTTACTTTGTCATTTATTGTTTTATTTTCATAGTTTCCCCCGGACATACATACATACATACACACCAACTTCCCTATATATATGCACTAGAAGCGGCTACCCAGCATCATCTGGGTAGAATGGAGTTGGACAAAAAAAAAGTGGTGTAATAGTTAGCAAGTTAGTCTCGCAGATCCATTATTATTATTTCGCAATATTTTTAGACGCCAATATTCAGATTCCATTCATACTAGAAGCGACTACACAGCATCACATGGGTAGGGGAAACTAAAAAAAAAAAGTGGTGTAATGGTTAGCAAGTTAGTCTCGCAGATTCATTATTATCATGTATATTTCAAGTTTTAGATATCTTCGTAAATATAAATTACAAAGTGAGGAGCTGATGGTAGGTGTGGCCCTCCATCTCAGACGTCAAAACAATCTCCTTGGTCTAGCGTTAGTGAAAAGGGGATATACTCCCTCGCTGTCTGGTTGATACCGATATTAGGTCACCTCGAAGACTTTACTTTTACTTATATATATTTACTTTGTTGTTAATTGCTTTATTTTCATAGTTTCCTTCGGACATACACCCATACATACATGCACACCAACTGCCATTTATATATGTATAGATAGATAGATAGATAGATAGATAATATAACATTCTTTGAAACTCCAAGTTGTTCCATGTGCTTCCTATTTTTAGGTTATATTTTAATTTCATATTTTTAGATTCTTAAAAAGAAAACGAATATTATTTAATAACAAGCCTACTATTGTAATTTTTGGAGAAAACTCAATTGAAAAGTTAGGCTCCTACCCTTTTAGACAAAACAAGTATCGATGTATAATTTTTACACTGATAATTTAAAAGTCAAAATTAAAACTTAAAATTAGGCATTTCATATTTTAAATGAATTTTATCAATTAATTAGGCATATAAATTGTTTTCTCAAGGTGCATATGGGTTGCGCGAACGGTAATATTTATTCTAAGGAATTTCGATTTATTTCCATTGAATCTGTTTGCTTGAAAGGATTCAGTAATTTAAAAGAAAAAAAAATCGTTGATTTATATATGAGCGTATCATAAATCTCCACTTAACCATTTTTTAGCAGAATTTAATTAATTAAAATGTATTAAAAAATAAATTACATATGTAATATCATTTTGCTTTTTCACTGATGCTCATTAGATTACTACTTTCCGACTAAAACAATAATTTGGGTTATTTCCGATAACTCCAATCTAAAAAAAGGGGAACCACTCTGAATGAATTTTATCTGTTAATTAATCTATCCATTATTTTCCCATTAAACTAACCCTAACCCCTAACCCTATCTTCTTTTTCCCTAGTAGATCAATCAATAAATAAATAATTTATAAAATTCATTTAGAGGTAATAAAAGACTATTTGTTCGTAAATTCCAACCATAAAATAAACTGAACCCCCATTGTATGTCCGTATATTTGTATTAAATGTTTTATTTTTCTTGCACCCGTTATTTTACAATACTAAATATATTTTCTTATTTATTTTAATATTCATTTCAATGTGCATATTCTAAAAGTTTTTATTTTGTGATAATGTTTAGTTTTACAATTTAGGCATAAATTGGATCCTCCTTTTATGACCGTAATTTTGTTTTTTCGTCGACGATGATTAAAATGTGACGTTTTTATTTTACCAAAGCCAAAAAGAAAAGAAATAGCAACAAAAAGTAATATTCAACTTTTTACTCGTAAATTCCTGCCATAAAATTAGGCTTGGGCATTTTATGGTAGGAATTTACGAGTAAAAATTTGAAGTGTAAAAACGAACTCCCACTTTAAAACTAAGCATTCTCACAAAATAAAAGCTTTTAGAATATACACATTGAAGTGAATATTAAAATAAATAAAGGAAATATATTTAGTATTGTAAAATAACGGGTGCAAAAAAAATAAAAAAAATTTATTGCAAAAACACGGACATAAAATGGGGGTTCAGTTTATTTTATGGTAGGAATTTACGAGCAAATAGTCCTTTATTACCCATTTAGAGTGGTTCCCCTTTTTTATGTTGTACTTATTTTCTATAACTAAAATCTCACCTTAAATAATCGATTTAATTAATTCTAATTCGTTTTTTAAAATGAAAATGGGCGCACAAATAAGTAGTACCTAACAAAGACCACTTGTTAATTTAAACCAGTTTTAAATCTAATAAGTTTTCATGGAACCTTCTGTTTTATTCATCTTATACTGAGAATTTTAATAATTTCTTTTTACGAGGAATTGATGGATAATGTGGTCGTACAGGATGCGCCAGAAATACCTCCCACATTTGTTAAAGGAGTGGGAAATAGCTCTACTGCAATCTGTAGTTGTGTGTAGGTGTGAGTTAGAGGATTATATATATTTAGTGACAGTCATTGTGTCGAACTGAGATAACAATTCCTACACTACCAAACTCAAAAAGAAATTATAGAAAAAGAAGAAGAAGAAGAAGAAAGAAGAAGAAGAAGAAGAAAATCAACAATTGAATTAAGGATAAAATATAATTGAATTAACATTTTTTTACAGAAAGAACGGATGTATTTGCAACTACACCAACGCTTGATATTAAAAAGTAAACTACACACGCCCAAAATCTTATTATAATGGAGATTCGGTGACTACGTAATCGAAACTACGTCACTGCTTACGTCACAATATCTCCAGAAATTGTGTAAGTTTATCAATGAATATCTAATTTATTGTCAAAATCATTAATACATAGAATAAATCTTATTTATAAACGAGATCTCTATGGAGCGCGCGGTGGGGTACTGGTTAGAATCATAGGAAATGGACTTGTCGACCCGAGTTCAAATCCTGGACGAAACCACAGTTCACATAGCGCTAATACCCTTGGGAAAGGTATGGATTCAACTATTCTCCCTCCAGCTATGGGTAAATAGTTGGGCAGACTGAGCTCTTTAACCTTGGTTAGGCAACCAGTCTAGGAGAAGGAAAACTTCGAATTAAGACAACTTAAAATCTCCGCTTGGGCCGGTCACTACTAAAATAGGTTCAGGCCTACTTAGTAATCTATTTCAATTTAAAAAAATTTAAAGAAAACCTGAGTTAGATTTGCCTCAAAACAGCCCATGTTATTAGTGCGTTTAAAATCCTGCAATGTGTCTTTATGTATCGCTAAGAAATAAGGGTTTACATAATACATGGTGTGGTTAATTAGCATACCGGTTTTAACAAAACCGGATTTAATAAATAATTACTTGGTGTTATTGATCTTTAATATTATTGTTTTATTCTCAAACGTATTTATCCTCGGTTTTCGGAGCCGTCACTGATAAAGGAAGGGGCATATTTTCGATTGAAATTTTAGTTCATTTAATTTCATTTCATTTTGATAAAATAATATGACCACATTCCCTGCTTCAAATACTGAAGTTGTTAGATTTGCTGATCAATTTTTTTCCTCCAAATGTTGCAAAACCGAGGATTTTTCAGTGCATTTTTGTTTACGATCTTTGATGCAATTTCCACAAAAATTGGTACAAGTGCAAGATCTAATTTTTGGCATCGGTACTTAATAGACCAATACACAACATTCGGTGGCTCATGAAATTTGATATTAAAAAAAGTGAAAATCGACCTACCTTTTATTAATATATATATATATATATATATTATATATATATATATATGTGTGTGTGTGGTGTGTGTGTGTGTGAGTGTGTGTAAGTAAAGAAAATAACAAAAGACTTAGAGATTTTGCATTATAGTCTATTTCAGGGAGCTTAGACAATATAAATAATAATAATAGACTATAATGCCTAAATCTCTAAGTCTTTTGTTATTTCTTTTTTACTTTATATTTGCTCTGTGACTCTAACATTAAGAGCACACATTGAGCTCTCAAACTGCAACAGGTTTTAAAAAAAAACTCTTGTGTCGTAAGGAAGATTTCTTCTCTGGACTTTTTGGATTATATATATATATATATATATATTATATATATAATATTATATATATATATATATATATATATTATATATATATATATATATATATATATATATATTAAGGCGCGTGTTCTAATGGTTACAGTCGTATGAAATGGACTCGTCAACGCGAGTTCAATTCCTGGACGAAGCTGTTAGCATTTCACATGGCGCTAATACCCTTGGGATAGGTATAAATCCAATTCTCACTCCAGCTATGGGTAAATAGTAGGGCAGACATGATTATTTAACCATGGCTAGGTAACCAGTCGAGGCGAAGGAAAACTGAATTCAAACCTGTTAAACTCCGCTTAATAAATTGACCTTGAGTCGCATCCTGCTCGTGCGGAGGTGTTGATAAATATATATATATATATATATATATATATATATATATTTATATATATATATATATATATATGTGTGTGTGTGTGTGTGTGGCAAGAAGCCTTTGTCTGGAGCGTTGTTATTCAGACTCCGCCCAGATGAAAGCCCGTTTTTTGGAATTGTCTTTAATGTAAATGGTGGTCACCTAAGTGGAACGTCTTTTTTGTTCAGACTGAAGCATCCTATCAGAAGGGACAGGTAATACTCGGAACAAAAGAAGACCCATCCAAGAATCATGCTGGGAGTAGCCGGAAGGAATCGATAAAGTCTGACAGCAATCTTTTTTAGAATTAAAGGAAATTGCAAAGATCGACATTTTTCGTAATCCTTACAGTTAGAAGAAATGTCCCTTCTTATCAATAAGTCAGAACGTTCTTGTTCGAAGAGATGCAGCGTAACACCATAGCTTGATAGCAGTTCAATGTCCTATATAAAGTTATATGATCTTTTAATGGAAGCGCGTGGTGTAATGGTTAAAGTCATGGGAAATGGACTCGTCGCCCCGAGTTCAAATCCGGGATTTGGTAATTGTACTTCACTTAGCGCTAATACCCTTGGGAAAGGTATGAATCCTACTCTCTCTCTCTCTCTAGCTGTGGATAAATAGCAGGGCAGACTGGGCTCTTTAAACTTGTTTAGGCAACCGGTCTAGGAGGAGGAAAACTCTGAATTCAAACCTGTTTAACTTAAGAAATTGACCTTGTGTCACATCCTGCTCGTGCGGAGGGGTTGGCATATATATATATATATATTCATTTTCCTGAACTTTTTTGATATTCATATACATTTTTACTACAAACTCTTTTGAGCTTTTTATGATAAAAATGCTTAAACATTTTAAAAATAAAATTTATTTTATTTTTAACAACACATATGCATTTTTAAAAAATTAAAAAAAAAATTCCGGTACTGATCGAGAGCGTTCTGTGCCTCGTGATTAATAATATATTTATTTCGTTTTTCCGTTTACAATGTTGCTTTGATAAAGACATATTCATAATGTCGAAACAGATATCTGTCAGCAAACATTTTTAACATCTTGTTGTTTTTTCTATAAAACTTTCTTACATATATATATATATATATATATATATATTATATATAATTATATTTATATACCAAACTTGGGTAAATACTCGCTGTGAGAAAACCCAGCAAAATAGTTTGATTGTAAAATATACTACCAAACATCAACCGGAAAGAAAAAAATTTCTGGAAAAAAGAAAGACCAAGATAATCGTACCACAAAAAATAATCTATTATTACAATATCTTTGCCAAAAGAAAAAACAATTTATATGCATATATATATATATATATATATATATATATATATATATATAAGATATATATATACATACAAACCTGCCAGGAGATAAGCTAATAAGTAAAAAATGCTCATACCTAAGTAGAGTAAATAATAAAGATAAATCTAATGAGTCAGACGAACCTACTAAAAGTTTCGCTTAATGCTCTTCAGGGCTAAGATCTGACTCATTAGATTTATCTTTGTATATATATATATATATATATATATATATGATCTTTTGATACACATGTAGTATATTGATAAGTATCGTTCTTTAAAAAAACGAGGCGTTAGGTGATTGTGTTACAATTCAGGAGAGATCATGAATTGTGAACATACCTGTAGCTAAGAATTTGAATTAAGGGCCGTTAATTTGGGATCACGGATTCTATGGAAAATTACTGGTGACGGTTATGAACCTTTCGATCCCTCGAAAACGCGCCATGACAGACACATGAGGATAGTTTAGTGAGATTCTACCCATCTTTCAGAGAGCTTCAACGTGCTGCGGGGTCGATCTCATCCGCGCAGTATCATCCAATATGGGCTAGAAGAAAATAAAGCTTGATCAAGCAAACCAAAGTCTTGTTAATTAATAATTAAAAACAAGCAATGCCCAGCCGAGAACACAAGAAAACCAGCCCTTAAATAGAAGTCAAGTAGATAAAATGTAGAGCAAAGAAGAACCAGCAACAAGTAGTAAGTACCAAGTAAGATCACCATCTCTAACTTATCTCTAATCTATATCTCTGTGTCTCTATTATATACCCGATGTTTATAAGAGTATATAACAATTGTCATATACAATTATATATATATATATATGACTTAAATATTTTAGAAAAAACAAACAAATGTTATTGTAACGGCCGCCCAAAGCAAGGAAATGAGTAAAGACAGAGTCGACTGCTGAAAACGCTTTTATTTGGGTAAATACGGGAGTTGTCACCTATCCTCCTGTTTCGCAACTGGTCTTCAACGTGAAACTACAATAGAATACAAAGGGCTATGTAGTTTCTCTGATATACAACTACTAAAATCGAAAAAGAGGAGGAAAAGTTCCAAGCATGTATCTTACCTTCTTGCCGCCTCAAATCCTGCTCTCTTTTCCCCCTCTATTTTTCTCTCTTTCTCTCTTTCAATCTCTTTATTTTCTTTTCTCTCTTTTTCCCCCTCTATTTTTCTCTCTTTCTCTCTTTCAATCTCTTTATTTTCTCTCTCTCTTTTTCCCCCTCTATTTTTTTCTCTTTCTCTCTTTCAATCTCTTTATTTCTCTCTCTCTCTCTCTCTATCTCACACACACACACACACACACACCCTCCTTCTATCTCTCTTTCTTTCACTCTCTCTCCCAATCTCTCTTATTTCTCTCTTTCCTTCAATCTCTTTCTTCTCTCAATCTCTCTTCTCTCTCAATTTCTCTGTCTTCTCACTGTCCTCATCTCATTTTCTTTCTCCCCTTCTTCCCTCTCCTCTTTCTCCTTTTCTTTGCGCACATGTGTTGTGTGTGTTTATGCGCATGCTCATTTCATGGAGAGAGAGAGAGAGAGAGAGAGAGAGAGAGAGAGGAGAGAGAAGAGAGAGAGAGGGATGGTTAAGAAAGAGGACAAGCAATTTACAAGATCCAAGTTTTCTATTTAATCCGGAAAATCAAATCTCGTTCGGAGAATTAGGCACTTTTATTTTTTTATTTTTTGTTTTTCTTTCTCTTTTTTTCTTCAGAAATGCCTAGACTGCAGATCTCGCAAACCGTTGACAAATGATCACCATTCTTATCGAAAAACTCTAGAAATCTATCCATGCATAAATGTTGTGGCCAGAACATACATGGATCTCTCTCTCTCTCTCTCTCTCTCTCTCTCCTCTCTCCTCTCTTGTGGAATTCTCTTCTTTTT
>CM042156.1:89120035-89121219 GCA_023376005.1 Doryteuthis pealeii | reverse complement strand
GAGAGAAGGAGAGCAGAGCAGGACACCATTAGGGCTTTTGAGAGATTACCGAGAGATATAAAATACATAAGTATTAGATGAATTAATATAGCTACGTTGCGTTCATCATCATATTATATAGTCGACATAAACATTTAGTTTTGGAATTATATAATCATTATAAATGATACAAATCCACATATAATAATATATATAACATATTAAAATAATAGATATATCATATACATTCAAGACAAAAAAGCTGTGGGTCTTTCAGCCGAATGCTTTCCACGCCAAAATAACACTGCATCGATCCAGTCGACTCGAAATCTAAGTCAACCTTCTTCTCCCCACAGTGTTAAGCAGAGTTCATCAACGACTTCGAGCGAAATAACCTCACTTCGCATTATATTTCTAACAAGGGGGTGGCTATGGCTACATGCATCATCCGTACCTACTCATGTCGGCATGTGGATATTAGTGCCGTGACTGCAGAGTTCCTTCGTAGTCAGACTGAGGAGGAGTTCGCGTGGACAAGTCCATCTACATATGCCTGCACGCCACTCGTTGTCTTTTGAGCGACGGGACGGGCTGACTCCTCGAAGGTAGATGGCTGTTCAACATGCCGGTCTCCTCCCGGTACAAATAATACTACCCACTTTGGTTGAGTTCTCTGAATAGGGATTTAATGTGCAAATTCATCGCTCTGGCGTCTAGCTAACCCTCGTTTTGTTTACAAATGTTTGAGGACTCTAGTGAATTTCATTTCCGCTTAGTAATGTAGCGATTAAATATTCTCATATTTGACAGCTGCCTCTGGCCGTACGGGTTAAAGTCTTGGCGAACGAAAGTTCATTCGGTCTCAAAACCCGGCCAGGGGTATCTGTTACGGTATACCACACTGGATGAAAGGTGAAACCTCGAAACACGTGTCTGTGAATTACTTATTTTATTATATATTACTCCCACTTTGGTTGAGTTCCCTGAATAGGGATTTAAAAATTGCAAATTCACCGTTCTGGTGTCTAGCTAATCCTCGCTTTGTTTTACAAAATGTTTTGAGGACTCTAGTGAATTCATTTCCGCTTAAATTAAATATTCTCTATTTTGAACAGCTGCCTCTGGCCGTACGGGTTAAAGTCTTGGCGAACGAAAGTTCATTCGGGTCTCAAACCCGACCAGGGGTATCTGTGTACGGTATAGCC
>CM042156.1:89057535-89115035 GCA_023376005.1 Doryteuthis pealeii | reverse complement strand
ACAAAAAAACATCTTTTTGTTTTTATTTTTTATACGCATTGTATTGCCTTCAAATTTTAATATATTATAACATACTTAACAATGCTTCAAGCAAATTACCAATTACTTTTATTTTTATATTCGTTTTTATTTAGTTTCATTAGATTTTCTAATTTAATATATTTTATTACATTAAAACTTAAATACTTGGGGAGGAGGGTACATATTTTGCTAGTCTTATTAAAATCAATTGAAGCACGCCATTATATTGACCCATTATTCGGCAATAAATTTGCTGCCTCACTTGTATCAAGATGGCGTCGGCTTCTTCCATTAAACGTTTGTGATTCTAACACGTGGTTAACGATTTTGATTGTTGCTGTGTAGGAGGTTTGATAAATATCCTCCATGTTGTGTGTCAAATAGATTTTTAGAGCGAGATGATAGAAATGGCAACGCTTAATCGATAAGAGCTTAAAGAGTCCGGAATAGGAAGATCGAATTTGTTTAAATGTTAGAATGAAGCCAGTTTACCTTTCGCACAATCGGTGGCTTTCTCTTAACGATGTTTACATTCAATTTTACGTTTGTTTGTGCGCATGCTCAGAAGTATTTGAACATAATTTCCGGTGTGAATCCGCTACAGCAATATTCGATGACGTAACCAGCATGCCCGAATGTAAGAAAACGAGCCAACATATATACAATTGACATCTACAGCCAGAGCCGTGGCTAGTGTCTCATGTGGTCTCCACCGGGAATCTATGATACGACCCCACCAAATTTATGATATGCCCCACACCCAAAAATAAGTTAGCTTGTGCACTATTAGCATAGCTGCCAGAGCTGGTCTAGAATCTCATGACCCCCGCCCAATCTATGATACGCACCCTCCCGAATTTATGATTCCCCCCCCCCCGCAAAAATGAAAATGCACAATTTACATTTGCAGCCAGGGCTGGTATTGTCCCAATGCTCCCACCCACCGAATCTATGATACGTCCCACGTGAATTAATGATACGACCCCAGCCTCCGAAAATGAGGGAGCCTATACACAACTGGCATTTGCTGGCAGGACCGGTCTGGTCTCATGCCTCTCCCCGAATCTATGACAACCCCCTACCAAATCTATGCTTCCCTGACATACTCGTCCTTCGGGGCGGGGGTTCAGTGTGCTTCGGCCACTAGATCAGGGTAAAGTACAAATGATAGCGTCGATCCCAGTGGGCTATCCCCCAGGCAATACCTGCCCCCTTGATTTAAAGGGGCAGGGCTGGGTTTATTGCCCAACGCCTGAGGCGCCCCCTTGAGGGTGAATGCCGAGGGGATCGACGCAATTTGTTCTTTCCCACCCATGAGCTTCGACTTGTGGGTGGGCCCACATTAAAACGAGGCCTTGTGCCCAGTCCATACAAGTGGGGTATGAGGCAAATACTCCCCACCAAATCTATGATACGCCCCAGGCGAATTTGATACGTCCCACCCCCAAAATGGATCAACATATGCATACTACATTTGCAACAAGTTGAGCAGAGTTAGATTTACCGTAACACTTCCCATATTATATTAGACTTAAAATCCTGAAATTTAAATGTCTTTAAGAAATAAAGATTTACGTAGTTGATGGTGGTAATAATTTGTATAATGATTTTAACAACACTGGGTTTAATAAATAATCATTTGCTGTTACTTATTTCTAATAGTATTATGTTACTCTCAAATGTATCAAAAGCAATCCTACATATAATTTCATATAGAAATCAATTAAAACAACATTAAAATAAGTGTAATATTTTTATATTCGTTCTTATCTAGTTTCATTAGTCTTTCTAATTTAATATAATATTTTAGGTTAAATTGAACTTAACGAACCTAAATTCCACCATTGTATGTCACCCAGCCGAAAGAAAAATAAATAAAAAATTTAACTTTTTTAGAAAATAAAATTTTTATTTTAAAATCCTGCTAAAATATATTTTGACTGCTTTAATAATTTATATTATAGATAAAAATTTAAAATTTTTATATTTTCTATAATTTATTAATAAAATTTACATATAGAATATTTTAAAATATTAATATATTTTTATCTTTTCGTTAGTCTTTCTAATTAAAACTTAAAATACTTGCGCCCAGGATGCGTATATACTTTTGCTAATTCATACAATAAAATTTTAAGTAATTCATCCGATGGTACCCCAAAATGCCTGCTTAAATTTTTTTTCTGCAGTATTTTTCCAGAAATCACCCAAATTAAACGTAGATTTTTTACGCTAAAAAAAAAAACAAAAAACGCTTGTTGTTTTGGTCTGATTAGTCAATTTGTTCCAATAATATATAATTAAATTAGTAATAAAAAACCAATTAGTTAATAGACTTAATGTTTGAAATCTGCCATGACAGTAAGTTTCCAGTTCGAAGAGAAATATAAAAAAATGTCTACCTGATCCGAGTAATTAAAAAAAATCGTCTGGTCTTCTGTTCCCACAGAAGCGACGTCGGTCAGACCGCCATAGATAACCGGTTCTCCCAGCTAAGAATAGTAATCCCCTGAGAGAAACCGCCTCGGCTTTTATGCCTCCTCACTGGCCGAACCACTCCAACCGACAGGGTTGACAGGACGATTACCACGAGTCATCACTCACCACCTGGAGGTTGCGTGTTCAATCTCTATAGCCTCCCGCTACACAACCATTATTAGAAATTCCATTCATTATATTGAAACTTTCAATTAGATCACCTCGTTCTTTTTTCTAGTTAATCATAATTTCTCTCTGTAACTTTAATCTTTTACTCTTTTTATTATTTTTGTCACTCTTCTTCAATCTCAATATTACACTCCAATTGCAATGTCTAGAACAGTGGTTCCCAGCCTTTTTCTATTCCCACACCTTAAAAGAGTTTTGCTCTGACCTCGCACCCCTACAATTTATACTTTTGTTCAAAAATTAGGATGACAAAGAAAAGTGTTGTCTAATCAGTGATCATCCTATAATGTCCCGATGACGGTTTAACAAAAATCGAAACGTTCTAATGTCGACTTAATAAATCTATTCTTTTTAATCCTTCGTTTTTTCTATTTTCTACATATCATCGTATTTATATATAACGCTCTCCTATAAAAGGGGTGGAGTACTCAATGGCGGCCTTAACATATACACAGATGTGGGTATTTATCAGTTACCCCCCCCCCTTCCAATTTGTAGACGACGGTAGCCGAGTGGATCAGCAGCCTACCTGATGAATGAATCGATCGGCTGGCGGTAGCATGCAAATGTTTAGCCACGCTGAAGAGACATGATACGTCGAAACACGTTGTCTGTTGATGACTATATATATATATATATATATATAATATATGTAAGATGAAAGAGGACTACCATTTTTGGAGGCTTTGGGTGATTTGACCAGGGCATGACCCCGAATGGAGAATTGAAAGCCAACCGGAAGTTTCGGGTGTTGACCGGAAACGGGAAATCAGGTGGTGACGAGAACGACGAAAGAATATCACTCTCTTTTTGATTTCCGACAGCGTAGGATTCGGACGGGCCTCTGGTCCCTAGTGTGGGATCACATTAATTTATCAGTATCCTCTCTCTCTCTCTCTCTCTCTCTCTCTCTCTCTCTCTCTCTCTCTCTCTCTTTCTCTCTGCTTTTCCTCCTCTCCGAAACAACCCTCGAGACGAGCCCGAAAATAAAAGCTAAGCAGCTTGTGACTATATATTTCTCGCGTTGTACATTTTTTATCGACAAGACGACTGCCGCGTACCAAATACCTTTTTAGTGTCGTGATTTGGAGCACGTTGACAAGATCCGCTATACAACATATATCACTTTTTGGTAATGTGACTATATCCCTCCGTTACACACACACACACACACACACCATATATATATATATATATATATATATATATATAATATATATATATATATATAGTTGCCTATGGAAAACAATTATATTTAAAAAATTGAACAAATAAATAAAGCTCCTACAAATTTGTGGTTGAGCACTGTGATTTCTTTGTTTCATCTCAAAATTTTAAAGAAATATATATATATATATTATATATATATATATATAATATTATATATATATATTATGTTTTATGTATGTATGCATATTTGAAATAGGTGTATTTGGGCAGCATCTTTTCATTCAAACAAATTTCGTTGAACACAACAGAATCCAGATTATTTTGTAAGTTTTTCTTTTCTTTTCAGTTTTTCTAATTATTTTTTTTCTATATCATCATATCAAATTTTATTTTACATCACATTACCCACTTTTAAAAATTGTAATTTAAACGCAACAAAAACCGCTAGCGTCATTTAGCATTATTTTTGCAACACTTGATATAAACAATGATAACCGTAACCCTTTAAAACATCGTTGATTATAATTCAAATCCCGGAGCTGTGGGTCTGTAGGTCTGTGGAGTACCCCTGATCCGGAGTGATGGTACCTTTTGGGGTCCTATCTATGGGTTAAATAGATGAAAATAAGTTAACAAAAATATTTACAAAAAAATTGAGTAAAGAAAGAATGAAACAATGTCTTCGGCATAAAATAACCTAACACGGGTCAGTGATGTTGATAGCTTTTTGATTTAGTGCACATATTTGCTTTGAATGAGTCCCCGGGAAAATTTGATGGGTCCCAACTAAAGTTTCTTAATAAATAAGGTTTTTATTTATGATCTGGGGAAACAACTAAAACCGTCTAACTCCTACCTTGTAATCTATCCTTTCTAAGAAACTATTGAAATGTATTTACAGTTAGCTTGAAATAGTGAGGGAAGAAAAAAGAAAAAAAACACTGGGACGCATTGATATGATTTTACTGCGTCCTTTTAGATTTGTATGCGTCAGAGACGCAGGACGCGTACCTATCAGCATCTCTGAAGGGTTGACATACCGTAAAATCCCACCAAGTAACCAACCAACCAATCAAGAAACACTAAACGGATTCCAAAACAAGTATTCTATGGGCAATTAAGCAACAATCTCCATTCTGTGAGTTGTATTCTCCTTTTATAAGGATAAACTTCAAGATAACCTAAAGCGATACACTTTTCATATTGAGGCATGCGAAAAATTGTGAGAAAACTGACACAAATGCCGCAGAGATTGTTTCAAGAAAATGAAAACTTTTGAAGGGGAAAAAGTTTGGAACATTGAGATTAATGAGGTGCAAGCCTGAAACCCAAACACTTTATTCCAGTGGCAAAGGGACACCAGTTCCATTATTATGAATGTTTTGCTCACAGTAAGCTGTATCTTGTTCATCATTATAACGAGAGAAATAACTTACCTCGGAGCTCAAAGCGAGCGCGAACGTGGCCTGCGAGTAGGATGCCGACAGAGTGAGAAATATTCCCGTTCTTTGAATTAAAATCCATAAGATACCGCTCTCATCTCGGGCGAGATAAAATGTGTAACATTTGATAAAAACGTATGATTCTTTATACTAGCAAAATAAAAAAAACACCTCCGGGCGATGTAAAAATAGATTTTTGAAACATATTGCTTGATGGGTGGGAGTAAAAAATTCAATGTCAGTGGGTTTGTACCCTAAGTAAGTAAAATAATCAAATTCATTAAAGGATTAAAAAATAAAACAATTTGAAATGTAAACTTTAAATATGTATTAAAATAAAACAAACTATATATAGATATATAATACCAGTCATGTATTTATTAAAACTTGTTCTAAAAAACAATGAGGACTGTCTAATGTTGCATGTTCAAATTTTGAGTGTATTTATTCTATGTTATGACGATTTTGGGCAATGTGACGTAAGCAGTGACGTAGTTTTTGTTACAGACAAAAACCTGAAGCGAATCTCCATTATTAATAGATATATAGATGTTGTTATGGGGTCATGGGGTCAACATATTCTTCTTTGTGGGTATATCTGATGAGTATATATATTTCCTAGGGCTGGGTTAGCTCAGTCGGTAGAGCGTTCGGCTAGACATCACAAGGTTCCTTGTTCGATACCGGCCCTCGCCAACTCAGCGCATGAATAGCACAGATATCTGCGCGGTAAATTAAGGAGCTGATGGTAGATGTGGCGCTCCACCTCAGACACAAAAACAATCTCCTTAGTCTAGCGCTAGTGAAAAGGGAATAGACTCCCTCGCTGATTGACTGATACCTACTTTAGGCCACCCCGACAACTTTACTTTATATATATTCATTTAGGGAGTTAAGAAAATTTACTTTTGTAAATTTTGTTCTTTGTCCTTTCATATTGTCGGATTGTTTTAATAATATCTGGCGAAAATTGGCTGATGTATTTGCCATAGGTGATTGTCCAAGTACTTTCCGCCCTATCGTGGGCCATCTTCAGGGTAATTCTGAAACCGTACAACAATGAGTTGTTCCATTTCCTATTTAAATAGGTTGTGTTTATTTATTGTTGTTGTTATTATTAGTGTTATTATTATTGTTTTTATTATCATTTTTAATATTAGACACAAAAATCCAAAACTAAACAAAATAAACTTTGATGATAGCACCAATGTTCTAAAATGCCTATAATTACATTCACAATTCATAAGATATTAATAATATTGAAAAAGATAATAAAAATAATAATAATAAAATTAAAGAACACTCGTATACAACATTTTGGAAACTAGGATGAGATCAAAATGCTGTCTGAGTTATCAAATAACATTGAAATCTGGAAGAAAGGTTAACATAGGTTTATTAATCTTTTGATATAAAACGTATAGATAAGATTGAGTCCAACACGCAGTTCTTTTACAACAGTAATTAAATCTCTGTAGCAAGACTATGCCGTAAAATCCCACCAACCAACCAACCAACCAATCAATCAATCAAGGGATATTACACAGTTTACAAAACAATTGCTCTATGGGCAATTTAATCGACTAATAGACACTCTTGTCGATTTTGACGCCGCATGAGGGTTCATCCAACGAATAACCTATAGAGTATTTTTGTTTATAGTGGTGAAGACTTTTTGGCACATTCGATAGGAAATAATTGGTGCTTAAGGAATGCCACAAACTCAATCAACGACTCAGGTTTTTTCAATTTCAGAGTTTTCCTTCTCCTAGACTGGTTACCTACCCAAGGTTAAAGACCCCAGTATTCCCTACTATTTTACCCATAGGCAGAGGGAAAATATATGGATTCATACCTTTCCCAAGGGTATTAGCGCTATATGAAGTGCAAGCAGCCTTGTCTAGGATTTGAACTCGGGTCGACGAGTTCATTTCCTACGATTCTAACCATTAGGTCACGCGCCTCCAATGTAATAATCGACTAATACAATGTAGTCTGTATTATTTATGTGTTTCGTTGGACAAGTCCAACTTCTTGTAGGGGAAAATATCATCCCTTACAGAATTTACCATCATGGAATTTCTGTTTACATATTTGAATATTTTGCTTCTTTCGTTTTTCATGATACCAATAACAGACGAACCAATCCAACTCATAACATACAACGTTCATACTTAGACACAACAATATATATATATATATATATATATATATATATATATACTAGCAAATATGTGCACACTCCGGGTGCAAGTATTTAAGTTTTAATATAATAAAATATCATATTAAATTAGAAAGGCTAATGAAACTGAATAAGAATGCAAATAAAAAGATGTGGAACAGAGGGGGTATGATTGAAAAATAGAACAACTTTGAAACTAACTCTTCCATCATTTTCCATCACTCCCGTCTTTCATTGGTAAATTTTCCTAATTTAACTATTTAGTTAAAATAGGAAGTAAAGAATAAAATTACAATTATTTCTTCTTGTTCAGGGATTTCTTTTAAGGTTTATCACCGAGATTTTTATTTATATTCATTAAGATAAAACCAAACAGTTAGAAATCAATAATACTAAGCATATATTTATCAAAATCAAATTTTTAATATCAATATGCAAATTAGCCTTCCCATTCCCACTTTTAACTGCTATTTTGTTGTATATATAACTGCCTGTTATCAGTATGTAGATATGGTCAACAGTATTAATGATGTAAAACAATTTTATTAATTATTGAGGTTTAAATAAAATCATGGAGAATGTGACGTAAATAACAAAGGGAATTGTGACTTATATAGTTTCGGTTACAGACAGACAAACCCACAATCTCCATTATGATAAGATATATATATTCTCCCTCCCCCCACTCTCTCTCTCTCTCTCTCTCTCATAGTTCAATGCCCATTTGGATCGATATGGGTCGGTAGTCATGCTTAACATCTAAAATTGATGCTCTTCTCTCTTGTGTAGCACATAGGGGGGGGGAGGGTGTGTGAATGTAAACAAACAAGTAATGTCAATTCCCGCCACTTAAATCAAGCGGTCACGTGATTTTTAAGTGCCCTCTCGTGGAACTTAAAAGTACTCAACGGTCAGATGCTGGATTATGCAGAGTGCGACAGAAATACCTCCCACATATTTAAAACAAAAAAACTGTCGACAGTGTAGTGCAAATGAACTTAGGCAAGTATCAAGGGTAGCTCCATCTAGCTAATCTCTTACAATTTTTTTTTTCAGAAAAGACCAGTTACCATGCTGGCTTGGACAGGTGAAGACCGTGCGTTTGCTGTTGAAATATTTTTTTTTAAAGAATAATTATCAAATTCTGTGTCAGAGTTCAGGAAAATACGGTAGAAATAATTAACAAGTTAACACAGGCTCACAGAGATTAAGCATTTCAGAATTTTCTGTAGGAATACTTGAAACCATACAACAGTGTGTAAATTATCTACTTGAAGCAGGATCACTTGAAACGATACAACCGTGTGTAAATTATTTGTATTAGATAGATTGGTTGTTTGATTGGGTTGTACGGCATATCAACCCTTGTTGGGTTATTTCATGCCGAAGACATTTTTGTTTTATCTATTCTTGTTGTGTATTCAAACTTTTTTGAGCTCATTCTATTTAAAATGTTTTTTAAAAACTTTTTTTATCTATTAAATCCATAGATGGGACCCTAGTAAATACTACCACTCCAAGTCAGAGTGGACCTGGGAGTAATAACAATGAAAGGATACTCCAAACTCCCTAGATCTCAAGAATTTGAGCCTCACCCCAAGAGGCAGTTTAACTTCATACCCAGGACACTTGTATTAGATAGGAATACTTGATATCATATAACTGTGTGCAAAAAGATCTTAAGTAACTACATAAAAATGTAAATATGAAAATACAATGAACGCGATTCCCTAACATCTAGGCATAAAATAACCGAGCAGGGTTGACGTGGCGTTAAACCCAATTAATGAATCAATCATATTTTAAAGGAAAGAAAGTTGATTCTTAATTAAATTGATGATGAGTTTTATGGTAATTTACGACGCACGCATGAACTCTTCCAGCTATAAATAGCAGCAGGTACTGCTCTTAGGCGAGAGCCAATATCTCGGTGGTCTGTTCGGACAGTTGATCGACCACCTCGCGGGTAACCTTTCATTTGTATATGTTTGTACTACTGTTCTTTGTTAATACATTTGTTTAACTTATTTCTTCTCTTGTTTAGTTTGGTTTGTTTTGTCTTACGGCATATCAACCTCAGTGGGTCATTTAATGCCGATGAAGTTTTGAAAAATCAATTCTTAATGGATAATACAATTTTTTTATAAACACATTTTTCTATTTAACCCATAGATGGGACCCTAACAGGTACTACCACTCCGGGTCAGAGTGGACCAGGGAGCAATGGTGATGAAGAGGTGCTCCACATTCCCCAAACCTCCAAACTGGAACCTCACCATCAGATAGAGTTTAACGTCATTCCCAGGACATGTAGACCCTCAGTCACCGCCTTCTAGTACCTATATGATAAAAAGGGGTTGGGGCTTGCCATAAGGGCAATAGGGTTGGGAAAATCATATAGGTGCTAGGGCTTGGCGTGACCAGCCGATTGATCGGAGGGGGCCTCTCCGACCGCCCGTCTAGCCCAAGATAGGGCCAAAGTGGGGTATTGCATGTCATGAACTGCTCATCCTTAAGCATCACGGGTCGCCACCCACGACCAACAGGTGGCCCCATTTGGGGGAGTCTTACCCCTATGCAGAGGTGCAGTCGGTGCATTCTAACGCCCCAGCCGACAGGGCGGTTCTTCTCTTGTGTCTTTATTCTAGCCTCTAACAAGGCCACAACAATTATAAAAAAGAGTTTTGACAATTCTTTTTTTTTAGCTCAATCGGTAGAGTATCCACCTCGGAACCCCAAGGTTCCGGGTTCGATACTGGCCCTCACCGATTCAGCGCATGAGTAGCACAGCTTGTATCTGTGCGGTAAAGTGGGGAGCTGATGGAAGGTGTGGCGCTCCACTTCAGTTGCAAAACAATCTCCATGGTTTAGCGTTAGTGAAAAGCGGATAGACTCTTTCGCTGTCCGGTTGATACAAACAATAGGGCCAGCCTGTCTACTTTACCTAGTAGACCGGTCTCATTCATTTTAATTGTCTTTTCATTTTAATTAAGTAGAAGATGACCATTATCTTATTTTCTCTCAAAACAATTTCCATGGTCTAGCGCTAGTGAAAAGAGGATAGACTCCCTCGCTGTCCGGTGAAAAGAGGATAGAATCCCTCGCTGTCCGGTGAAAAGAGGATAGACTCCCTCGCTGTCCAACAATAAGCCATCCGCCTGCTTTTACTTAATAGACCGGTCTCATTCATTTTAATTGTCTATCGACAACTCAAGTAAAAGATGACCATTATCTTTTCTCTCTCAAAACAATCTCCATGGTCTAGCGCTAGTGAAAAGGGGATAGACTCCCCCACTGTCCGGTTGATACCAACAATAGGCCACTCCGCATACGTTACTAAATATACCGGTCTCATTCATTTTAACTGTCTAAGGACAACTCACTTAAAAAAATGAAATTTTTTTCTGAATACAATTTCCATGGTCTAGCGCTAGTGAAAAGAGGATAGACTCCCTCACTGTCCGGTTGATACCAACAATAGGCCACTTCGCATGTTCTTACTTAATCATTCCTTTTAATTGTCTATCAACAATTCAAGTGAATGAGACGCAGAGAATACCAATTATCTTTTTTTCCCTCGATATAATTTTTCCGATTTGGATAGAGTTTTTTCTCTAAATTCATTAAAAAAAATAATAATATGCGTGTGGGCAGTTAACACGACCATTAATTTAATTGTTGACGGCCATGTTTCATAATCGCAACATAAAAGCTTTTTTTAAATTTTTTTTATAAAAAACAAACAAACCCAAAACAAAGATACAACTGCAAATATTATTTATGAGGGAAAATACAGCATAAACAGCAGCAATTAATTTGATCCACAGAAAATTTACGGCCATTTGATATTTTGTTAAAACATTTACGAACGAAGATTAACGAAGTAAAATGGAGTTTGTTAGGGCGCTAATTTCTTTGGCGGTAAAAATCGATAATAAAAAACAACAACAGAATCCGGTAACAGGTGGATATCTATTTCTTAAACTGCACGGATCTGTTTAATGATTGAAGTAGTGGTTGGTCAATTTGTTGGTTGGATTTTACAGCATGTCAACGCTTGTTGGGTTATTCTAATAATAATAATAATAATAATAATAATAATAATGAGACTGTAAACCATGTACTCTGCGAATGTAGCAAACTAGCACAAAGAGAATACAAAACTAGACACGATTGGGTTGGGAAGGTGATTCACTGGGAATTATGCAAAAAATTAAATTTTGACCATACAACAAAATGGTAAATGCATAAACCACAATCTGTTCTTGAGAACGAAACGCATAAAATTCTCTGGAACTTTGAAATAAAAACGGATCACCTTATCCCAGCAAGAAGACCAGACCTAGTGTTGATAAACAAAAAAGAAAGAACTTGTCAACTGGTGGATTTTGCAGTTCCAGCAGATCACAGGGTGAAGCTAAAGGAAAATGAAAAAATGGACAAATATCTGGACCTTGCCAGAGAACTGAAAAAGTTATGGAACATGAAAGTGAAAGTGATACCAATTGTGGTTGGTGCACTTGGAACAGTCCCAAAAAGATTAGAAAAGGGTTTGGAAAGTTTGGATATCAAAAGAAGGATTGAAACCATTCAGAAAACTGCACTGCTGCAATCTGCCAGAATACTCCGAAGAGTCCTGGAGACCTGAGGAGACTTGCTGTCACTCAGACTCCAGTGAAATACCATCAGCTAACACTGGTGTGAAAACTCAAAAGGAGTGAGTAATAATAATAATAATAATAATAATAATACCTAACCATCTAGGATTATTTTATGTTTCAAGTAACTAATAATAATCCTTTGTAAAGAATTATAGCTTCAAGAAACTAAACTTAATACAAATAATTTAAATTTATATAGCATTATGTATTATGATTAATATTATACAGATATATTTGATCCATAGATGGACCTTAGCAGGTACTACCACTCAAGGTCAGAGTGGACATGGGAATAATGCCAGGCGGTATTGGTTTCATAATGAATTAAAATGGATTATTTTGAGCATTGTTTTATCCTAGGTAATTTAATTTTAGGCATTGAACAACTTTTTTCCTGTCGTAGTGTAATGGTTAATAAGTTAGTCACACAGATCTATTCCTTATGAAACACAGGTGTGATCCTCACTGGGTGATCCATACCTTTAACCTTGTGTCTAACCCTACCCGTGGTGAACGGGTAGGGTAAATAATTTAAAACCAACAATTCGTGGATATCTATTTCTTAAACTGCACGGAACTATTTAATAACTGAAGTGGTGGTTGGTCAATTAGGTGGTTGGATTTTACGGCATTTCAACACTTGTTGGGTTATTTTAATAATAATGGTATAATAAAATGTCTAACCATCTAGGATTATCTTATGTCTATAGGTGATGAATCACGTTTATTGTAGGTTTATATTTATAATTTTGTGTTTTTGTTTAGTAAGAGTTTTTTTTTAACGCAGTCCTATTGAATACGAATAATTTTTAAACAGATCTATTTGGGGCAAATCCATGCCAGAGTGGATCTGGGAGTAATACAAATAAAGGGGTAATCTGCACACCCCGTATCTTCAGAACTGGAGCGTCACCAGCAGTGTCCAACATGTCTTGTACATTTTATTTGGATGGTTTATGTGATATGGGTTAAGTGACTGTACAGCCATTTTCTTATAGGGTGCTGCTTCCAAGATTTGTTCAAGACAGCACGCAACATCCTTGTGTAGTTCCCATATTGCTTTTTCTCTAAGCATTTGGTTAGAGTCCAAGTGGTACAGCCATACAGTAGCACTGACATGGCTACAGCTTGGAAGAATTTTTGCTTTATCTTATCAGAAAGATAAGATCTAGTAGAGTTTAAAATCCTTCCAAGCAACAAACAATTCCTAAAAGTCCCTATTCCAGCAGTGTCCAGCATGTCTTGTTCATCTTACTTGGATGGTTTGTGTGATAGGAGGTAAGTGGCCGAACAGTTTTTTTAGGAGTTCTGCTTCCAAGATTTGTTCAAGACAGCACGCAACATCCTTGTGTAGCTCCCATCTAGCTTTTTCTTTAGGCGCTTCACTTGAGCCCAAGTTATACAGCCTCACAACAGCACAAATACAGCTACAACTTAGTTGGTTGGTTGGTTGGATTTTACGGCATGTCAACTCTTGTTGGGTCATTATATGCCGAAGACATTTTGTTTTATTCATTCTTGATGGGTACTCATTTTTTTAACTCAATTTTTAAACTCATGTTTTCTATTTAACCCATAGATAGGACCCTAACAGGTACTACCACTCCGAGTCCGAGTCGACCTGGGAACAATGGCAATGAAGGAGTACTCCACATTCCCTAGAGCTCCAGAATTGGAACCTCACCATCAGATAGAGTTTAACGTCATACCCAGGACACTAAGACCCTAAGTCACCGCCTTCTAGCGCATATAGGATAAAAAGGTTTGTGGGTTTGCCATAAGGGCAATAGGGTTAACGTTAACACACCTAGGGGAAACTCATCCAGCCTCTGGGTTGGCTCAGATTTAATTGCAAAGCCAACTCCCGACACTCGCTTTGCTTCATTAGGTTTACCCCTCCTCCCAGAAGAAAGTATAACCCATCTCATTCTGACTACCCTCATCTGGGAGCCGAACTTCAGACAGTGCAATGATATCTAAAGAACGTTTACTGAACTCCCGAGCAAGTATCGCAGAGCGGCTGGCTGACTGGTTGCTCTTTGCTGTGTCGTTCATCATTCTGATGTTCCAGAAAGATAGATTGTGGCGAGAGAAACCACGAACGTAGTAGTTCGAAGCGTGCACGACTGTGTTTGGCATGCAGAATGAGATCAGAGGCGAGTGGGGAGATTGAACTCGCATTCTCCTGATCGTGAGTCGTGGCCTGACGCATGGGAATTGCTAAACTATCCAGAGTGGCCCGGATGTGAAGGATTGACGCGTGCTGATTGGTGTCGCACGTGCTGCGCGGGCAGGTCAGAGTAAGGAGCCCGGATGAACACCGTAATTGTGTATTTATTGACTAGTCCTCACAAACCGGGAGAAAAGCTTGCAGTGGCATTTTGGCTGTGACGACGAGTGGACGAGAGGAAAGATATTTTGATAGTGTTGGTGAGAAGAGTGCAGCATTGTTGGGAAAGATTTTTTCAGACTGAACACTTGGTCAGTTGGGAGAGTAAAAGCGTCGGACTTAACTGTGCCCTCACCCCCCAGCGAACATTCTTATTAGATAGATTTATATGGAAATCCCGAGAATAGTATCTTTTGTTGCATCTTTTTTAGCTTTCGCTGCTTTATATATTATTCTTTCTTTGCCGCTATGTTGAACATTCGTCAGCCGCGGTAAACTGACCAGATTGTGATTTGGCAAGCAATGTTTAGGACATCTTTTCTAGTCCCACTAAGCATTCGAGTGAACAGTGCTACCCTAAAAGGAGCTGCTCAGCCACTCAGAGCTCTGCCCAAACCCAACCATTGCCAGTTTGATTGGGAGACGACATTAAAATAAGCTCAGAGCCGCCAATGTGCAGGGTTGAAGCTACATACTTCCAGTTATTTAAACCTGTACGCTTCGTTACACCTCCATCGCCAATGGACTTTTTTTTCCTAAAAGAGGTGAATAAGGAAATACCTCTGCTGAAGAGGATATTTTTAGTGGATATAGTGTGCACGGAACTAGCTCCAGTTCTTGGTAATCAGTCAGAGAGACAGTGTGACAAATTCGACAAAACTACAAGACAGGATACCTCAAGTGGTCTTGCTATGCGCCTGGATATCAACCCAGGTATTCTACGTCCCCACGTTATATATATATTATATATATATATATATATATATATATATATATATATTCTTGATCACTTTATCCCTTTCATTTAATTCAGTCTCCAGCATTCCTAATTACTTGTAATGTTCTGTTCAACGTCCCGATAATTTCATGATTATAAGATTTAATTCAATTCCCTCTGCACCTTCTAACGACCCCGTTGGGCATTCCACCAGCATTTCATATTTCTCGATCCCCAACCTCATCAATCTTTTAACCTAGAAGAATTGTTCTGCAGTTTCGTTCCAATTCTTCTATCCGATTGTATATGTTATTAATATATTCAAATTTTGGACGAGGCTGTTTACATTTCACTTAGCGCTAATACCCTATGGGAAAGGTATGAATTCAACAATCCTCCACCCAGATGTGAGTAAAATAGTAGGCTACATAGGTATCTTTAAGCTTGTTATAACGACTAGTCTAGAAGGAAAAATCTTTATTCAGCTTTGAAAACTCCGAATTGTAACTTAAATTAGTCAGCCGAGAAACCGTAGAGTGAGCGGTTGTCCAGTTTCCATTTCTGGTCCGACTGATTCCCGGCACGGTCGAGGTAAAATAAATGCGAAGAAAAATCTTCGATAATAATAAAGCATGTGTGCACACAAGGAAAATGACTGTATTATTCATCTCACAGTAAGAACAGCAGGGGGTCACGACGAAAGATGGCATGGCGAGAAGCAACCACCGACCGAAAAGACAAGATGGTGTTTAAGAAGCGACGACAGGTTACGAGAAGATACCTTTATAACATTTGTAAAGGCGTTTTGTAATTGTTATCGTCGGAAAAATGGAGTTAGCGACTCGATTTCAAATATTAGACGAAGCGGTTTGCATTTTATATAGCACTAGTACCCCTGGGAAAGGTATGTATCCAAATATTCTCACTCCAGCTAAGGGTAAATAGTACGGCAGGCTAGGCTCTTTAAACTTCGTTAAGCAACCAATCAAGAAGAAGACACATTCTGAATTCACACCTGCTAAACTCCTCCAAAGAAATTGACTTTATATCACATTCTACCCATGGGGAGTAGTTGGTATATATTATATATATATATATATATATATATATATATATATATATTCACTTTAACAGCATATTGTGTTGTTTTCATATCCTTTTATCTATACTCATACCGTCGGATTCATTTCCTTTCTCTTAACTTATGTATATATATATATATATATATATATATATATATATATATATATATATATATATATATATATACCAACTACTCCCCATGGGTAGAATGTGATATAAAGTCAATTTCTTTGGAGGAATTTAGCAGGTGTGAATTCAGAATTTGTCTTTGCGTTAGTGTGCAAAACTACTCTAAGAATATCGAGTTAACATTTTATCGTATATGTACTTGAAGGTGGTGGTTGAGGGTCTTAGTATCCTGAGTATGATGTTAAACTAACTGATGGTAAAGTCCCAATCCTGGAATTCTGGGGAATGTGAAGTGCCTCTGCATCACCATTACTCCCAGGTCCACTCTGACTCGGAGTGGTAGTACCTTTTAAGGTCCCATCAATGGGTTTAATAGAAAAATCAGTTTTAAAAATGTGTTTAAAAATTGAGTTAAAAAAATTGATTAGTATTATCTGCGTTATTCGGACTATTGTCCCCATCTTCATTGTTATCTGTACAACGTTTCGGCCGAAGAACGGCATACCCGAAGAAGGCCGGAGGGCATATCGGCCGAAACGTTGTACAAATGACAATGAAGATGGGGACAATAGTCCGAATAACGCAGATAATACTAATCTTCAAGCCTCATCTCAAACATTCAGAGAAAAAAAAATTGAGTTTAAAAAGAAAATTGTACTAGGAAGAGCGGTGGTGTACTGGTTAGAGTCGTAAGAAATGGACTCGTCGACTCGAGTTCAATTCCTACACGAAGCCACAGTTCACATAACGCTAATACCTTGGGAGATGTATGAATTCAACTATTCTCCCTCCAGCTATGGACAAACAGTAGGACAGACTGGGCTCTTTCACCTTGGTTAGGCAACTAGTCTAGGAGAAGGAAAACTCTGAATTCAAACCTCTTAAATCTTGGGGTGGTCACTACTAGAATATGCTCAGGCCTACTTAGTGATCTATTTCACTGGGCTCTTTAACCTTGCTTAGGCAACCAGTCTAGGAGAAGGAAAACTCTGAATTCAAACCTCTTAAATCTTGGGGTGGTCACTACTAGAATAGGCTCAGGCCTACTTAGTGATCTATTTCAATTTTTTTAAGAATTGGGTACCTATCAAGAATGAATAAAAAAAAAAAACATCTTCGGCACAAAATAACCCAACAAGGGTTGACCGTAAATCCAACCAACCAACTAACCAACGGGCCCGGAGATATTTGTATTAAGCTGACGTGTTTGAGAGACTCTTTAGCGTTAGAGTACAAAAATACTCAAAAGGTTATTGAGTGGACATTGTTAACAAAGAAAGCTTAAAATTACCAGACTTTAAATATCCGTTTTACCAAGGCAACATTAAATATAGCAATGATTCCTTTTGAAAACAATGCACAAACGCCGTATCTAGTCAGAGGAGAGCGTCCAAGAAACGCAACCGGAAGTTCAGAATATCTGCTTCCTTTTTAGATTCTATCTCTTACCCTCCATGGTCAGTTTGCATAAGATTTAGAAAATCTTTGTCTAGTGAAGATCTAAAAAATATTTCTTACAATATGTGATTTCCAAGATTTTTCTTTGTATCAAACTAAGTCAGGGAATATATATATATATATATATATATATATATATATATATATATATATATATAAGTAAAGAAATAACAAAAGACTTAGAGATTTAGCTTTATAGTCTATTTCAGGGAGCTTAGACAAAGTGTCTAACTCTCCCGACTCATCAGATGCGCATCTGATAAGTCGGGAGAGTTAGACACTTTGTCTAAGCTCCCTGAAATAGAATATAATGCAAAATCTCTAAGTCTTTTGTTATTTCTTTACTTATATATTTGCTCTGTGACTCTAACATTAAGAGCACACATTGAGCTCTCAAACTGCGACAGGTTTTTTTAAAATCTCTTGTAAGGAAGATTTCTCTCTGGACTTTTGGATATATATATATATATATATATATAGTGTGTGTGTGTGTGAGAGAGAGAGAGAGAGAGAGAGAGAGAGAGAGAGAGAGAGAGAGAGAGAAGAGAGGACGCAAAGAGAGAGAAAAGAAAGAACGATGAAGGAGAAAGAAAAGAGGAGAAGAGAAAGTTTGGATTTTAAGGCATGTCAATTCTTGTTGGGTTATCTTATGCCGAATACATTTTGTTTTATTCATTCATGGATATGGGAAAATTCTGTTGTTTTTTTTAAACTCAATTTTTTAAAACATATTTTTGAAAGCTCATTTTTTTCTACTTATTCCATAGATAGGACACTAATAGGTACTACCACGCCGGGTCAGGGTGGACTTGGGAGTAATGGCTATAAAGGGGTACTCCATATTCACCAGCGTTCCAGAAGTGGAACTTCACCATTAGATGCAGTTTAACGTTATACCCAAGATATTATGTTTAAATGGCGACCCACTTTTGAATATTTTGGTTAATTTATTTTTCATCAACCTTTTCCTCTTTCTCACTCTTCCTTTCTCTCGTTTCTGCTTTACTCCACACCCCATTCTTTTCTTTCATCGTTCTTTTTCTCTTTATTTTGCATCTCCCCACCTCTCTCTCTCTCTCTCTCTCTCAATTTCACACACACACTCTCTCTCTCTCTCTCTCTGATCACTATTATGCCACAATAATTAATATAGAAGAGAGGATATCTGTGAGCATTTTGATACCCCCTCTTTCTCTCTCTTACTCTCTATCTCTCTATATATGTAAGGACCTAAATGAAAATCTCTTCCCCCTCTGTCTCCCTCCTTCTGTCTCTCTCCTTCCCCCTCTCTCTATCTCCCCTCTCTCTCTCTCTCTATATATATATATATATATATATATATTATACAGAAAAGAGGATGTCTGTGAGCATTTTGGAACGATACCCCCTCTCTCTGTCTCTCTCTCTCTCTATAAAGACTTAAATAAAAATCTCTCTCTGTCTCTCTCTCTTTCTATATATACATATAGATGATACAGAAGATGTGTCTGTGAGCATATTGGGACTCCCTCTCTTTCTATCTATCTATCTCTTACTTTATATATATGACGCAAAATCTCTCTCTCTCTCTCTCTCTCTCTCTCTCTCTCTCTATCTATCTATCTATCTATATATATATATATATATTGTGTGTGTATGTTTATGAGTGTGTGTGTGTGTGTATTTATAGGTCATACAGAAGAGGTGTCTGTGGACATTTTGGAACCACCCCCTCTCTCTGTCTCTGTTTCTGTCTCTGTCTCTCTGTTTTTGCATCTCTCCTCTCTCTCTCTCTCTCTCTCTCTATATATATATATATATATAATATATATATATATATATGAATGACGTGGTACTACACTCTCGTTTCAAAATTCCTGGGAAGATCTTCATTGGAACTCTCTAATGAATTGAATCAGCAATTGACGACAAACTGAGAAAGAGAGAAAAGCAACAAGATGTCTTGTTCAGGTCATTGCACTAAGGAATCGAATGGAACTTTGTCTTAAGTGGAATGTACCGTTGCACATCAATTACACAGACTTTAGAAAGGATTTTGACAGCATGCACAGGAAGACGCCTTGGACGCTCTCGATGTCATACGGAATGCCTGAAAAGATTGTCATCCTGTTTGAGAACTCTGGTGTGATTCTTATCGTCGTAAGAAATGGACACTGCGACACGAGTTCAAATCCTGGACGAGGCTGGTAGTATTACTATTTCACATAGTGCTAATCCTAGGTTGTGAAATTTATTCGTTCAATTTTTTTATTTTCTTCTACTGCTGAGTTCGACGACAAACTTTCTCGTCCCGCAACAATTTTCTAGCAGTCCTCCATACACGCTCATCCACTGAATTTTAGCATCTCGCCCCCCCTCTCGGTTGTCTCTCGTTTTATGTACGGCGATCAGGCCAAACATATCCGGACGCGCTTTGTTTGTGGGGGCTGGGAATCCGCTCGTCCACAGTTCTGCCCTTCAATTTCACTACAGGAGCCCAGGTCTACAACTGGTTTGAACCCCCCCCCTGGGTCTGTTGCCATAGCATGTTTTCTTAGAGATTCAAAAAAGATGTCTCTTTTCTTTGATCCTTAATTCTAAATAAACATCTCAAAATAATAAAACAGTTACATTTTGATTATGTTAAAATTTTTCTAGGTTCTGAAAACTGATTCGTCCAACTTCTTTCTTCCACTGCAAAGTTCGACGTCAAACTTTCTCATCCCGCAACAATTTTCTAGCAGTTCTCCATCCACGCTCATCCACCATTTCGAAGCATCTCTCCGCCCCCCCCCCTCAGCTGTCTCTCATCTTATGTACGACGATCTGAGAGAAATGTGCATGCGTGCAGATTTACTATTGCCACGTCTCTTTGCTTAGAAATCACATTTTTTTGTCAATTGTCTTTTAGCGGCTATTGTTGGTGGTTGTACCATAGTTTGATCACCTCTGATAGGGTCAGCAGGGCGAGGGAAGTCTGATGTTGGAAGACCCGAAACTTCCCAATGAACCCTGCGGATTACATCACTGACGACAACCACCAGCGCCCCAAATGTAGGAGCATATATTTAAAGTACACAATTAAATTGTAGTGCCAAGGCAGCCATATTTTTTGTTGCTACTCATCCTGCAAGCGAGACAGGTTCGCGCCCGCTTTGCCCCACGAGGCAAGTCCTCTCTCTTGCTACAATTGTTTTCTTGGAGATTTCACAAAGACATCCATTTTGTTTTGATTCTCAGATTTGAAAATGTCCCTGTAAACCAATGTGACGATACACATTCATCCGATTTGAAGCATCAGCATTGTCTGATGTGTCTGACTATATTTGCAAGATGTCCCAGATGTATGCTGAGTGTTGAACTTTTGTGTGGGTCGTAGTTGGTCTAAATCATGGCGAGAAGAACCAGGATGTTGGAAGCTGCAAATTTAGGCACCCGGATGCAGGATGACCGCCTGATTCATTAACACGGAACGCAGCGAAGTTTGTGAGAGACCATTCTGATTGGGGGGTTCTTACTCCTCTGCAGAGGTGCAGTCGGTGTATTCTAAAGCCCCAGCCGACAGGGCTTACCCGGTTTGGTCATGCAGGCACTACTCATGTAGCAGGTCTTCGGTAGGAATAGTCTGGTGGAGCCCATTATTCTCCAGGTCTACAACTGGTTTGAATGTTTTCCCCCTTGGGCCTGTTGCCATAGCATGTTTTCTTAGAGATTCAAAAAAGATGTCTTTTTCTTTAATCCTTAATTCTAAATAAACATCTCAAAATAATAAAACAGTTACATTTTGATTATGTTAACATTTTTTCTAGGTTCTGAAAATTGATTCGTCCAATTTCTTTCTTCCACTGCGACAAACTTTCTCATCCCGCAACAATCATCTAGCAGTCCTCCATACACGCTCATCCACCATTTCGAAGCATCTCGCCCCACCCCTTATCAGTTGTCTCTCGTCTTATGTACGGCAATCTGAGAGAAATGTAAACTCTTGCAAATTTACTATTACCACGTCTCTTTGCTTAGAAATTACACGTATTCAAATTGTAGTGCCAACTTTCCAATAAATTCTTATGTCATCATGTCCGAGTTAAAAATAATATTAAAAACCTACTCTCTGGAATTTTACATCTTTTTAAACTTTTCGATTATAAATAAAACAAAGTCTAGTTGGTTGAACGGAGAGGCGAGTGGTTAGATTATTGGAATAGATACAAAAAGTATGTGGTTCAATTCTGATGACTTACAAACTCATTAAAGCAAAATTATTAATCTCACAGACAAAACAATATTAAAGCTTACTTTATATATCAGCATTGCAGTCTCGAGAGACTATATAATTCTTGTGACCCTGAAGTTACAGCGCCTCCTGTAACTGTGAAGTCCAATGTTTGAAAAACTATCTTGCCCACAGATGTTACATGTGAAGAAACAGGTTCGCGCCCGCTTTACCCCACAAGGCAAGTCCTCTCTCTCTCTCGCTACACTGAAACTCTTAGAAAGGGTATAGCATTCTCTTCTCCCCCAGCTATAGGCAATTGTAGGGCAGACTGGTTTCTTTAGCCTTGCTAAGGCAACCAGTCTAGTTGAAGGAAAACACTGAAACTGTATCTATTGGCTCCGGTTCTGGCGAGTGCGGAGTACCCCTTCATTGTCATTACTTTCAGATTTACTCTGACCCGGAGTGGTAGTACCTGTTAGGATCTCATCTATGGATCAAATAGATGATTAAGAATTATTCGTATTCGATAGGTTCGTGTGCAAAAAAGTTTTAAGAAACAACTATACAAAAAATGTAAATATGAACATTCAATGAACGCGATTCCCTAACCTCCAAGCATAAAATAGCACTGAACGAGTTGACATGTGATTAAAACCAACCAACCAACCAACCAACCAACCAACCAACCAATCAATCAAAGATAAGAAGTGTTTTCATAATGGAAATAAAACCAAGCCTAATTTATCTACTTAAAAAATAATGCCATCTGGTTGGTTGGTTGGTTGATTGATTGGTTGGGTTTTATGGCATGTCAACCCTTGTTGGTTTATTTTACGCTGAAGTCATTTTGTTTTATTCATTTTTGATGGGTAGTAAAAAAAAATTTTAGACTCCATTTTTTAAACACATTTTTTGAAATCTCATTTTTTCTATTTGACCGATAGATTGGATCCTAAAAGTTACTACCTCTCCGGACCCGAGTGGACCTGGGAGTAATAGCGACGAAGAGATACTCCACATTCTCCAGAGATCCCTGAGATAGAGTTTAACGTCACACCCAGGACAAGACCCTCAGCCACGACCTTGTAGCACATATATGATAAAAAGGATTGGAGATTACCATAAGAGCAACAGGGTCGGGACTATCATATAGGTGGTAGGGCTTGACGTGACCAGCCTATTGATCGAAGGGGGCCTCTCCGATCGGCCAGTCTAGCCTAAGTAAGGGCCAACGTAGATTGTAGTATGTCATAGACTGCTCAGCCACCAGGGTTCCGTTTTTAAGCATCACAGGTTGTTGGAGTATTTGTGATATACATATTTACCAACCCCTCCGCACGAGCAGGATACGACACAAGGTCAATTTCTTAAGCGGAGTTTAACAGGTTTGAATTCAGAGATTTCCTTCTCCTAGACCGGTTACCTAACCAAGGTTAAAGAGCCCAGTCTGCTCTACTATTTACCCATAGCTGGAGGGAGAGTAGAATTCATACCTTTCCCAAGGGTATTAGCGCAAAGTGAAATGCCATTACCACGTCCAGGATTTGAACTCAGGGCGACGAGTCCATTTCCCATGACTTTAACCATTACACCACGCGCTTCCTACCGGAGTATTTGTGATATAAGGTGTGTTCTAATTCCCCACCTGGATTTATAGATTAGCCTAGGTCACGTGGTTTACTACTCCGGCCAATCAACAAACCATACTGCGTTGCTGATACATTATTTAAACACTGATACTTGCCACAGTTCACTTGCAATCATTGACGAGGAACTTACAACCATTGACGAAGGAACTGAGGACTCTTTACCAGAAGAACCAAAGGATTCGTTATCGGAGGACTCTTTACCAAGGATCCAATTCCACTGGACAAGCGTTCTGGCTTAAGGTCTACAGGATGGAAAAATACAATGTAACACGGGTCGCCACCCACAGCCAACAGGTCACCCCATAAGGGGGTGGTCTTGCCCCTCTGCAGATGTGCAGTCGGTGTATTCGGAAGCCTCAGGGTTGATTATGGATGGTTGTGAAGGACATTTTGATTGAGGCAACAGGATGAAGACACCGGTTTCATCGGACGGACGAAGAGCCACGCAAAGGCATTTCGAGCGAAATACATCTATCTTCGTATGTTTTTCATTGTCGCTATGGCAACTGATTTTGTCACCCCAAACTTTCGGATAGTCCAACCGCTGCAAGCAAATGCAAGTAATCCAGCAACTAGTAATCATTAATTGGATCATGTGTAAGATGACGTCAGATAAGCCCCGAGGCGCCAACCAGTGAACGTTCTTCTCGCACTTAGATGATCCGGGCATTACGGATAACTTCCCCGCCAAAAATAAACTGTCTAAATCGATTATATATTAAGAGGAATGTAAAACTGGTTAGCTTTAAATACAAATACTTTTATTGAGGAAAGCAAGGTAAACACAAATGAAAGTACTGGTATATATATATATATATATATATATATATATATATATATATATATATATATCTTAGAAAGGAAGGAAAAACTCAACACCGTAATTCCATAATAAATTTATTTCGACCAAAATTGGGGCCTATATAAATCTAAGTTGATTTAATATAGCTCCCCAAAATCCAGTCTCATCAGATGAAAGATCAAATTATTTGAATTGCACAACTGAAAAATGTTACTTCTCAAAAAATAAAATAAAAAATAAATAAAAAAAATAAAAAAATATTTTTACATTGTAAGACTGTCACCATGGTGACAGGAAGTCAAATGAGAAAAAAAGGATACACTTTGAGTTCTGGCTTCCTAGGTGGATGGTAGTCAGACAAAATTAAACTATGAATTAAACTATTGAATGAATCTGAACAAGTATAGAGAAGAATAAAACAAATAATTATATAAAAAATAATAAAATATAAATAGAGAAATAGTGTATCTTAGAAATCACATATAGAATCATCCCTCACTACCAAGTTTTGGATACCTCACACACACACAGATATATATATATATATATATATATATATATAATATATATATATATATATATATATATATATATATATATATAAAGTTGACGCTAAAGAGTTTCGGTTTTAATTAAACCATCAACAGAGCTCAACTGGGTTAATAATCATAAACCAGATGAAAATTGTTGAAAGAAGCAAAAGCGTGTGGGCCTTTATTTATTTTTTCATATAATCTTGTTTTTCAAAAACTTTACACACACACACACACACTCATACTCACACATACACACACACATACACACACACACACACACACACACACACATATATATATTAGTATAACTTTACGAATTTTTATAAAATACAGGAATTTTTTTTTAATTCAAAAATATAATCGAATACATAAGGAGCGTCCGCAATAATCAACCGACGTAATTTGCGATCCATAAACATAACAACACAAAATCTCCTCATAGAAACACCAGTAGCAATATATATATATATATATATAGGTGGATGGTATCGTTACTTTGATACGATTCAACAAAAATTGTGAACTCAAATGTACATATGAAGATTTACATATATATTTTTAACACATACGGGGTATTATAAATAAATGAATACCGTATTTCAGATATGAATTTGAATTTATTTCGGTATTTTTGGCTCTTTCAAAAAAGGGGGATTCAAAAATAAATGCCATCTTTGTCAGGAGGAAAATATCAATAATAAAATTTAAAAACCGTAAGAAATTACTGAATAAAAGAAATGAAATAATTTTCAAATGTAAACATACAAATAATTCTAACCTTATATAAAAGCTTTTATAATTTTGATTGGTTGGGTTTTTACGGCATGTAAAATTTTATGCCGAAGATGTTTTGTTTTACCGATTCTTGATGGATACTCAATTTTTTAATTCAATTTTTTAAAACACGTTATTAAACGCATTTTTTCTATTTAACCCATAGATGAGACCCTAAAGGTACGACCACTCAGAGTCAGAGGGGACCTGGGTGTATTGGTGATGAAAAGGTAACTCCAAATTTCCCAGAGTTCCAAAATTTGAACTTCACCATCAAATAGAGTTTAACGTCATACCCATTGGTCCTCAGCCACTGCACATATACGCTAAAAGGACTGGGGTTGCCATAAGGGCAATAGGGTTGGCACAATCAGATGGGATAGCTAGGGATTAACGTGACCTGTTGATTGATCGGAGGGGCCTCTCTGACCGCCCGTCTAGCCTAAGTAATGGCTAAAATGGAGTGTTGCATGTCATGAACTGCTCAGTCACAAGGATTCCATTCTTAAGCATTACAAGTGGCTCCATTGGGAAGTGGAGAGTCTTATACTTATGCAGAGGTACAGTTGGTGTATTTTAAGCCCTAGCCGATAGGGCTGGGAAATGTGAAATTTGGTTGTCTTGAATTTCAGCTTTATGAATAGTTCAAACTATACAAATGCCCCGTAATTTCTCGTAACATTAAATAACTTTTTACGGAGCGTAAAGAAGCGAATTAGCAAACGTCTCATCCCATAATAGAGGGCGCATGATTGGCTGTTGGTAATGAAGAAAGATAATCACATGACCAGACCATAGATTTTTCTCCCACACACAGTATCGTTGAGTACAAATCTTTCACTAAGCTAATTTCAGTGAACCAGAAACCCGAGTCCGTGCGCCAGAGTTGCAATATAATCGAAATGGAAATTGGCCATTGTTTCGTAGCGAACGAATTGAGGGTGGGTGGTGGGGGCGAGGGAAGAATGTGAAAGGAACTAAATGACGAAATTTCGCATCCAAAATTAGTGAGACCAGCCGTTAAGTGAACTTAATGATGATAAAATGAAAATAATAACCAAAAGTGTTGCTGCTGCTGCTGCTGCTGCTGCTAATGGCCAACAATCAGCTGACGAGAGTCCCAGTTTAGTGACATATTAGTCTCAGTCGTATGAAACGCCCACGTCTTATTTTCTTGTCTATTTTCGTCGTGTCGTCTGCTTCTGGTTTATGTATCATTCGCTGACCTCCTATTCAGTTCTTTATATATATATATATATATATATATATATGTTCAAAAGAGAAATAAAGGAAATCCGCCCTGTCGGCTGGGGCGTTAGAATGCACCGACTGCACCTCTGCAGAGGGGTAAGACTCCCCCAATGGGGCCACCTATTGGCCGTGGGTGGCGACCCGTGATGCTTAAGGATAGAACCCAGGTGGATGAGCAGTTCATGACATGCAATACTCCACTTTGGCCCTATCTTGGGCTAGACGGGCGGTCGGAGAGGCCCCCTCTGATCAATCGGCTGGTCACGTCAAGCCCTAGCACCTATATGATTTTCCCAACCCTATTGCCCTTATGGCAAGCCCCAACCCCTTTTTATCATATGGGTGCTAGAAGGCGGTGGCTGCGGGTCTACATGTCCTGGGAATGACGTTAAACTCTATCTGATGGTGAGGTTCCAGTTCTGGAGGTTTGGGGAATGTGGAGCACCCCTTCAACACCATTGCTCCCTGGTCCACTCTGACCCGGAGTGGTAGTACCTGTTAGAGTCCCATCTATGGGTTGAATAGAAAAACATGAGTTTATAAACAACATTGTATTATCCATTAAGAATTGATTTATTTCAAAACTTTATCGGCATTAAATGACCCACTGAGGTTGATATGCCGTGAAACAAAACAAACAAACAAACAAATAAAGGAAAGAAAGTATAGAATGGATATAAAAAGGATTATTTTAATTAATTTAACTTACACGGTTTCGGTCAGGAGTTTATCCATGTGTACATTATTCTATCTATTATTATTTTTAAATAACAAAATGAAATGAAATAATAATAGTAGGAAAAATGTAGAAATGCTCCGCACACAAAGAAATGTCGACCTTCCTCAGAGTATTTATTTGTGTGGGGAACATTCCTACATTTCTTTCATTTTTTCTATAATAATTATTTCATTTTGTTATTTAAAAATAATAATAGATATAATAATGTGCACGTGGATAAACTCCTGACCGAAACACGTGTAAGTTAAATTAATTAAAATAATCGTATTTTATCCATTCTATACTTTCTTTCCTTTCTTTCTCTTTTCAACATGCCGTCGGATTCACTTCCATTTTCACTTTACACACACACACACACACACACACACACACACACACACACACATATATATTGGGTATATGTATATGTGCATGTATGTATATGTGTATATATGCATGTATATGTATGCGTGCATATCTCTATACCTTAACTTTATTGTTTATATATATACATTTGTGTGTATACATGCGTACGTATGGGTATATGTGCATGATGTTTGGATGTATGTGTGTATGGTTGCATGTACATTTTTAGACATTCTAAAATCCAAGTATGTGGGACCATGTCATAGGCCTTACTGTAGTCGATCCATGCCATTGCAATATTTTTCCACATATTTTTAACTTCTCTAAGAATGTCTATATAAATTAATCATGTGTTCCTCTTTTTCCCTTGCGGCATCCTTTCTGTTTATTATTATTATTATTATTATTATTATTATTATTTACTCTTTTTGAGTTTTCACATCAGCATTAGCTGATGGTCTTTCACTGGAGTCTGAGTGACAGCAAGTCTCCTCATGTCTCCAGGACTCTTCTGAGTATTCTGGCAGATTGCAGCAGTGCAGTGTTCTGAATGGTTTCAATCTTTCCTCTGATTTCCAAACTTTCCAAACCCTTTTCCAATCTTTTTGGGACCGTTCCAAGTGCACCAACTACAATTGGTATCACTTTGACTTTCATATTCTATAACTTTTTCAGTTCTGTGGCAAGGTCCAGATATTTGTCCATTTTTTCGTTTTCCTTTAGCTTCACCCTGTGATCAGCTTGCACTGCAAAATCCACCAGTTGGCAAGTTCTTTCTTTTTTTGTTTATCAACACTAGGTCTGGTCTTCTTGCTGGATAATAAAGATAACTATTATTATTATTATTATTATTATTATTGGGATAATAAAGATAATTATTATTATTATTATTATTATTATTATTATTTACTCCTTTTGAGTTTTCACATCAGCGTTAACTGATGGTCTTTCACTGGAGTCTGAGTGACAACAAGTCTCCTCAGATCTCCAGGACTCTTCTGAGTATTCTGGCAGATTGCAGCAGTGCAGTGTTCTGAATGGTTTCAATCCTTCCTCTGATATCCAAACTTTCCAAACCCTTTTCCAATCCTTTAGGGACTGTTCCAAGTGCACCAACTACAATTGGTATAACTTTCACTTTCATATTCCATAACTTTTTCAGTTCTCTGGCAAGATCGAGATATTTGTCCATTTTTTCGTTTTCCTTTAGCTTCACCCTGTGATCTGCTGGAACTGCAAAATCCACCAGTTGACAAGTTCTTTCTTTTTTGTTTATGTTGGATATTGTACAAACGGAAATATGAATTTCCGGTTAGATTAAACAAAGCAAAGAAAAGACGACAAAAAAGACAAAGGGGTTAAGATGCCGGAAATAGATTTGATCGTTGAGAAAAGCGAACAAAGGAGACGCGTAGGCGTTTTGAGATATACAAAAGGCAAGACGGTTCAACCCGACGAACAGTCAGCAGTCAGTAGTGAACAGACCCCAGAGAGAGAGAGAGAGCGAACGGAGAACAAGTGAGTGACCGCACTCACGGTCACAGCCGATGGGCTGTGAGCCGTCACGTAGCTTCCTTCAACCTCACCAACGCATTGTCAACCCTTGGTCAGATTCCCATTGTCAGGCTCGCCACTCACACGCACCACGAGGGAATTAAAGAAATAAAAAGTTCAATCTCCTACTAGATACAGATGTATTGTGCCTTCGTTAAGCGACCCCTAAGTGTCGATACCCGCTACGATACGTACGCCGATTTAGCAGCGTGAGTTTGAAGAAGCTGCTATATAACATATATAGAATTTGATGCCAGTATATAACATATACGATTTAGTGCCGGTAAAGAAGGCGCTATGCAACATTTATCAACACTAGGTCTGGTCTTCTTTCTGGGATAAGGTGATCCGTTTTTATTTCAAAGTCCCAGAGAATTTTATGCGTTTCGTTCTCAAGAACAGATTCTGGTTTATGCATATACCATTTTGTTGTATGGTCAAAATTAAATCTCTTGCATAATTCCCATTGGATCACCTTCCCAACCCAGTCATGTCTAGTTTTGTACTAACGTTGTGCTAGTTTGCTACATTCGCAGAGTACATGGTTTACAGTCTCATCTCTATTACCGTAAAATCTATATTTACTATTTTGTTGGGTCTTATCAATTTTCGCTTTTATATAGTTTGTCCTTATGGCATTATTTTGTGCAGCAATTATTAATGATTTAGTTTCTCTTTTGAGGTTTCCTTTTCTTAACCATGTCCAAGTCTTTTCATGTGCATCCTCTTCAATTTGTCGTTTGAAGTGTCCATATAATTGTTTTTCTTCCCATTTTTGTTTTCTAGTCTTTGTTGTTTTTCTTTGTTGTTTTTCCTATGTCACATCTACTATTATTGGCCGCCAAAAGTAATCTGTCTTTACCCTTTTTTCTTCGAGTTGTTGGATTGTGGTTTTTACGCAGTCCTCTATGTTGGCAAGAACTCTTCACCCTTCCTTTCTTGACACATATAATCTATCTCTATCATCTCTAGGGTGGAGAGCCTTGTGCATGGTCATTAATTTTCTCGTCCTTTGGTCAATCTGTCTGAGTTCTTCTTTTGTCCATTTTAAGAATGGTCCTGAGTATCTTATAATGGGGACGGCCCAAGTATTGATTCCTTTGATCAGATTTCTGCTGTTAAGTTTGGTTTCTAGAAGTTTTCTAGTTCTCCTGAGATATTCTTTTTTAACTTTTCCTTTCATTTCTGTTTGCTTAATATTGTCCGCTTCTAAAATTCCTAAGTATTTGTAGCTTTCATTTTCATCAAGAGATTTTATAGTGTTCTGATTTGGCAGTTGTATTCCATCTATTAGTTTTCTTTCACCCCGTTTTATTACTAGCATAGCACATTCAATTCCAAATTCCATCCCTATATCCTGGCTATATATTATAATAGTTTGTACTAGGCTCTCCAATTCTTTTTCATTTTTTGCAAATCTTTTTATGTCATCCATGTACATAAGGTGGTTTATCTTTTCTTGTGAGTTAGTGAATTTGTATCCCCCTGTACATTTTTTAAGTATATGATTGAGCGGCATTATTGCTATAAAAAAAGAGTAGTGGTGATAACGAATCTCCTTGTAAGATACCTCTTTGGATTTTTACGTCTGCCAGGGATTGTTTTCCAGCTTTTAATTGAACTCGACAGTTTTCCATGGCTTTTTAAATGAAGTTTATGATGTTGGAAAATGTTGGAAAATTATTATTATTATTATTATTATTATTATTATTATTATTATTATTATTATTATTATTTCCTTATTTCCTCAGGTGCCTCCCTTACCAAAAACCTTATAAATCTTAATCTTTTTGACATAGCAATTCCCAAAGTCACTATGCAATGGAAGACATATTTCAAACAAACTGAGAAAGAATCAAATAATTTGAACATACATTTTATTATAACAAAAATTAGAATTAACAATTTATTAAACTATCACTTAAGGTAAATCAACCACTGGGGTATACTATCAATAGGTGAACTTTCTTTCCATAGGTAAATGCATATATATGTATACATACACACGTCCACGTATCTTTGTACATACGTAAAGAACATATACCCATACACACATACATCCAAACATCTATGCACGTATACCCATACGTACGCATGCATACACACACATATATAAACAACAAAGTTAAGGTACAGAGATATGTACACATACATACATATATACAAACATACATATATGCACATATACATATACCCAATATATATACATTCTGCACAAAGAAAAAAATAAACAAAAACTCCAAATACTAGAAGCTTTATACATAAAACAATACAAACCATCCTTAAACAAAATTAATTTCCAATGCAGTACACACATTTTAAAATGCCTATAGCACCTTTCCCATCAATTCTCCTCCTTCCAGCCTCCACATCTATTAATATAATTTGAAAAACTGGAACACGTCACCCCTGATGATGGCACTTCGATGTGCCGAAAGTACTCGGGACATGAACTTTGGTGGATTAATCCACGAATTCCACCCAAATATTAAAAAGTTGACCAGAAAACTTGAAAAAATCAAAAATCAAATTGTTAAACAGGAGATGTGTCTTTTATTTAATTTAACATGCATAAATGAAAAAATGCTGCCCAAATACACACACACACACACACACACACACACATATATATATATATATATATATATATATATAGCGATAGCATAATCTTTACAGATCACTGCCGCCCCTCACAATCCTATAACCTCACCACCAGAACCTTTCCTCTCATGAGCCCTCAAATGACCCATCAAACCCGCTGCAGATCCACAAAGTTTGATGCAAATATGACATAGGAAGGGTGTCCTTTTGTTGTATCAGATGGACCAGATGATAAAATGTTATGTATTTTACACACACACACACACACACACACACACACACACACACACACATATATATATATATATATATATATATATATATATACACATACTCAGATATATACATAGACATCCACACAAAAATATTGTTCACTATTATTACTACTAGATCACCAAGATTTCTAATCCTATCAAAACGGACAGTGCATATCTATTCCAGTCCATAATCAGACATTCCTGATAATGATTCTGCTAACGATAATTCTTATTATTTGACGACCATTTAATTGTGTGAAGAGACATCAGTATATACCAAGCAACATGACTCCTAAGAATTAACGGAGAAAATCAACATGACATAAAACAAACATTACTTACATGGTTTAATCATTGGATTTAAACCTGTACGATTATAGATTCATGCATGCTTTCTACATATTCTATTTTGCATTTTTATAGTAAAAATCATTGTCCAATGAATTTTTATAGTAAAAATCATTTCCAATGCATTTTTATAGTAAAAACCATTTCCAATGCATTTTTATAGTAAAACCATTTCCAATGCATTTTTATAATAGAAATCATTTCCAATGCATTTTCATAGCAAAAACCATTTCCAAGGCATTTTTATAATAAAAATAATTTCCAATGCATTTGTATAGTAAAAATCATTTCCAATGCAATTTTATAGTAAAAATCATTTCCAATGCATTTTTATAGTAAAAATCATTTCCAATGCATTTTTATGGTAAAAATCATTATCCAATGCAATTTTATAGTAAAAATCATTATCCAATGCAATTTTATAGTAAAAATCATTTCCAGTGCATTTTTATAGTAAAAATCATTGTCCAATGCAATTTTATAGTAAAAGTCATTTCCAATGCATTTTTATAGTAAAAATCCTTTGCAATGCATTTTCATAGTAAAAGTCATTTCCAATGCATATCTTTTGAATGAAGAGTCATATGCAAACACACATCTCTCCACAAACATATATTCATACGCATACATAAAAAAAGCGTAAACACCCTAAGATGATGAGAAGGACTGTAATCAAAATCTTCCAGGATTTCCCAGAAAAATTGTATTTTAAGCCCCATGAATTTTCTGTTTATCATTTCCAATAAAGTCAACAGTCTGATGATACTCATAGGTATACTGTTGTATCGTTGAGGTGGTAAAATATTCACAGAGAAATAGTGTGCTTGAGATATATTTTATTCAGCACTTGTATCTGGTGCTAACAGATACTTATTACTTAAAAACAAGAAGTAGAACAATTCACAAAGACAAACTTACATGAATGAGGAGGGTCAAATATGTGTAGTCAACGCAGTGTTTTTGTCCGAATATAATTTTCCGTTTCTATCACTGCTACGTAGACTATTATAAGGCTATGAGCCAGTCCATCTTGTAGGGGTGTTAACTCCTCTACAACATATATACTGATACCTGTGGATAGAAATTGGTCTATAACCGCAAAATAGCCAATTTTTAAATTTTTCTTTACCAATTATATTGCTCTGTTCAATAATATTGAACATCGAGCTCTCAAACTAGACCTGAGAAACTCTAACATTCTGCAGTTGGAAGAAAGGTTCAACCTAGAATCATCCTAATATTAACTGACTTGATAACCCAGCTACGGATATGAATATATAGCGACCCTCGAAAAATATGTTTATTTACCAAACACTCCACACGAGCAGGATGTGACACAAGGTCAATTTCTTAAGCGGAGTTCAACAGGTTGGAATTCAGAGTAGTCCTTCTCCTAGACCGGTTGCCTAACCTAGGGTAAAGAGCCCAGTCTGCCCTACTATTTACCCATAGCTGGAGGGAGAGTAGGATTCATGCCTTTCGCAAGGGTATTAGCGCTAAGTGAAATGCAATTACCACGTCCAGGATTTGAACTCGGGGCGACGAGTTCATTTCCAATGACTTTAACCATTACACCACGCGCTTCCCTCGAAAAAATATAATAATGGACTCTCCTAATAAGGAAATAATAGAGTAGACTTGGTAATGTCAGCCAGTCTAGAATAAAAAGTTAGAATACTACCCCCCTCCTCCTCTTACGGGTTTGGTAAATATCTACTTTGTACGTAAACAATTGCTAAAAAAGTACAAATTCATACCGATGTTAATACAAAATTGATAAACCCAATGCAAATATACAATTGAGTATTCTGATAAATAATTCTGCAAAATCTCCATAATTCTGCAAACGAAATAATCACATACAAAAGCCGCCAAGGGAACGGGAACACTGCATCAACCACAGTGTCTGATTTACATAAGGACTGAACAAATTGTAGCCCTGGGCCTCATAATGTGTAGATGAGAGGGCCGGCCTCCTGTCCCAGTTAAATTTACCATTAATTTAATTCCTGTTGCTTAGTGACATTAAACACATATGAATATACAACACTCACACAACTGTGTACCTACTGTGTAGTATTTAGAGAGGTGCGTGGTGTACTGGTTAGAGTCGTAGGAAATGGACTCGTCGACCCGAGTTCAAATCCTGGACGAAGTTTGCTTGTCGCCTTGTGTGGTGTAATGTTTAACGAGCTATCATTGTTAGTGTTATTAAGTGAAGCAGACTCTGAAAACAGTCGTTGTTGGAGGCCGTGGTGTACTGGTTAGAGTCGTAGGAAATGGACTCGTCGACCTAAGTTCAAATCCTGGACGAAGCCACAGTTCACATAGCTCTAATACCCTAGGGAAAGGTATAAATCCAACTATTATCCCTCCAGCTATGAGTAAATAGAAGGGCAGAGTGGACTCTATAACCTTGGTTAGGCAACCAGTCTAGGAGAATGGAAAACTCTGAATTCAAACCTGTTAAATCTCTGTTTGGGGTGGTCACTACTAAAATAGGCTCAGGCCTATTTAGTGGTCTAAATCAATTTAAAATTTATGATTGGTGAGGTTCCAGGATTTACATCCATTCAATGAAATTTGTGGAGGCGCTCATCTTGCAATGGTTATCATTTGTTAGGCCCTTTTTTTTGGTAAGAATGAAAGAGGGTGAAGAATAAGTAGAGAGCTCTTTTTGTTTGAATTCAGAGTTTTCCTTCTCCTAGGCCGGTTGCCATACTACGGTTAAATAGCCCAGTCTGTCTTGCTATTTGCCAATAGCCGAAGGGAGAATATTTGGATTCTTCCCTTTCCCAAGAGTATTAGTGCTCTGTGAAATGCAAATAGCTGCGCCCAGAACTTGAACTCGTCTCGCTGTGTCCATTTCACCACGCGCCTTTAACAACGAATTATAGGATGAGGTTTGTTGCATTTCCCATAGTGCTAATACCATAGTTGAGATACCAAGTGTTGATTTGGTTTTTTGTTTTTTTGTTTTATGGCATATCAATCTCTGTGGGTCATTTAATGCCGATAAAGTTTTGAAATAAATTCAGTCTTAATCGATACTCAATTTTTTCTATAAACACATTTTTCTATTTAATCCATAAATAGGACCCTAACAGGTACTACCACTCCGAGTCTGAGTGGACCTGGGAGCAATGGTGATAAAGAGGTGCTTTATATTCCCCAAACCTCCAGAACTGGAACCTCACCATAAGATAGAATTTAACGTCATTCCCAGAACATGAATACCCTCAGCCACCGCCTTCTAGCACCCATATGATAAAAAGGGTTGGGGCTTTCCATAAGGGTAATATGGTTGGGACAATCATATAGGTGCTAGGGTTTAACGTGACTAGTCGATTGATCGTAGGGGGCCTCTCCGACCGCCCTTCTAGCTTAAGTAAGCCTCTACGTGGAGTGTTGCATGTCATGGACGACTCATCCATCAGGATTCCGTCCTTCAGCATCACAGGTCGCCACCCATGGCAAATAGGTGGTCCCATTGGGGGGTTCTCTTACCCCTCTGCATAGGTCCAGTCGGTGTATGCAGCTAACAGGGTTCACCAAGGGTTGTGTAAAACCATCTAACCAACGAACGAACCAAATAACCAAAAATGCATTATTGTACCATATAAAATCAAAGGCTATAATTTTAAATTGGTTTTAGCATAAAATAACCCAATAAGGCTTGACATACCGTAAAACTAACCAACCAATCAATCAATCAACATATACATTTTTGTACCATATATATATTTACCAACCCCTCCGCACGAGCAGGATGTGACACAAGGTCAATTTCTTAAGCGGAGTTCAACAGGTTTGAATTCAGAGTTTTCCTTCTAGAACGGTTGCCTAACCAATGTTAAAGAGCCCAGTCTGCCCTACTATTTATCCATAGCTGGAGGGGGAGTATGATTCATACCTTTCCCAATGGTATTAGCGCAAAGTGATATGTAATTACCACATCCAGGATTTGAACTCGGAGCGACGAGTCCATTTCCCATGACTTTAACCATTACACCACGCGCTTCCTACTTATTCTAAGTAGAAAAAAGCATTCCAAAATCTATCGGTGTTATTGTTTGTCATTACATATATGTTACAAAATTTATTTATAGGTTATCTCCCTTAGTTCATGAGTACCACCCTTTGGAGAACTCTCTAGTGAATACTAGCCCATATAAACTCTTAATATTTTTGTACCATATATGATTGGAGGAAGGCATACGTTTAAACTAACTCTAGTATAAAATAACCCCAAAAGGGTTGATATATCGTAAAAATCCAACAAACGACCCAACCAAACGACAAATAAATTTTGTAACATATATGTAATGACACCGATAAACTTTGGAAGGCTTTATTCTACTTAGAATAATTGGTACCCTTATTGAGAGTTTATATAGTCTAGTATTCACTAGAGAGTTCTCCAAAGGGGAGGTAATCATAAAATGGCGGAGATAACCTATAAATAAATTTTGTAACATATATGTAATGACAAACGATAACACCGATAGATTTTGGAAGGCTTTTTTCTACTTAGAATAATTGGTACCCTTATTGAAACTTTATATAGTTTACTATTCACTAGAGCGTTCTCCAAAGGGGAGGTAATCACAAAATAGGGGAGGTAACTCTCAATTACTTATTACAATATATAATTGGATGACTTAATTTTAAATTGACTTATAAAATAATTTAAAGGGGTGCAATGCCATAAGACTAACCAAGCAACCAAGTAGCCAACAGATACATTTTATATAATTAGAGGACAGGATTTTAAATTGACTCTATATAAAATAACTGTTGTGAGGTTTTAAAGGGGTCAAATAAGAACAAAACGACGGGTAACAAATGTAGAAAAATGTATTAACAGAAAGTAGACAAATACAATAGAGATAAGTGGAAAATACGTCCGACAATAGAGTTATTGGCTTGCTCGCATTGGCTTACTGCCAAGCCACAATTATCCCTGTTACTTATAGTAACCTGTCGGTGCTTTCCATTAGTCTTATTGGGTATATCACTATAACAATAACCAAACAAGGGTTGTAGTGCCATTAAAAGGCAAATGAACCAATGAAACAACGAAGCGATACATTTGTCGTCTCTCTGGGGAGAAAATAATAAATATTTTCTAATTAAAATAAAAGAAAGAAAAGAAGTTAAACGTAATAGTAGTGAAGTGAATTATTACCTCGAGGCCAACGGATGTATTTCCCCAGTGAAACAATCAGTTTGCTTGAGATAATCTCCGAAAGACATCTTGTTTCTTGTATCTTGTTTCTTTTTTTTTTTGTTTCTTGTTTTTTTGTATCTTGTATCTTGTTTCTTGTATACAATTATATATGGTACAAAAATGTATCTGTTGGGTTGTTGGTTGGTTAGTTTATGTCAAGCCTTGTTGGGTTGTTTCTTGTTTCTTGTATCTTATTTATTGTTTCTTGTTTCTTGTATCTTGTATCTTGTTTCTTGTTTCTTCTATCTTGTTTCTTGTTTTTTGTAACTTGTTTCTTGTATCTTGTATCTTGTTTCTTATTTCTTGTTTCTTGTATCTTGTTTATTGTATCATGGAACTTGTTTCTTGTAACTTGTATCTTGTTTCTTGTTTCTTGTATCTTGTTTCTTATTTCTTGTTTCTTGTATCTTGTAAATTGTTTCTTATTTCTTGTTTCTTGCATCTTGTTTCTTGTTTCTTGTATCTTGTATCTTGTTTCTTATTTCTTGTTTCTTGTATCTTGTATCTTGTATCTTGTTTCTTGTTTCTTCTGATGCGTAAGAGAGACAACTGCGATGTTTTCAAAACAAGATCTTTGTAGCAGCCAAATAGTTTTTCATTGCTTCTGTTCATTTAATCTAATGAACTTCCGATAATCTCACACATTAATAATGCATATGATTGACTTTTATGAACAGGAAGTTTCACGGGATACATTCACCCGAACACACACACGGAACGAAATGTTTACGGAAAATAAATCACAATTATCGATATTAATTATTATTCTCCCTCCAGCTATGGGTAACTAGAAGCATAAACTGGACGTTTTAACATTGGTAAGGCAACCAGTACAGGAGAAGGAAAACTCAGAATTCAAACCTGCTAAACTCCGCTTAAGAAATTGATCTTGTGTCACATCCTACTCATGCAGAGGTGTTGTTACACACACACACACACACACACACACACACACACACATATACAATATATATATATATATATATATATATATATATATATATTCAATAAGAATTCGACCAGAACTCAATAAATGAGCTCTCTCTATCAGTGTGCATCAACATGAGCATACATTGTGGATGTACAGGAGATATTGATGATCCCAAATTATCCCCAGTGAAAAGGGGATAGACTCCCTCGCTGATTGGCTGATACCGATTTTGGACCATCCTGACGACTTTACTACTAATTCCAAATACTGCTAACACATTTCTAAGCCCAATTACTAAAAAGTATAAATATAAATACACGATATGTATAACTTCCTAACCGTTAGGCATGATGTAACCCCAGACGGGTTGATATGCCATTAAAATCAATAAGCAACAAACAAACATCGTACCGTATTAAAAACTAATCTTAGTTATAAGATCAGGATGTATCTTTCTCGAAGACGCCGCCCTCCTGCTTGCAGGGTTTGTTTTCAGAAGGAAAACAAACCATGGGAGGTACAAGGATTTGGATTGTGTTGAGTTCCGGAGTTTGATAGACTTGGACACGGAATGCCAAACGCTTGGGATCTTTTTGAAAACATCAGCACAAAAGTTGCCAATTCCCTGGTCAGTCGTCGCGTCAATCAGGTAGAACCACCCAAGGAATTAAAAGGAGCAGAGCCAATATTATTTACTGGTACCTGATATATATATATATATATATATATATATATATATATATATATAATTTAATATACCAAACTTGTTGGTAAATCCTCGCGGTGAGAAAAAAAACAGAAAATAGTTTGATTGTAAAAATATACTACCAAACATCAACCGGGGAAAAAAGGTTTTGTATAAAAGAAAAGACTAAGATAATTGTACCAACAAAAAATAATCTATTAGTACAATATTTTCGCCAAAAGAAAAAAAAACAATTGATATGCATATATATATATAAGATATATATATATATATATATACAAACCCGCCAGGAGACTAAAGCTAATAAGTAAAAAGTGCTCAATACCTAAGTAGAGCAAATAATAAAGATAAACCTAATGAGTCAGACGAACCTACTAAAAGTTTTGCTTAATGCTCTTCAGGGCTAAGATCTGACTCTATATCTTATTATAATGGAGATTGTGGGTTTGTCTGTCTGTAACCGAAACTATATTACTATACAAGTCACAATTCCTTTTGTTATTTACATCACATTCTCCATGATTTTATATTTATTTAAACCTCAATTATTAATAAAATTGTTTTACATTATTAATAATGTTGACCATATCTACATACTAATAATATGCAATTGTATTTATATATACAACAAAATAGCGGTTTACAGTGTGAATGGGAAGGCTAATTTGCATATTGATATTAAAAATTTGATTTTAATAAATATATGCTTAGTATTATTGATTTCTAATTGTTTGGTTTTATCTTATTGAATATGAGCAAAAATCTCTTGGATAAATCTTAAAATAAATCCATTAACAAGAAGAAAGAACTGTAATATTATTCTTTACTTCCTATTTTAACTAAATAGTTAAATTAGGAAAATTTACCAATGAAAGACGGGAGTAAGGGAAAATGATGGAAGAGTTAGTTTCAAAGTTGTTCTATTTTTCAATCATACCCCCTCTGTTCCAAATCTTTTTATCTGAATTCTTATTCAGTTTCATTAGCCTTTCTAATTTAATATGATATTTTATTATAATAAACTTAAATACTTGCACCCGGAGGGTGCATATATTTGCTAGTATATATAAGTAAAGAAATAACAAAAGATTTTGCATTATAGTCTATTTCAGGGAGCTTAGACAAATAGTCTATTTCAGGGAGCTTAGACAAAGTGTCTAACTCTCCCGACTCATCAGATGCGAATGATGAATTCTTTATTACTGTAAAAGCCTTTGAAAACAGATTTAAAAAATTTTTTAAATATTTTTTTAATATTTATAGTCCTGTGATATGAATTCAAAACGAAAACCTTGATGTTGCAAAAAAGTTATGTTGTAGTTTCAAATATGACCATGTCATGTGTAGGGGATTTTATGATTTTATGATTTCTGACTGCATGACATTTTCCGATATATACTTCCCAACAAATATAAATTTCACATTATCAAAAAAAAAAAAAACTTACAATCATTCATATTTTTTTACTTTATATATATAAAAAAGTAAAAAATTGAAAAATAAAAAATTACAAAATTAAAAATTTTTTTTATAAATTTGCTCTGTGACTCTAACATTAAGAACACACATTGAGCTCTCAAACTGCGACAGGTTTAAAAAAAACAAACTCTTGTGTCGTAAGGAAGATTTCTTCTCTGGACTTTTGGATTATATATATATAATATATATATATATATATATATATATATATATATATCAAAGTAAACAAACAGTCTGTTTGAGATGTCGATAGCCGACAATTTTTGGGAGAATATGTGCTTAATTGAAGTCATACAAAATTTGAAAATAATTAGTTAATAATTAATGAATTAGGCGAGCATATCTCTTCAAATGTTAGGCGTAAACAAATCGAGAAAAAGTCAATCAAATATATATATATATATATAATATATATATTATATATATATATATATAGAGAGAGAGAAGAGAGAGATGTGCATACAGAGATTGACCTTTTCTCGATTTGTTTACGCCTTACATTTGAACAGATATGCTCGCCTAATTCATTAATTATCAACTAATTATTTTCAAATTAGGTATGATTTCAATTAAGCACATATTCTCCCATATATATATATATATATATATATATATATATATATAGAGAGAGAGAGAGAGAGAGAGAGAGAGAGAAGTGTATATTTACCCTACCCCTCCGCACGAGCTGGATGCAACAAATTGTCAATTTCTTAAACCTTTAAGAAGTTATTTCTCTGAATGTTTGAGATGAGGCTTAATGATTAGTATTATCTGCGTTATTCGGACTATTGTCCTCATCTTCATTGTTATCTGTACAACGTTTCGGTCGATATGCCCTCTTCAGGTATTTCTTGTCGGACTCGGAAACCTTCTCGGACTCGGAAAACTTCTTTTCGGACTCGGGAACCTTCTTGTCGTAATCTGGAGCCATTAAGAAGTTTGAATTCAGATTTTTTCCTTCTCCTAGACCAGTTGTCTAATTTCTGTTACCATGTCATTTACCGATTGCCCGAGAGAGAATAGATGGATGCATACTCTTGCTGAGGGGATTGGCGCTAGGCGAAATGCAATCAGCCTCGTCCAAGATTTGAACTCAGCTCGCCGTGCCCATTTCCTAAGTCTATAACCATTACACTACAAACACCCCGGAAGTATGGATGTTTGTGGTTTGTTCATCACCGGATGTCTCGTTCCTTATCATGTCCTTATGGCAGACTAAGGTAAAAAAAAATCTTTCCTCTCCTGATATTTGGATCCGTAAGTAATCGATTCAACAATTTATCAACTTGCCTCTCTCTCCTCCTCCTCTTCCCCATCTCCTTCCTCTCCTCCCCTTCCTTCTTCTCCCCTTTCTCCTCTTCCTGCTCCTCTATTTCCAATGCGTTTACCTTTCAATCAATTCAATTCTTTTAACATTGCCAGCAATCAGCATCAACCAAACGACGACAACGACACATCTTTGTTTTCCATTCTTCCTTCTCTATTCATTCAAAATCTTTAACCCTCCTTCCAGGAAATTTTCGGGTATTATCGCATAAATGCGACGCCTCCGGTCCTAAAAAACGCTAAGCGGTGCCTGCTCAAAATCCGACCCGTGTTACTTATGTAGCGGTTTGAAGGCGTTTATTTGGACAAATAACCCACAGGTTCATTTTATCGACAAGTAAATGTAAATATTTTACACCCCCACCCCTAAAATAATTAAAAAAAATGTCACCTCATTTTTTAGTTAAAAATATCTTTTTTCGGTATTTTCATTTTATTTTGATTAAAAAATTTTTTTAAAAATAAATACGACCGAGTTTCGAAAATAAAAACAATCAATATATTATTGACCAAAAACAAATAAAAAAATCAAAATATTTAGACATTATTTTTTTTTTTATCTTAATTCAAAACAAATGTCACAAAACAATCAAGATAAGTAACACTGGTCGAATTTTGAGTAGGCACCGCTTAGCTTTTTTTTTTAGGACAGGAGGCCAGGACGCATTTATGCGATATGCACCAAATTTTCATTTTCCCGTTTTCTTTACACTCTAAGATTCATAGTAAATTTTCAAAAAAATAATTTTCAGTCATCATCTTCAAATTTTCAAAAGGACGAAAGTAAAAATAATTTTTTTAAATTTATTAAAAATTTCGCAAATAATTTTTTCCATTTAAAGTAATGCAATTTTCCAAATAATTTCATAGATTATATAGTTTATTTTAAACAATATATAGTTTATTTACAATGAAACTAATTCACACGTTCTAACTTAAGGAATACTTGCTAACTTAAGGAATACCATAGTCCTGAAGTATGCCGATGACATCAAGTTGTACCTTGAAAAAAAAAAGACAGATCCTGAACGCTGCAGATCTTTACTACAATCAGACCTGGACACAGTGCAACAACGGATCACTGACTGGCAACTGAAGCTGGCTGTGGACAAATGCACCACCATGCATTTTGGGAGTAAAAATCCATCATACATATACTCCCTCCACAACACTAATATCAAGGAATCTTCTTGTGAATGTGATCTGGGTATTACTGTCAGCAGTGATTTACGTTGGACGAAACACATCTCCAAAATTGCCAAAGAGGCCGAGGGTGTCCTGGCGTCACTCAGCAAGACCTTTGTCAGCCGCTCACCGGCTATCTATTTGAAGCTGTACAAAGCTATGGTACGTCCACACTTTGAGTTTGCATCACCAGTCTGGAACCCCTATCTTTCTCAGAATATCAACCTCCTAGAAACTGTACAGAGACGTGCAACCAAGCGAGTACCCTCCACCAGGAATCTGCCATACTCTGAACGTCTCGCTGCCCTGGGAATGGATTCGTTGAAACTTCGGCGTCTGGCAACTGACCTGGTAAATGCTCATAAGGTCATTAATTATCTTAACAACAACAATCTTGAGCACCTTTTTGATCTCCATCTCTCCAATACACGCGGGCATGCCTACAAAGTCAGAAAACAGCACTGTTCACGTGACTTTCGGAAACATTTTTTCACGCTTAGAATTGCGGAGACATGGAATAAACTGCCTGCATCTGTTGTAGGCTGCCGGAGCACTGAATCTTTCAAAGCCTCCATGCTTCCTGTATTCCGCCAACACTATACCTGATGCCACTCTCCACATACACATGCACACACATACATGCATATTACTACTGTGAACTGTTCATGTTCCTGACACAACATTATTCTGTGTACTTGACATGAGACTTTGATGAGTTGTGGTGCACCTGAGTACTGTACACAATAAATTTCATTATTATTATTATTAGGAACAGTTCTTATTTATTTTATTAATATTAATTGTTCTTTCTTCTATGTATTTATGATTTTGGTAATCGTGACGTAACCAGTGACGTAGTTTTGGTTACAGACAAATAGAGACCGAATCTCCATTATTCATAGATTATTGAATAATAATAAACTTTGCGTACTATTAAAGTAATGCAACTTTTATTCTTTCAACAAATGCTGCTGCTACTGCTGGAGTTATTCTTCTATTCCGTGTGTGTGGCTGAAAGAGTGAATTCTTTTTTCTATCAAAATTCGTGATTTTCGTTTTTAGTGTGATTCATTCGAGTCAAGGTTTAGTGAAACAAAAACCCCTAACAACATTTTCTGTGCACGAAATCCAAAATAAAGGACTGATCTTTTAACGATAAACTTGGAATTCTTATTATACGTATCGTGTAAATCCACACGTTTTGATGGCAAGTTTTTTTTAACGGTAATATATATATATATATATATATATATATATATATATATATATATGTGTGTTTTTTTATAAGTTGGGCGTTATTACGAAGCATCTAAAAATAAATGAATGAACTCGATGTTATGGAGTATTGATTCACTTATTTTTTTATTATTATTATTTTTTATCATAAATTTTCGGGTTCGTTAGATACCCTTTATCAAATGGCTGTTGTTCCTGTTCAACGGATCTTTTGTCTCTGTTGTTTATGACAATGTCAGCGTTTGTAAAAAATTTATAATAACGGAGTATTCCGATGTCAACGTTCAGTCCCCTCACGTGAGTTTGTAATTTTAGAATCCATTAAGTTTCTGCTTGTTTTCGAGATTGCGTTGTTGGAAATGCGTTTTCTATTAAAATGCATTTGAGGTGTGTAAGGTTGTGTGGTAGGGTGTTAAAGTGAAGTGCTATTGTACTATGCGGGGATTTGAGTTTTATTGTGGATTTGTGGTTATTTCATCTTAGTCTAAAGATATATATATATATATATATATATATATATATATATATATATATATATATATAGGAAGCGCGTGGTGTAATGGTTAAAGTCCTTGGAAATGGACTCGTTCAAATCCTGGACATGGTAATGGCATTTCACTTAGCGCTAATACCCTTGGGAAGGGTATGAATCCTACTCTCCCTCCAGCTATGGGTAAATAGTAGGGCAGACTGGGCTTTTTAACCTTGGTTAGGCAACCGGTCTAGGAGAAGGAAAACTCTGAATTCAAACCTGTTGAACTTCGCTTAAGAAATTGACCTTGTGTTGCATCCTGCTCGTGCGAATGGGTTGGTAAATATATATATATATATATATATATATATATATGTATGTATATAAAAACAGACAGACATAGACAGACAGAATGAGAGAGAGGACTAACATACACAGTCATGCAGAGAGAGAGAGAGAGAGAGAGAGAGAGAGAGAGAGAGAGAGAGAGAGAGAGAGAGAGAGAGAGAGAGGGGGGAGAGAGAGAAAGCCTGAGAGAAAGAGAGAGAGAGAGAGAGAGAGAGAGAGAATATATTGAGAGAGGGGGAGAGAGAGCCTGAGAGAAGAGAGAGAGAGAGAGAGAGAGAGAAGGAGAGAGAGAGAGAGAGAGAGAGAGAGAGAGAGAGAGAGAGAGAGAGTGAGAGAGGGGAGAGAGAGAAAGCCTGAGAGAGAGAGAGAGAGAGAGAGAGAGAGAGAGAGAGAGAGAGAGAGAGATCATGCATCTATCATCTTGCCATAAGATGATAGTAGATAAGCCGGCTAAATAGTGAGTTATTCCTTATTGTTCATCCAAAATCGATTTTTAGGTCATATCTGCGATTCCGCTGACGACACTCAACAAAAGCGTTTGTTCTAAGCATCTGCAAATGGTTGCGAAAACCATTTGCAATAAAATTCTTCACTTATTCCAAGACGGTAGGATTCTTAAAACGCATACTGTCTGCACGCGCACTTGCTATACCAATTGATATGCTAATTTGCTATGCTTTTACTACTACTACTACTACTACTACTACTACTAAGTAGTAAAGTCCTCGGGGTGGCCTAAAATCAACCAATCAGCGAGGGAGTATATCTCATTTTCACTAGCGCTAGACCAAGGAGATTGTTTTTGGCGTCTGTGGTGAAGCGACACACCTACCATCAGCTGCTCACTTTAACGCACAGATCCCTGTACTACTCATACGACGAGGTCCGGTATCGAACTCGGAACCTTCTTGTTCCAAGTCGGACACTCTACCGACTGAGCTTACTACTATATTAAACTGTACCTATTGCATCACATTTCTTAAAACTCATTTTCTTTATCTCTATAACCCATAGATGGGACCCTAACAGGTACTACCACTCTGTGTCTGGGTAGACCCGGGATTAAGGGCGATGAAGGGGTACTCCACACACCACAGAGAAAATTGGAACTTCATCATTAGATGCAGTTTAACGTCATACCCAGGATACTAAGACCCTCACCCAGAGCCTTCTAGCACAAATATGATGAAAAGGGTTGGGGTCTGCCATATGAGCAATAGGGTTGGGACAATCTTATAGGTGCTAGGGATTGACGTGACCAACCGATTGATTGGAGGGGCTTCTCTGGCCACCCGTCTAGCCTTAGTAAGGGCCAAAGTGGAGTGTTTTTTGTCATGGACTCACCAGGATTCCATCCTTAAGCATCTCGATTCGCCACACGGCCAACTGGTGGCCCTATTAGGGGAGGGTATTTCCTGCTGGCATAAGAACATCCGGTGTATTCTAAAGTCCCAGCTTTAGAATACACCAACGTGGCTATTGTAAATGGTGATTCTGAATCAATATTTTGACGCATACAGCCTACCCATGATATCACAGATCCCTCATATTATTGGCGCGAAAAGTCTACACTGCATGAGGAAATGTTTGACAATGCAAGATGTTTGGCATGTCTCACACCATGGTTGATCCTCCTGCTTGAGCATAAAAGGGGGTGTAAGTCTTGTATAGCCAATGCTATATATATATATATATATATATATATATATCTTCTTATTATAATGGAGATTGTGTGTTTTTCTGTCTGTAACCGAAACTATATTACTACTCAAGTCACAATTCTCTTAGTTATTGACATCACATTGACAATGATTTTATTTTAATTTTAACCTCAATTATTAATAAAATTGTTTTATATTATTAATACTGTTAGCCATATCTACATACTAACAACATGCAAATATATACAACAAAGTATTGGCTTACAGTGTGAACGGGAAGGCTAATTTGCATATTGTTATCAAAAAATCGAATTTAATAAATATGTGCTCAGTGTTATTGATTTCTAAATGTTTGGTTTTATTTTAATGAATATAAGCAAAAATCTTTTAAATGAATCTTAAATGAAATCCATTAACAAGAAAAAATAACTGTCATTTTATTCTTTACTTCCTATTTTAACTAAATACTTAAATTAGAAAAAAAAAATAACAATGAAAGACGAGAGTGATGGAAGAGTAAATTTTAGTTGTTCTATTTTTCGATTATATCCACCCTGTTTCAAATCTTTTTATCTGCATTCTTATTTAATATCATTAGTCTTTCTAATTTAATATATTTTATTACATTAAAACTTAAATCCTAAATATTTGCTAGTATATATAAATATTTATATATATATGAGAAGTAAATACACAAACGATGTGTTTTGATATGGCTTTTTTTAGCCGACAATTTTTGGGAGAATATGTGCTTAATTGAAGTCGTACCTAATTTTGAAAGTTAATTAATTAATAATTAATTAATTAGGCGGGCATACCTATTCAAATGTAAGGCTAAACAAATCGAGAAAAATCAATCTCTGTATGTACATTTCGGCCTATTAGGCCTCATCAGCAGAGCTATAGATAGGAAGACCGCCTTGTGCGTGATTCGAACCCTGACTGTCAAGCTGAGAGGCGAGGACCGTAACCCCTACACCAACCGGACTTCCTTAGATTTTTCGTTTTGTTTAGAAGTAGGTGTTTTATTCCTCTTATAGAGACTTTTTCTACACGACAGTATGAGAAGTAAATACACAAACGATGTGTTTTGATATGGCTTTTTTAGCCGACAATTTCTGGGAGAATATGTGCTTAATTGAAATCGTACCTAATTTTGAAAGTTAATTAATTAATAATTAATATATATATATATATATATATATATATATATATATATATATATATTCGATCAAGTATTACTTCTTCCTCAAAAGGAAACATAAGTACCAATTTTTATATCCCATTCTGACAGTTTTTGACATTAAATAACCCACAGGGTTATTATATCATTAAACAAACCAAAGCAAATGAAGTTAATGAAAATTATACCAACTAGCAAAATAAAAAACACCCTCCGGGCGGTGTAAAAATAGATTTTTGAAATATATTGCCTGAGGGGTGGGAGTAAAAAATTCAATGTCAGCGAGTTTGTAACCTAAGTAAGTAAAATCATCAAATTCATTAAAAGATTAAAAAATAAAACAATTTGAAATGTAAACTTTAAATATGTATTAAAATAAAACAAACTATATATACATATATAATACCAGTCATGTATTTATCAAAACTTGTTTTAAAAAACAATGAGGACTCTCTAATGTTGCATGGTCAATGTTATGACGATTTTGGGTAATGTGACGTAAGCAGTGACGTAGTTGTTGTTACAACAAAAACCGGAAGCGAATCTCCATTATTAATAGATTTGAAGATATTAAGAACTTGGATAGGTTTAAAAAATATTGAATGAATATTCTGATGCATACATCCTATTGAAGTCAGTTAGTCTACTGTTGGTTTTAATAACAGCAGCTAAGTAGAACTCAAGCAGTGTCCAAGACAGCTGGTATAAATAGGAATCAAGAATGATTAAGCAGTCAAGCAACCAATCAGAACTCAAGGAATGGAATTACCCAAATCACCCAGATTCATGAATGGATCTGGGTGATTTGGGTCATTCCATTCCTTGAGTTCTGATTGGCTGCTTGACTGCTTGATTTGAATGACATTGTGGAGTCTTATATATACTTTGTCATTTTGCAGTGGACTTTGTAGCATTCGAGTTTGTATTTAAGTTACAATCGCTTGCTGCCTTGTCTTCCCAGTTCGACGGTAATTGGAACTTATTTTTCACATCCTACCCGTGATATCACAGATTTTAAGAACGGACCAATTTTTTTTAATATTGAAAAATTTGATGCAAAGAATTCATGTTGATATGCATGTTTTTTCTGATGTACAGTTTTGTGATCTAAGTTATTTGTATGTTGTTATTTTTGTATTATTTGCTCCCATCACGACTTTGCTTTCTTGGAGTTGAAATATAAAGAGTGCGAACTGACACACTTAGAGGCAGACAACTAGAGAATCTTTTTTTCCTTTTTTGTTGTATGGATGCACCGAATAAAATAAATTTGCTAAAACATCCCCGGTAAAAGAAAAAGATAAAGAAGCAAAACACAAAAACACATCAATAAAGTAATAAAAAAAATCAGGTATGACAAGGTAAAATTTTGTGTCAGCCATGTGACCTATAAGCAAATAGGAAGAGGTTATAAATAACGGTGACCTTTAGCTAAAGGGGAAAAGAGAGAGAGAGAGAGAGAGAGGAGAGAGAGAGAGAGAGAGAGAGAGAGAGAGAAGGGGGGAGAGGGGAAGAGAGACAAGACAGAAAGAAAGAGGAAAGAGAGACAGAGAGAGAGAGAGACAGACAGAGAAAGAAAGAAAGAAAGGGGAAGAGAGATAGAAAGGAGAAGAGACAAAAAAGAAAGAAGAGAGAGAGAGAGAGAGAGAGAGAGAGAGAGGAGAGAGAGAGAGGGGGGGAAGAGATACAAAGACAGAAAGAAAGAGGAAAGAGAGACAGAGAGACACAGACAGACAGAGACAGAAAAAAGGGGAAGAGATATAAAGGAGAAGAGACAGAAAGAAAGGAGAGAGAGAGAGACAGAGAGAGAGAGAGAGAGAGAGAGAGAAACAGTCAGACAGACAGACAGACAGACAGAAAGGGAAAGAGAGATAGAAAGGAAAGGAGACAGAAAGAAAGGAGCAGAGAGAGAAAGAAAGAGAGAGACAGAGAGAGAGAGAGAGAGAGAGACAGACAGACAGACAGACAGACAGAAGGGGAAGAGAGAGAGAGAGAGAGAGAGAGAGAGAGAGAGAGAGAGAGAGAGAGAGTGAGAGAGAGAAACAGACAGACAGACAGACAGAAAGGGAAAGAGAGATAGAAAGGAAAGGAGACAGAAAGAAAGGAGAAGAGTGAGAAAGAAAGAGAGAGACAGAAAGGAGAAGAGAGAGAGAGAGAGAGAGAGAGAGAGAGAGAGAGAGAGGGGGGAGTGAGAGAGGGAAACAAGAGAGTTAAGAGAGGAGTAGAGAGAGAGAATGAAAAAAAAAAGATAATAATGAGAAAATAAACAAAATTTTGTCATGTTAAATATCAAGTGTCTCCTCGATGGAATGAAACAAGGGAATTATTTCAAATGTCAATATTAACAATTTGACATTCAATGAAAATATTAAAGAAATTATTAAAAAGAGAAAAAGAAAAATAAGAAAAAGAAAAAGAAAAAGAAAAAAAAAGAAAAAAAGGAACTATTCCTTGAATTATAAACTCGGTTGATTCGGTATCTCCGAAGGACGTTTAAAAAGCAAAAGCCTCTCATTTATATCCACTAGATGACTGGCAGTGGGACTTCCGCAGCAACCATTATTCCTCTGAGAATTAACTTACATTTCGTAAATCAACAAAATTGGAGGCACGTGATGTAATGGTTATCGTTTCAAAAGCAAAAGCCTCCTATTTCCAGATTGCTTGGTTTTGTCAGTGTAGGGTTATTTTCGTATTCGCCTGGGGAGTTGTCTGCCCGTTTAATATCGCTGGTTCCCCGCTAGGGGCCTGGTGTATTTAAGCGGCTGATTTGAACTTCTTTTCTCTCTTTGCCTGCTGCTCGACCTACGAGACACTATGGGTTAGACTTAGGTCTACCCCCTTCTCGTTGGGGCTTCGGCCCTTAACACTGGCCACTCACTGCTAGTAAGTCTCTTATATGATATATGACTATCCTTTAGTCATGTATCCGTAACTACGTTTTTATGTACATTTAGGTATCTCTTTGATACCTAAATATCTTGTATTTTACCATTCATGAATGTGTCATCATCTCTACTTTTGTATGTATGTTTATGTACACCTCTATGTATTATGTACCCTGTTTATTATAAAATGTCTTGTCTATCAACCCTTGTCGGAGTTTGTTTGCGTTCCAACGAGTTATGACTTTGTCATAACCTTTGAATCCTACATCAGCATGTCAATCTGTCTAGGGTTATTTTGTACCTAGAATGGTCCATTATTTAGCTGAGGTGACGACACTCATAAGAAATAAGAATTCGGTGGATAAAGAACACCAGATAATGAGGATTTACATTTTGCATTATTTAGCTGAGGTGACGACACTCATAAGAAATAAGAATTCGGTGGATAAAGAAGACCAGATAATGAGGATTTACATTTTTGCATTATTTAGCTGAGGTGACGACACTCATAAGAAATAAGAATTCGGTGGATAAAGAAGACCAGATAATGAGGATTTACATTTTTGCGTTATTTAGCTGAGGTGACGACTCATAAGAAATAAGAATTCGGTGGATAAAGAACACCAGATAATGAGGATTTACATTTTTGCATTATTTAGCTGAGGTGACGACACTCATAAGAAATAAGAATTCGGTGATAAAGAACACCAGATAATGAGGATTTACATTTTTGCGTTATTTAGCTGAGGTGACGACACTCATAAGAATAAGAATTCGGATAAAGAACACCAGATAATAAGGATTTACATTTTTGCATTTCATGTTGGACGATTTGGACGGTCTCGTTTTTAACTAGCGGGCAATAACGGTCGTACAAGTAAAGAACACAAGTAGTAATATATAGATTACGAATAATTATTTAAATCTATAATTATTTACGAGGGATGGTTAGCTCAGTCGGTAGAGCGTTCGGCTAGAAACCACAAGGTTCCTAGTTCGATATCGGTCATCGCCAACTCAGCGTTATGAGTAGCACAGGGATCAGTGCGGTAAAGTAAGGAGCTGTTGGTAGGTGTGGCGCTCCACCTCAGATGCAAAAACAATCTCCTTGGTCTAGCGCTATTGAAAAGGGGATAGACTCCCTCGCTGACTGGCTAATACCGACTTTAGGCCGCCCCGACGGCTTTACTTACTTATTATTAGTTACTTGAAAGGAACACTTGATATTATATAGCTTTGTGCAAAAAACAATTACGCAGAAAATGTAAATATCGGCGTACTAACGTCGTAACTTAACCTCTAGGCATAGAATAATCCTAGACTGGTTAACATGCCGTTAAAATCAATATATCAGTTTACAACGGATAACGATTTGGTTAACTATATAAATAAGATTAAAAAATATTTAAAAATGTAATAAATGTTTTTTTTTTCAAGTAGACCAGCTATCAAAGATGCTGAGTGACTTGCGTGCCTAAGAGAGGGCTGAATTGACCGAGTTGAGTGGTTAAGTTATCTCTTACGGGTTGGTTGTCGAGTCTGGTAAAAAGAAAGAAAGAAAGAAAGAAAGAAAGAAAGAAAGCGGACGAACTAAATTGATTGATGTGAAGAGATAAAAGGAGAACTAAGGTGGTAACTTAACCTCAAGGCATAGAATAATCCTAGACGGGTTAACATGCCGTTAAAATCAATCTATCAGTTTACAACGGATAACGATTTGGTTAACTATATAAATATGATTTTAAAATATTTTTTCAAGTAGACCAGCTATCAAAGATGCTGAGTGACTTGTGTGACTAAGAGAGGGCTGAATTGACTGAGTTGAGTGGTTAAGTTATCTCTTACGGGTTGGTTGTCGAGTCTGGTAAAAAGAAAGAAAGAAAGAAAGAAAGAAAGAAAGAAAGAAAGCGGACGAACCAAATTGATTGATGTGAAGAGAAAAAAATGCAATTGGGATTTGCTTTGTAAATAGTTGCCTATATAGAAAAAACCAACCTAGTTTTTCTTTTTCACTTCTTTTTTCTTCTTCTGAAAGGGTTTACTGATACAGGTAGGTATATCATAGAATGAGATATAAATAAATACTTAAAGATATGACTTCTAGTCGACGAACACACACCAAAGAACTATTCTCATTATGCTTTTAGACCATTGTTTTATCGGTAGAAAATAATTCGTCGCACTGTCGACTAAAAAAAAAAGAAGACCCCCCCCCCAAAAAAAATAAAAAAAAGACAAAACAAAAATAAAATAAAAATAAACCGATTAAGGTAAATAAACAAAAGCAATTTACACTAGTAACAACAAAGTTTATGTAGTGATGTAAAAGGAAGTCGCCAGTTATATATATATATATATATATATATATATATATATATATATACTAGCAAATATATGCACCCTCCGGGTGCAAGTATTTAAGTTTTAATGTAATAAAATATTGTATTAAATTATAAAGGCTAATGAAACTAAATAAGAATACAGATAAAAAGATTTGAAATAGAGGGAGTATAATAAAAAATGGAACAACTGAAACTTACTCTTCCATCACTCTCGTCTTTCATTGTTATTTTTTCTAATTTAAGTATTTAGTTAAAAGAGGAAGTAAAGAATAAAATGAGTTATTTTATCTTGTTAATGGATTTCATTTAAGATTCATTGAAGAGATTTTTGCTTATATTCATTAAAATAAAACCAAACAGTTAGAAATCAATAATACTAAGCACATATTTATTAAATTCGATTTTTTAATATTAATATGCAAATTAGCCTTTCCGTTCACATTGTAAACTGCTATTTTGTTGTATATATAAATATAATTGCATGTTGTCAATATGTAGACATAGTTAACAGTATTAATAATGTAAGACAATTTTATTAATAATTAAGGTTAAATTAAAATAAAATCATGAAGAATGTGATGTCTATAACTAAGAGAATTGTGACTTGAGTAGGAATATAGTTTCGGTTACAGAGAGAAAAACACACAATCTCCATTATAATAAGATATATATATATATATGTAATCCAAAAGTCCAGAGAAGAAATCTTCCTTACGGCGTTTTTTTAAACAACCTGTCGCAGTTTGAGAGCTCAATGTGTGCTCTTATTGTTAGAGTCACAGTATAGATAAATTATAAGTACAGAAAACAGGTTTTCTCGGATCTTCATATATATATATTCTTATATATATATATATATATATATATATATATATATATATATATATTGTGTGTGTGTGTGTGTGTGTGTGTGCATTTGAGTGACTTTGAAAGGAAAAAAAAAGAAGAAAAAAAGGAGTGAAGAAGTAAAATAAAATAAAATAAAATAAATTAAGGTAGATAGGTACACATGAAGAATAAACAAACTAATAAATAAATGAACTGGGGTGGCCCATTTAGCTAAAATCTGGAATAGATTGATTTAACAGAAATTCCTAACAAATTGCTGTCAAGTAGTCAAATATCTTTTTTATTACTTGACAGCTGAGCAGACAGGACAATAAAAAAATCTGTTTTCAAATGCCTTAAAAGTAATAAAGAATTCATCATTCGCATCTGATGAGTCGGGAGAATTAGACACTTTATCTAAGCTCCCCGAAATAGGCTATAACGCAAAATCTCTAAGTCTTTTATATATATATATATATATATATATATATATATATATATATATATATATATATATTCCCAATCCCCATGGTAGAGCACTCTAGGGGAGCTTTAATTGAAATTAGTTTAGCGTAAGCCGTTACTAGCCTGTTGTTGTTTACAGACTTGAGTTATCTTGTGATCGTAAAACTTATCCAGTAAGTATGTATCAATTAATTGTTCACCCCAAATTGACAGCCGCTGTTGGCCACAAGGGTAAGGAACTTGGCAGTCGAAAATTCTGTCGGGTTTCGATCCCGGTTAGAGGTAGTTGTTAAAATGTCGAGCCGCACTGATAAGAAGTAAACTTCGAAGCACGTGTCTGTGGATGACTGATATATATATATATATATATTCCATGGAATATTACAGAAGGCGTGGGACCTGGTTGACTCTTCAGTTTTCAGCTTGGACATCAGGCAGAGAAAATGTTTCTGCCTTAGCTGGAGCTCACTGCACACGTGCGTTTTGTTAGTTAGAGAAATATGTTTAGTTAAGTAAATAAAGGTTTAAATAAATAATATGGTTTTGTGGTTGATGAATGTCTTGGCAACAAGACTGACCTAGAAGAAGAAATGAATCAAGGACGACCAACCAGCAAGAACAGAGAAAGACGAAGTCTAGACGCTAGAAGAAGAACGTAAGATACCAAAGATGAGCAGAAGAATAATATAAGTAAAGAAAGGGTATACAACACTTCCATAGTCGTTGGTTTTCTAGATTAGAGTTGCTCCGTCAACCAACCCCAAAGAAAAAAGTCAAAGGGTGTTAAATTGATTTCCTGGTCACGCTATTTTAGAATTAAACATCCAGACATCTTTATAGGCCTTCTAACTTGCTGAGGGCCACATACGGGCCGTGGGCCACATGTTTGATATGCCTGATTTATGATATTAACACTAGGTTTGGTGGTGGAGAGAGGGAAGTCCGCGTCTCTCGTTGACTGTGTTTTCAACAAAATAGATTTTTCCCTTACGATAAAATAGTTTATTTGTCTGTGGTGAGTGGCACAACTGCTTTGACCCCTGTGTACACAACTGTGACATCTCCTTTTGACCCTACTTGAACTCTGGGGTCATACAATCATTGCCGCCCTCTGTACTCAGTGACCTTGTCGATTACGTAACACAAGGTCACAAACAATGAGATATTGGGGAAATATCGATCGAATTCACCACCCAAGTGAATAGATTTTCATACAAGTTATTGCCAAGCGTAGAACAGGGAACATTTAAGTATTTCAAACCTTTAAAAATGTATTGTTAAACTGATTTGAAATACTTAAAAGCAGCTTCAATGAGACCAACGGAAATTTCACCGTGGCGTGGTGACTAACGTGCTGGACTACGAAGACGTAGTAAGCGAGTTCGTACCCCAGTCGCGCTATTACGTTCACTTTTGGACTAATACCCTTGGGATGAAACTTCCTGTGAGAAATGATGTGATTGTTTATATATATATTATATATACTAGCAAAATAAAAAAAACACCCTCCAGGCGATGTAAAAATATATTTTTGAAACATATTGCCTGAGGGTTGGAAGTTAAAAATTCAATGTCAGCGAGTTTGTACCCTAAGTAAGTAAAATCATCAAATCCATTAAAGGATTGAAAAATAAAACAATTTGAAATGTAAACTTTAAATATGTATTAAAATAAAACAAACTATATATAGATATATAATACCAGTCATGTATTTATTAAAACTTGTTTTAAAAAACAAACAATGAGGACTGTCTAATGTTGCATGTTCAAATTTTGAATGTATTTATTCTATGTTATGACGATTTGGGGTAATGTGATGTAAGCAGTGACGTAGTTTTTGTTACAGACAAAAACCGGAAGCGAATCTTCATTATTAATAGATATGTGTATTTTTTTTTTCTGTTATTATCATTTTATTTTATTTTGTATTCAAAATAATAATAAATAGAATACAATGTGTACAAGGACAAACTCTAGGTCGAAACACGTGTCAATAAATAATTTTTATCCATTCAACATTTTCTTTCCTTTATTTTTTCATCATATATATATATATATATATATATATATATATATATATATATATATATAAGTATAGGTAAAAGGATATGGAAAATGCAGTTAAAGTGAAAACATTTTATAACATATTCATAGCTGATACTGAACAATATTTCGATTTTACAAAAATCATCTTCAGAGTTTGTTTATACTCCGTGTTGTTAAGAGCGGAGACAAAAGTCATATGTTTT
>CM042156.1:89007535-89052535 GCA_023376005.1 Doryteuthis pealeii | reverse complement strand
GAGTGGGGGGGGGGGTCACATCCACTTCTGTTTCTGAAAAAAAAAATGAATATAAAAAAATTGAATTTGAAAAAAAAAAAAAAAAAGAATACCGAACAAGATTGAATAAAACAAAATGTCTTAGGCATAAAATAACCCAACAAGGGTTGACGTGCCATAAAATCCAACCAACCAACCAATCAACCAAGAAAGCAGTTGTGTATTATTCTACGAAGTATCCATAATTCTGTTCCTCCTCTTTTTCCTCAGCCCACGTCTGTTCCATTTATTGCTGAGAACGAAACGAATCACAAATTGAACATTATCTACACGATCTGTGCGATTGAGACCTTAGTAATGTTCGACATAATGTTCCCGCTTTGCAAGTCACGTTTCTTCTTCACGGCGGCAACAGCAGCAGCAGCAGCAGCAGCAGCAATGGTCGTGGCAGAGATTTAAATCAAAATTTAGCAGCAACAAGACCGCCTCTCAGATGTTGTCGCTAGCGCATGATACAGGTGCAGGGTTACAATACTTCCACATGAAGTTTGAACACAACACAGTTAAAGATTTATCGTTATACGTTCTGTACACAAGAACCGCTTTTTACTGGCTTCCATAGTTGTCTCCTACATTTAGCTTTAGTCTGGCGGGGGAGCTGCATTGCTAGGTGAGAACAGATGAAGTTTCACAAAATATTTCCGAAAAACGAGAGAGGTCTGTTTGCCGTTTTGCCTTGAAAATCGGCATTCGAACTCTAAGATTTTGTTTGCTATTTGACGCCAAGAAATATAAACACCGGGTGTTATCAAACAGATCCATAGAAATCCATAGCAGATCCTCGTCTAGATCCAGGCCATATGAGAAGGAGTGGGAGATTCATAAACCTCTTTACGAAGCTTGCATTTACATATATACCAACCCCTCCGAGGCGTGTGTTGTAATGGTTAGAGTCGTAGGAAATTGACTCGTCGACCCGAGTTCAAATTCTGGACGGAGCTACAGCACATAGCGCTAATACCCTTGGGAAAGGTATGGATCAAATTACTCTCTCCCTTCAGCTATGGGTAAATAGTAGGACAGACTGGGATCTTTGTTTAGGCAACCAGTCTAGGAGAAGGAAAACTCTCAAGTCAAACCTGTTAAATCTGCCTGGGGTTGTAAGATTCAAAGTTATAACAAAGTCACAACTAGTTGAAACAACAAACTCCGACAAGGTTGAGAGACAAAACATTTTATATAGATAACAGCACATGGAAACGATACATAAAATACAAGATAGTGTACATAAACATACATACATTAAAGGACTGGAGCGTCCGTACATAGAGATCACTTACTACGAGCAGGAGGCCGCAGCCCCACCGAGAAAGGGGTAGACAGTAGTCTAGCCCATGTGCTCGTTCCGGACATGTAGCTAAAAGAGGAAGAGAAGTTTAAACCAGGCGCTTAAATACCCGAGGTCCCCTAGTGGGAACAAACGGCAACACCGCAGGAAGATAACTCTTCCTGGCAAAGGGAAGATAATCTCCACAGGGTGGTCACAACCAGAATGATATCAGTCCTAATTAGTGATCAATTTAAAAAATAATGTTTACTGTCGTTAGAAATGAACATGACGAGACGAGTTCAAATCCTGGTGAGACTGTTTGTATTTCACATGGCGCTAATACCTAGTCTAAGAAATGGAAAACGCTGAATTCAAATCCCTTATACACTTAAGAAATTGACCTTGTATCACACCCTAACCATACGGGGGATTTGTATATATATATATATATATATATATATACCAACCCCTTCGGCGAGCAGGATTTGATACAAGATCATTTCTTAAGCAGAGTTTAACAATTCACACTCAATTGTCCAATTGGACACATGGCCTAGTGGATAAGGTAGTTCTAAGTGGCAGTTATCTCTGGATCCTGAGTTCAATCCTGAGTAAAGGCAGTTTGAAAACTCCTACCCCAGCTATGGTTAGCGTAATGAGAACAGGATACCCCCGTGGACTAAATAAAGGGTTAGGTTCAAAGTTCCGTGATGGCTCCCGATTACGACAGAAAGTTCCTGAGTTCGAAAAGAAGGTTCCCGAGTCCGAGAAGGTTCCCGAGTCCGAGAAGGTTCCCGAGTCCGACAAGAAATACCGAAACGTTGTACAAATAACAATGAAGATGGGGACAATAGTCCGAATAACACAGATAATACTAATCTTCAAGCCTCATCTCAAACATTCAGAGAAAGAGTTTAACAGGTTTGAATTTAGAGTTTTCCTTCTAGACTGGTTACCTTGCCAGGGTTAAAGAGCCCAGTCTGCTTTACTATTTACCCATAGCTGGAGGGAGAGTAGTTGAATGCATACATTTCCCAATGGTATTAGCACTATGTGTAATGCAAACAACCTCGTTCAGGATTTGAACTCGGATCGACGAGTCCATTTCCTACAACTCTAACCCTTACACCACGTATATTTATCTTATATACATATATACTAGGGGTCACCAAACTACGGCCCGCGAAGGCATTTTATCAGGCCCGCCGACGGTACTTGAATTTGTTTGTTAAAACGTACGGAACGCGAGACGTTATTATAACATTTAAATTTAAATATGTTAAGCTTACTAAATCTTCGTGGACTTGACTACACAATCAACCCATCGAACAAAATTGACTAATAAACATTTGAAAGCATTTCTCTTGATTGGATGTAGCAATTCCAAACCAAACATTGACGATATTTTGAAAGGCAAACTTCAGTTTCACAGATTAAACCTTTCTGTTAATATTGTTACGTTCTTTGATAATGTTTCGAAAATAAATATGTTGGTTAAATTTGTTTTTGTGCATCTTACGCCACTCATCCATGAATATAAAATGAAAGATAAATTTTGTTTTACATCTTTTTCTCAAAGCTTTCGTTCTGGCTGGCAAGTATTGAACAAAATAATAATATGGCTCGCGCTCGTTATTTTTTCAGTTATCCGGCCCACCGTGAAAAAAGTTTGGTAATCCCTGATATATAATTCGTACGAGTATAATGAGACAGAAGGTCAAATTCTTAAGCGTTTAGCGAGTTTGAATTTAGAGTTTTCCTTTTCTTAGACTGGTTGCCTTCTTAGACTGGTTGCCTTCTTAGACTGGTTGCCTTCTTAGACTGGTTGCCTAACCAAAGTTAAAGAGCCCAGTATGTTCTACTATAGCCGGTGGTGGTGGGGTTAAGAGTTGGATGCATACCTTTTTCCAAGAGCATAGGCACTATGTGAAAAGCAAACAGCCTCGTCCAGAATTTGAACTTCTTTCGCCGTGTCTATTTCTTATGATGATAACCATTGTACAACGCGCCTCCTCTGAAGCTTGCGTATATATATTTACCAACCCCTCCGAACGAGCAGGATGCGACACATTTTAATAGGTTGAATTCAGAGTTTTCCTTCTCCTAGACCGGTTGCCTAACCAAGGTTAAAGAGCCCAGTCTGCTCTGCTATTTACCCATAGCTGGAGAGAGAGTAGGATTCATACCTTTCCCAAGGGTATTAGCGATAAGTGAAATGCAATTAATACGTCCAGGATTTGAACTCGGGGCGACGAGTCTATTTCCCATGACTTTAACCATTACACCACGCGTTTCCATGAAGCTTGCATATACAAACTGTCAACCCGCTGAGGGTTATTTTATACCTAGAGATTAAGGAATTGCATTTACCTTGCATTCATATTTACATTTATTGAGTATGGTTGTTTTGTTTTACGGCATATCAACCCCTTTCGGGTCATTTAATGCCGAACCAAGTCAATTTGATAAACAAATGATTTAGGTTGCTTACAGTACCTGCTGTTGTGTAAGTGGTCACCCATCCAAGTATTGAACAAACTCGTCGCTGCTTAACTTCGGTGATCTAGCGGTAATTGTGTTGTTGTTTCTTAAGCGTTTTTGCACACGTTTATATGATATAGAATAGTCCTAATACAAATAATTTGAATTCCGCTGTGTGGTTTCAAGTATTCCTATCTAATGTTAAAAATTATATGTGTTAAGTTTCTGACCGCCATCCTTGGCCAGTTAAAAAGGACTTAAAAGTAAGTAAGTCCTGAGCTATAGAATCCTTTGGTAAGTGAATAAGTCCTGAGTTATGGAATCCTACGTAGTGTCAAAGGTCCAGTGATATAATCCTATGTTCCGTCGTCCACGAAGATTCAAAGCATTGTGCGTAGGTATGACCAGAACAGTCGGTATAAATAACAATATCAGCAGCAGAGTACTGCCAGTGATTGGCCAAGAGTATGCTCACATGATTATCGCCGAGTCTATAAGTAGGAGTGGGCTACAGGCACACACCTTATTACACAAAATTCTAGGGCACCTCACGTGGTGTAATGGTTAGCAAGCTCGCTTCGCAAACCATTGTTCGTGAGTTCGATTCTCATTGGGAGCCCCATACTTCTGGCCTTGTACCATATCTAAGCTAAGCTTAGTAAATAACAGGGCACCTCACGTGGTGTAATGGTTAGCAAGCTCGCTTCGCAAACCATTGTTAGTGAGTTCGATTCTCATTGGGAGCCCCATACTTCTGGCTTTGTGCCATATCTAAGCTAAGCTTAGTAAATAACAGGGCACCTCACGTGGTGTAATGGTTAGCAAGCTAGATTAGCCATTGATAGTGAGTTCGATCCTCACTGGGAATACTTCTGGCCTTGTGCCACATCTAAGCTAAGCTTAGTAAATAACTATAACACAAAATTCTAGGGCACCTCGCGTGGTGTAATGGTTAGCAAGCTAGATTAGCAGACCATTGATAGTGAGTTCGATCCTCACTGGGTGCTCCATACTTCTGGCCTTGTGCCACATCTAAGCTCAGCTTAGTAAATAACTATAACACAAAATTCTCAACAATATGGTTTCAAGTAATCATTTCTATTTGGTGATTGTATTTTTCCTAACGTCAACAAATCTACACCGATTGACTTTGCAAACGGCTAATATAATGAGGAATCTTGACGGTAGATTTATTATTGTATCCTTGTGCTGATTAGTGACCAGTCCAGTGTGAGTGGGGGTGATGGACGTGAGAAGTAAAGTAATAACAACCGGTTCCTTTGTGTGGAGTGAGTCTTTATTTAGACAGGAGCTTTGATGTGTATTGTCACTGGTTGGAGGGAGATGCGTTACAGAAGTGGAATTCAAGAGTTAGAGGTCACCTGTAGAGATCGAATAAAATCAATATTTTTCGTTCGTGAAACACGGTGGCGTGAAGGCAACATTTTTGGGGTTAGTTCTTTCTTTGGAACCCCCCTCTCTCTCTCTCTCTCTCTCTCGTATCCCCCCTCTCTCTCTCTGACTTACTGACTCACTCTCTGTCTGTCTGACTGCCTTTGTCTGTCTGTCTTTCGGACTATGATCTGTACATATCTGTCTGACTTCTTCCGACCGAGACCTGAAACGCCGCCCCCCCCCTACCCGGGATTTTGATCGCCTGATTGACTCTTCCGCCATATTGTCTTCCCGGTGTGTCCTTTCACATGCATGAGCAGGATGCGACAAAAGGTCAATTTCTTAAGCGGTCTTTAACAAGTTTGAATTCAAAGTTTTCCTTCTCCTAGACTGCTTATCTAGCCAAGGTTAAAGAGCCCAGTCTGTCATACTATTCGCCCATAGCCGAGGGAGTAGTTAGATGCATACCATATACTCTAAGTATAGCGTGGACATGGAATCAACTCATATATATATATATATATATATATATATATATATATATATATATATGGCCGGGTTAGCTCAGTCGGTAGAGCATTCGGCTAGAAACCTAGTTCCTAGTTCGATACCCGCCCTCGCCAACTCAGCGTATGAGTAGCACAGGGATCTGTGCGGTAAAGTAAGGAGCTGATGGTAGGTGTGGCGCTCCACCTCAGACACCCAAAATAATCTCCTTGGTCTAGCGCTATTGAAAAGGGGATATACTCTCTCGCTGTCTGGCCGATACCGACATTAGGCCGCCCCGACAACTTTACTTTTTACTTATATATATATATACATATATATATATATATATATATATATATATGTGTGTGTGTGTGTGTGTGTGTGTGTGTGTCTGTGTGTGTGTGTACAGGGTGTCCCAAAATAATGTATACACTCTTTAAATATTAATATATTCTTTATCCTGTATCAATCTTATTTACAAGTCAAAATATATAAATTGAATAAGTTATAACGATTTAAAGAGTGTATACATTATTTTGGGACACCTTATATATATATATATATATATGTATATATATATATATATATATATGTATATATATATATATATAGGGTGTCCCAACAAAAAATTACTACTGCATCGCTCGCCCGAACCACTACCATTCCTACAACCTCCCACTACCAATTGTTATTACCTCCCACTTCTAATTCCTTGCTACTACTCGTTCTCGTTAAAAACGAGACACGAAATCATACCATTGTTTCCTACCTGATGACGGCAAACTGTATTGCCGAAAGCGCTCGTTTTGAAACCTTTGGTGGACTGTTACACCCCGACACCAAAAAGATGACCCGAAAATTAGAAAGGATCAACCAAAAACTTGTCCGACAAGAATTGTCTGTACAGTTCAACAAAACTTGTATATATATATACATATATGGAAAGAGATAGATAGAGATAGAGATAGAGAGAGGGGGGAGAAAGAGAGATAGATAGTTTTTAATTTTTGAATTTGAATTTGTTAATGTCAATTTTGGTAACCGCGATGTCGCAACTCCAAAGGGTCTGTGCAGACCGAGTACGGGTACTTCCTAAACCAAATTTACCCCACAGATCCGAGCTGTGCTATTCAGGCGCTGGGTTGATAACGGCTGGCATCGAACCCGGAACCTTGTTGTTTGTCGGGGAATGCTTTACCGTTTGAGCTAAACCACATATATAAGAAATTATAACATGAAAACTGGAATTTCTTTGAATATGCATTTATTCAATAAACCTTTTTGCCCATTACGAGCCGAACCCGATGAGAATTTTGAAAAAAGTAGATCATTGAATTTTAGGAAAGAATATTGGAAAAACAAAATTATATTATTTCATATTTTATCTTATATTATATAATATCCATTTCTTTCAGAAACACCAGAAAGCAATGTTGTCCATTACACAACGTACCTCTATACTTATATGAAAATAGTTGAATAATAGTTTAATCCAAAATAGGCAACTAAGTATAAAAAAAGCAAAAAGACAAAACATAAAAAAAACGCTTGTTGTATCATATGGGCACAATCTCTTTGTTAGATCCGTGAATCCATATATTCTAAAAACACCAGAAAGCACTGTTGTCCATTACACAACGTACCTCTATACTTATATGAAAATAGTTGAATAATAGTTTAATCCAAAATAGGCAACTAAGTTTTTAAAAAATTCCAAAAAACAAAAAAACAAAAACGCTTGTTGTATCATATGGGCAAAATCTCTTTGTTAGATCCGTGGTTCCATATATTCTAGAAACACCAGAAAGCAATGTTGTCTATTACACAAAATGCCCATATATAGTTATTTATTAAGCTTAGCTTAGATATGGCACATGATCGAATATAAGGAGCACCCAGTGAGGCTCGAAGTCACTTGTCATGGTTTGCCAGTCTATCTTGCTAACCATTACACCACGAGAGGTACCGAATATCCCTCTCTTTATATTGCATGAATGATAGAATAACCCAAAATAAGCAACTAAGTAATAAAAAAAGGGCTATTTGTATCATATGGATACAATCTCTTTGTGTGTGATATATACTGGCATTAATTTCCATTATGTTATATAGCGGCTTATTCAAATTCACGCTGCTAAATCGGCGTACGTATCGTAGCGGGTATCGTCACTAACCCTAGACGATATATGTAGTTGTCGTTTAATGAAATCTACAACACATGCGTATAGTAGGAGTTTTTACTTTATTTCGTCTTCTCGGCTGTACGTGGTGGGCGGTCGCAATGACTACTACTGCTGCTGGGATGACTGGTAAAGGGGTGGCTGATGGCGTCTCACTGCCCTTGGCCGTGACGGACCGTGTCGACGGTCACTCACTGTTCGCCGTCCGCTGTCTGGCTCTCTAACTGACCTGGGATCCCTGACTTCCTTTTATATATATCAAACGCCTAGGCGTTTTCTTTTGTTATCTTTATCAGCGGACAAATCTATTTCCGAACTTATTGTTACCCATCCATCTTTGTTCGCTTTACCCGGAAAAAGTCCTTTGTTACTCTTTTCGTCTTCTCCCTGCCTCGATCCAACCGGAAGACCCTATTTCCGTTTTCACATTCTTTTGAATATCTTCAATATACAACAGTTAGATCCGTGGATCCATATCTTCTAGAAACACTAGAAAGATATGTTGCCCATTACACAACATGCCACTATATTTTCTGTTTTTTTTTATCCGGTATAAATAATAGGTTATTCCAAAATATGTAACTAAGTAAAAAAAAAAAAAAAAAGAAAAAAGAAAACGCATCTTGTATTATTATTTTTCCTTTCCAAACTTTATTTTGCACGTCATAAGTTTTTTTTTATTCTGTCAGAAATATGTTATCCATTATATTTCTAGAAAATAATTTTGATAAAATCAATTCTTAAAGGAAAAACAAGTTTGGTTTTGTATCAGTTTAAATTCCTGTTCGGTAACTCTCATATTGCCCATTACTCTGTTCCCTTTGTATCTTTGCTTAGTAAAACTTTTCCCCTATCCTTAATCTATCAGGTCGCTCAATGTGCTATTGGTACCCAGTAAACCAATACTACCTGTTTCATAGACCTGTAAAAGGAAGCTCTTTGCTCAACGGCCATCTAGCACATTGTTTCTAGATTCCAACCCCTCCTCATCGCAGCAAGGTTGTGTAAACTTGGTAGTGTCAGGGCTATGTCATTGGGAACTTAAGTTCCTGGTAGAGTCACTCAATGGTATTAGAGCCACAACCTGGCCAAAGCAGCTCAGGTGAAAATCCAAAGGGCATCTCCATCATGTGAATTTCCTATTCCCTTGTTACTCCTTTTAATTCAACACAGGTGTGAATTCGTTGGATGGAGCCGGCTCAACTGACCCAAGGGGAATGCCATCACAGAAACAGAAGATAGATTATGTAGTAACAAGATAAAAAAAGAAACTATCATGCTAGAAAGAAAGAACAAAAGTAGAAACAAGATTACTTATATGTATATTAATACTTATGTTTCTTAAAAGTATGACAGTTATCATCTTGCAATACCCTCTGGTTAAAAATAAGACTGTCCAAATCATCCAAGATGAAATGCAAAAATGTAAATCCTGATTATCTGGTGTTGATTACTTATTATAAGTGTCATCACCTGAGTTAAATAATGGACCATTCTGTTTTTATTATGAGTGTGCTGGGTATGACGTTAAACTGCATCTAATGGTAAGGTTCCAATTCTGGAGCTATGGGGAGTGTGGAGTACCTCTTCATCTTCATTACTGCCTGGTCCACTAACCCTGAATGGTAGTACCTGTTGGTACCCTGTAAACCAATACTACCTGTTTCATAGACCTGTAAAAAGAAAGCTCTTTGCTCAACGGCAATCTAGTACATTTTTTCTAAAATCCAACTCCTCTTTTCCGTGGCAGGGTCGTGTAAACTTTGTAGTCTCAGAGCCATGCCGTCGGGAATGTAAATTCCTGGTAGGGTCACCCAAGGTGGACAGGTCTGGCACCCAGTAATATTAGGGCCAAAACCCGGCCAAAGGGGCTCTAAAACTGGTTTTAATTAAGAGTTTTAAATCTCCTACACTGGTTGCCATACCAATGTTAAATAGCCTAGCCTGCTCTACTATTTGTAGTGAGATAGCCAATGGCGTGTTATCTCATTTACATATGTGCATTACAGCAGGAGATATATAGAGACAGTCTAGAGGACATGGAGATATTAGCTACGAGAAGCTAACACACAGAGCTAAGATACGCTCGGAGAATTACTACTATTACTATAACAAAGAATACGAAACAACACATCACAACACTATTTACTCATAGCATTCGGTGAATATCAGGCGACCTCTGCATCTCGCAGTTCAGTGTAGTTCGTCACCTTCTGGACGTCAGTAAAAGCATCCGAAGCTGCCGAATTGTGCCTCATGTCACCAAAATATTGCAAAACTTTTGACTCACTTTAGTATTTAGAAAGATCAATTAAATAAACTATAGAACTATGGATCTGCTTCGAAAGATCAGATCCTCGGATCTTTGTCGTTTGGGTTATTCGTGGATCACAGACCAATATTTCAAAATCCAGCATCAGGAGCCCCCCTCCTCCACGTCATCCCACCTACCCACGAAAAGTTAAGATTTATCGTTACACGTTCCGTTCAACAGAACTGCTTTTTACAGGCTTCGTAAATGTCTACTAAATTTAGCTTCGTCTAGAGGAGAGCTACAGAAAGATTGTGCTACACAAATCTTTCAAAGAAGACAGTTGTGTCTGTCTGTTTGTCGTCAAAATCAGCAGTTGTCAGAAATATGGCATTATACGGGGGGTGGTGGTGTAAAAGTTTAGGTACTGGACATTAGGGTAGGTCGATTTTCAACTTTTTTTTCAACTTACAATTATCACATAAAACAGAAACTTAAAAGACCCACTATTAGTAACCAGTAGATATTTAGTGTAGTGTTCAAATTATAATGGTAGCTTATATCAAAATCATCATAGGAAGCGTCTGGTGTAATGGTTAAAGTCATGGGAAATGGACTCGTCGCCCCGAGTTCAAATCCTGGACGTGGTAATTGCATTTCACTTAGCGCTAATACCCTTGGGAAAGGTATGAATCCTACTCTCCCTCCAGCTATGGGTAAATAGTAGGGCAGACTGGGCTCTTTAACCATGGTTAGGCAACTGGTCTAGAAGGAAAACTCTGAATTCAAATCTGCTGAACTCCGCTTAAGAAATTGACCTTGTGTCCCATTGGTAACAGAAAAAATAACGCTCCAACAATATCTCGTAATGTTATTACTGACGTATCTTACAGATAAAGATAGTTAGTTATTCCTTGTGCGTGTTCCTGGGGTTTGCTTTTAAACCTCATCTTATTTCATGGTCGTGCTGAAAAGAAAGTCAAGGGAAGCGAAAAAGGAAGAGACAAAGACAAAAGGTAGTTTTATGATTTAGGCTTTATTCACGGGTCATAGCCACCACGTGGCAAGGAAATTTCTCCCTGACCATTACTAGTGTCTTGTCCAAGTTAAAGCCTAAGTCAAGATGGCTGAGAGCATGTCTTCGGGGTCGGATGTGGGTCCATTTTCCCGCACATGCTCGGAGATTTCTTCCGGTGAAGGCTCATGGGAGTTATTTCTTTTAATTTTAAATTTTTATTTTATTTTAATCCCCACACACTAACTCGGAAAGGTAGTAGCCCTAAGAGTCACATTTATGGGTCAAATATATATAAATTTAAAACTCCTAAACTCGGTAGAACAATTTAAGTACCTAGGCAGTAATATCTCATCCACAGAAAGCGATGTTAATGCACGCATTGGAAAGGCATGGCCCGCTATAAATAAATTATCAGTCATATGGAAATCCAAACTCACAGACAAGTTAAAGAGACAATTCTTCCAAGTCGTTGTCGTGTCAGTGCTGCTATACGACTGCACCCCTTGGACCCTAACGAAGCGACTAGAGAATAAACTAGATGGGAGCTGCACAAGTATGCTGCGTGCGATCCTAAACAAAACGTGGGAACCACACCCCACGAGAAAACAGCTGTACGGCCACCTGCCACATATCACCCAAACCACCCGAGTAAGACGGACAAGACACGCAGGACACTGCTGGAGAAGCAAGGACGAACTCATAAGTGACGTCCTCCTGTGGAAGCCAGCACATGGGCACACCAGTGTGGGTCTGCCAGCAAAGACGCACATTGACCAGCTCTGTACAGATACTGAATGCTGCGTAGAGGACCTCCCGAGAGCGATGAGTGATAGGGACGGCTGGAAAGAGATTGTCATGGATATCTGTGTTAGTAGCGCGACCTGATGATGATGATGATGATGATGATGGTGGTGGTGGTGATATATTAATTATTATTATTATTAGAAATATCTGACATGTAGCTGGAAATTATTCGTATTGAGAATTGTTACTTAAAGCTATGATTTTTCACTCATGATTATTATTGTTTTTTATTAGTTACTTGATACCATATTAAGTTGAATAAAGATTGAGGCGCGTAGTGTAATGGTTAGAGTCGTGGAAAATGGACTCATCGAAACGAGTTCAAATTTTGGACGAGGCTATTTGCATTGTCCAGAGTGCTTCTGCCTTTGGGAAACTCTCACTCCAGCTATGGGTAAATAGTAGGGCAGACTGGGCTCTTTAACTTTGGCTAGGTTACCGGTCTAGAAGAAGGTAATCTCGTAATTCAAACCTGTTAAACTCCGCTTAAGAAATAGACTTGTGTCGCATCCTGTTCATGCGAGGAAGTGGTAAATATATAGTGTCTCATCAGTCGGTGGTTTATTCAATTATCAATAGCACTAAACAAGGGATATTATTTTTGCGTCTGAGGTGGGGTGCCACACCAACCATCACACTTTACCGCACAGATTCAAGCTGTGCTACTCAAGCGTTGAGTTGGCGAGGGTCGGTATTGAACTAGGAACTTATCTACCGAATTCTTATTTCTTATGAGTGTTGTCACCTCAGCTAAATAATGGATGATTTCGTTTTTATTATAAAGATGGAACGGGAAGAAAAAGGACATGCTACACAGAAAAAATATGATAAGAAAGAGTAAGGGAAAGATTGAGAGAAGGGGTGAGCATAAGGAAACAATAACTTTAACAAATTTCAAACGAACATAATGAAAGGGTGGAAAGAGAGAGAGAGAGAGAGAGAGAGAGAGAGAGAGAGAGAGAGAGAGAGAGAGAGAGAGAGAGAGAGGGGGGGAGAGAGAGAGAGAGAGATATCTAATTGTTTAATGGCATACCAACACCTTATTTAATGTCGAAATTTGATTTGTTTGTAAATGTTTGATTATAATAGAGGAGAAAGAAAGAAATAGAATAAAGAACTGTAGACTCACCACCAGATACAATTTATTGTGATATCAAGGATAACCCATATTTTGAGGGAGGGGCACTTACCCCTCTAAAACGAATGCGTATTCTAAATACGAAGAAATGGACAGGGGGAGAGACAGAGATAGAGATAGAAATTTCAATAAAGATAATATATATATATATATATATATATATATATATATATATATATATTGCACACTAGTTGTTAAGGAAAAAAAAATTAAATAAAAAAAATTAATAAATAAATTATAAATATATTATATATATATATATATATATATAATTATTTAAATATTATAAAATATAAAAGATAAATTGAATTAGATATAAATAAGTAAATAAACAAATAAATATGATAATATTAATAATAATAATAATAATAATAATAATAATAATATTAATAATTTAAATGATTAAATTGATGTAAAATCCAACAGGAAAGGTCACAAAACACAAATACACTTTTTCATTCGCACATACCCACGTACAAATTCCCGCGCTAGGATACAGTCTTAACGTCCAACCAACACGCATTTTCAATGTCACGCGCATTACAACATACGCACACGTACAAAAAAAATAATTGAATAAACGCACTTCACGCTCACACGGGATAACAGTTTTTAAAAAATAAGTCTTTTCAAAAAAAAAAAAAAAATTAATTTGGAAGAAATGCCATAGCTGTACTGCTTCAGTTCAATTCTTTTGATAAAGAGGTATTACCTCGAAAATTCAATGAAATAATTAAAAAAATACAGGTCAACACACAACACATATTGTTACGTATATTATTATTTTTATTTTATTCGCAAACTGCATTGTGATTAGCCTTCTAATCAACCTCCTAACCATACAGTACACAATGCTTCAAGCAAATTATGAACTCTTCTTATATATATATATATATAATATATATATATATATATATAATATATATTTGCTTGAAGGCCCAACTACAATGCGAATTCGCATAAATTCGATAATTATAGAAGATAATAATAATGACAAGTGAATTTCCGCAAAGAATCACTCGGTGTGTAGAATATCGTACAGACTGTTTCAACTTTGCGGAATTCACTTGTCATTATTATTATCTTCTATATATTATGATTTATGCGATATTCGCAATTGTAGTTGCCTTCAAGCAAATTATATATTATGACAATGCTTCTAAAAAAATAAACAAACATCCCAAAAATCTTATATATATATATATATATATAATATATATATATATATATATATATATATATACAAGCTGGGGCAAAGACAGGAACATATTCAAAAGGAAGGGGGGAAGGAGGAAAATCTGTTTCAATGCCTTTAAAAAATAAGAATTCATCATTCGCATCTGATGAGTCAGGAGAATTAGACACTTTGTCTAAGCTCCCCGAAATAGGCTTAATGAAAATCTCTAAATCTTTTTTATTTCTTTACTTATAAATTTGCTCTGTGACTCTAACAATAAGAGCACACATTGAGCTCTCAAACTACGACAAGTTGTTTAAAAAAAAACTCCTATGTCGAAGGAAGATTTCTTCTCTGGACTTTTGGATATATATATAATATATTATATATATATATATATATTATTTGCTCTACTTAGGTATTGAGCACTCTTTACTTATTAGCTTTAGAGAGGGAGAGAATTAAATCAAGATTATTATACTTTTACATATTGAACTATTACAATAGTTCTTAAGTAAACTATCAAACATCTTATTATAATGGAGATTGTGTGTTTTCTGTCTGTAACTGAAACTATATCCTACTCAAGTCACATTCCTCTTAGTTATTTACGTCACATTCTCCATAATTTTATTTTTATCTAAACCTCAATTATTAATAAAATTGTTTTACATTATTAATACTGTTGATCCATATCTATATACTAAAAACATGCAATTGTATTTATGTATACAAGAAAATAGAGGATTTACACTGTGAACGGGAAGGCTAATTTGCATATTGATACTTAAAAATTGTGATTTTAATAAATATGTCCTTAGTATTATTGATTTCTAATTGTTTGGTTTTATCTTTTATGAATATGAACAAAAATCTTGTAGATAAAACTTAAAAGAACCATTAACAAGAAGAAATAATTGTAATTTTATTCTTTATTTCCTATTTTACTAAATACTTAAATTAAGAAAATTTAGCAATGAAAGACGGAAGTGATGGAAGAATAACTTTCAAGTGTCTTATTTTCGATTATACACCCATCTGTTTTAAATCTTTTTATCTGCATTCTTATTTAGTTTCATTAGCCTTTCTAATTCAATATAATATTCTGTTACATTAAAACTTAAAAACTTGCACCCAGGTGTGTGCATAATATTTGCTAGTTGTAATAATTCAAATCATCATACTGTGATATATCCACAGTCTTATCTATATTACTCAGCACTGTATAACTTAAGACGAGGCGTCTACAAACTACGTTCCGTGGATAGCATCCGGATTCGTGACAATATTTTATCCGGCCCGCAGCAACTTTAAATATATTTTCTCAATCGTACTGTCAGACAGATAACACCGGCCAGTTCTGTCCATTGAATAACACATGATGTGTTTAGATGTTATCAGCGACAAAGCTGCGCACGCATGCGCAGTAGCAGCAACAATGGCTGTGTTCAACTGTCTTGAATCTTGATAGCTGTCAACAGCAGTTACGCTTTATTGAATCGTGATGAGTAATTGAGCCAAACAAATAGAATAGTCGCACAAAAACATGCAACACTGAGATCATTTGAAGTTCAAAATTCGAACATTGAATCTAGAAATTGTCTTTTCGGGGACGCGTAAGTGAAAATTGACAAATTCACAACGAAAAGACGGAATTGGAAAACTTTTGTTTTGTTTCAGTTTCTAACAGATCAATAATCCGAACAATAGGGTAGGTCGATTTTTCACTTTAAAAAATATCAAAGCTCAGTCGGTAGAGCGTTCGGCTAGAAACCACATGGTTCCTAGTTCGATTCCGGTCCTCGCCAACTCAGCGTATTGTTACATAATTATTAGACCCTAATATTATATAAGGTAGTATAGAAAAATAATGGCGATTAGTGCAGCTGATGGCCTTGGTGTGAGTGACGGCGCTTGACCTCACTCTCACCTTGCCTTCCGGGGATAAATCGTGAGAACCGGAAGGCATAGAAGACCCTGTCTTCCGATTTAAGGATAGTAAGAAGTCTCAGCCAGTTAGCAGGTAGGAGCCGAGCCCGATAGGATGTAAGTCGATCTGTGCAGATGTCTGGGTTGGATTTACAATAAAGTAACACCAAAGTAAATCGAAGTCTTGTGTTTATTACCTAAAACTAACAATGACACAGGGCTTCTGATAAGGAGAAATCCCTAACAGAAAACCAGACCCGAAGTCCCCAAGTCAACTCCAGCCGCTAGGCCTTACAAGATATACCAAAGACGATCAGAATAGCAGCGGCCAGAAATAGAAATACGACAAGAAGTAAGTGAAGTGAAGAAGGGTATGCAACAGTATGAGTAGCACGGGATCTGTGCGGTAAAGTAAAGAGCTGATGGTAGGTGTGGCCCTCCACCTCAGATGCCAGAACAGTCTCCTTGGTCTAGCGCTAGTGAAAAGGGGATAGACTCCCTTGCTGATTGGCTGATACCGACTTTAGGCCGCCCCGACGACTTTTTTACACTGAAAGAAAAATTAGATCTTTTACTTGCACCATTGTTTGAAGAAATAGCATCAAAGATTGTTTGCTAAAATTCACAAAAAATCTTTGTTTTTACAACATTTGGCCTAGAAATTGGTTTATAAATTTACTGTTTTCAAATATAGATCAGAAAATGTTATTCTATTTTATTAAAACATGAAACAAATTAAATATCATAAATAGAATTCAAATTGAACATTGTCCCATCCCCCACCACCACCGACACCGCCAATTTTTCCTCAAACAATGGAGTAAAAGATCTCATTTTTGGTATCAATGTTCAGATACTAACACCAACTTTCGCATAGGTGGCAGTTTGATATTTTTAAAAAGTGAAAAATTGACCTACCCTAATGGCCAAATCTGACGTGTAAAATCCCCCCTCCTATATTAACACAATGAAACTTGAATAAAGGTTACGGTTTAGCTCAGTCGGTAAGAGCATCGACTAGAACCACAAGGTTCCCGTTCGATACCGGCCTCTCGTCAATTCAGCGTATGAGTAGCACAGAGATCTGTGTGGTAAACGTGAGGAGCTGATTGTAGGTGTAGCGCTCCGCCTCAGACAGCAAAACAATCTCCTTGGTCTAGCGTAAGTGAAAAGGGGATATAACTCCTTCGCTGTCTGGCTGATACCGACTTTAGGCCACGCCGACGACTTTACTTTTTTTTTTTATTATCTTCAAAATCTTTGGACCATTCGAAGAAGAAACATAAACAAACTCCTGATTCACAAAGGTCAAATTGTTACATAATTCATGGGTGTAGACGTTATCCTCCAGATATAGAAACAATATGATACTCACCGTCGCAGTGGGTTCTAAACTACCGTCGAGTTAGCGACGAGAACAACAGGCAAGCTGTAACTTAAATACAGTCCTTGCATGCTGCTGGCATAATGCAAGTGATGGCTGAAGAGTGGGTACTTTATCCTGTTCTTACTAACCCTGAAATCCAACAGCCAATCAGAACTCAGGAAATGAACTTGCCTGAGTTCATAATGGAACAATCAAAGCTCCATATAAGCCACCTACCAAACTCTAGTTTTAGTTTGCATTCATCTTGTAACAGGGTTGAATACTTTACACAAAATCCAACAATGGGTAGCCTATGAATTGTGTAAGGAGTGTAGATATTTTTTAATTGAGGTTCGGAATATTCAAATAACGGGGGTTGAGTGAAAAATTACCGTTGGGTAAATACCAACTGTTGTTTTATTGTAAACAAGTATAGCGTGCGTCTGATCGCGGGGAAATAGCACTATTAAGTTAAATACAAAAAAATGGATTGACCTTGTTATAAGTGTACTACTTAAATTACTACGCTTCTGGAACGGAGAGAGAGAGAGAGAGAGAGAGAGGAGAGAGAGAGAAGAGAGAGAGAGAGAGAGAGAGAGAGAGAGAGAGAAGGGACAGAACAGACAGACAGACAGACAGAGAGAGAGGAGAGAGAGAGAGAGAGAGAGAGAGAGAGAGAGAGAGAGAGGAGAGGCGGGGGGGGCTGAGGTGGTGGAGTCGATGCGACATGCTGAAAGACGAGTCGGTTTACTCCTATTACGTCGTGTTGGCAAGGATAGTATGACACTGATAATAGATCCATTCTGTATATAAGTATAAATATAAGTATATAAATATAAGTATATAAAGGTTATACAGACAGAATTTATTACATTAATTAAAAGATAAGAGAATAAGTAAACTGTGCTATACTTTTCACCACAACAATGTTTGTCTAAAAAAAACAACAAAAGAAGCAAAATACAATTTAGATATGTGTCCCATTTGGGAGTTGCCAAAATGAAGTTGATGAACAATTTCAACCTGGAGTAGGAAAGGCAACATTTGTCCTTGAATAGAAAGTTTCTCCTTCTCTTAGTTTGGTTACCTAAATATATATATATATATTTACCCCAACCCTGCGCGATCAGGATGCGACACAAGGTCAATTTCTTAAGCGGAGTTTATCAGGTTTGAATTCAGAGTTTGTCCTCTCCCTAGACTGGTTACCTAGCCATGGTTAAATAGTCCAGTCTGCCCTGCTATTTACCCATAACTGGAGGGAGAATTGGAATTCATATCTTTCCCAAGGTATCAACCTTCGTAGGTAATTTATGCAAATTCATCCTCGTAGAAGAGTAGTAGTGATGAGTATTTAACTCACAGCTGGAGAGACAAGGGTGTTAATCAAAAGTGAACGTAATGAGTTCGAACTCGCTTACAATGAATTCACACTCGAGCACTTTATTATTACGCCACGGAGATTCATATTCTAAGGAATGATTTGTACAAACTTTTATTCGTGCCCAGATTCCTTCAGTCAGCAAGAGTAATCTGAGCTATTTAAGTTTTAAGCAAGTTTCAGATTTAATAACCCTCCCTAGAGTAATATAACCTACTTCTAAACAAAACGAAAAATCTTGGAAAGTCCGGTTGGTGTAGGGGTTACGGTCCTCGCCTGTCAGCTTGACAGTCAGGGTTCGAATCACGCACAAGGCGGTCTTCCTATCTATAGTCTGCTGATGAGGCCTAATAGGCCGAAATGTACATACAGAGATTGATTTTTCTGATTTGTTTAGCTTTACATTTAATAGGTTGCCCGCCTAATTAATTAATTATTAATTTATAAATTTTAAAATTAGGTACGACTTCAATTAGCACATATTCTCCCAAAAATTGTCGGCTAAAAAAAGCCATATCAAAACACATGTTTGTTTATTTACTTCTCCTATATATATATATATATAATATATATATATAATATATATATATGGCTGAACTTGCACAAAGTGTCAAAATTAGGGTGATCCAGAAAAAACAGAACCCAAATTATTTATTTATTTTCCCATTAAACAACCTTAAACCCCAACCCCATCCAACCTAACCTAAGCCTAAGCCTAATACCCTAACCCTAACCCCTAGTAAAATTAACAGTTTTATTACAAATTTGTGGGTTCTGTTTTTTCTGGCTCACCGGTATACAGGGTAACCCAGAAAAAACAGAACCCAAATTATTTATTCACTTCCCATTAAACTAACCCTAAACCCAACCCCTAACCTAGACCCCATAGTTAAAATTAACAGTTTTATTACAAAATTGTGAGTTCTGTTTTTTCTGGGTCACCCTAATTTTTGACCACCTTTGTGCCAGTTCAGTCCCAANAAAGAGAGAGATGGGATTTTTGATGCCTGAAATTGACTCTTCCGCCATATTGTCTTCCCGGTGTGTCCTTTCACATGCATGAGCAGGATGCGACAAAAGGTCAATTTCTTAAGCGGTCTTTTAACAAGTTTGAATTCAAAGTGTCCTTCTCCTGACTGCTTATCTAGCCAAGGTTAAAAGGGCCCAGTCTGTCATACTATTCGCCCATAGCCGAGGGAGTAGTTAGATGCATACCATATACTTTAAGTATAGCGTGGACATGGAATCAACTTATATATATATATTATATATATATTATATATATATATATATGGCCGGGTTAGCTCAAGTCGTAGAGCATTCGCTAGAAACCTAGTTCCTAGTTCGATACCGCCCTCGCCAACTCAGCGTCTGAGTAGCACAGGGATCTTGCGGTAAAGTAAGGAGCTGATGGTAGGTGTGGCGCTCCACCTCAGATGCTAAAATAATCTCCTTGGTCTAGCGCTAGTTGAAAAGGGGATAGACTCCCTCGCTGTCTGGCCGATACCGACATTAGGCCGCCCCGACGACTTTACTTTTTACTTATATATATATATATATATATATATATATATATATATATATATATGTGTGTGTGTGTGTGTGTGTGTGTGTGTACACGGTGTCCCAAAATAATGTATACACTCTTTAATATTAATATATTCTTTATCCTGTATCAATCTTATTTAAAAGTCAAAATACATAAATTGAATAAGTTATAACGATTTAAAGAGTGTATACATTATTTTGGGACACCCTTATATATATATATATATATATATATATATATATATATATATATAGGGTGTCCCAACAAAAGAAATCACTACTGGCATCGCTCGCCCGAACCACTACCATTCCTACAACCTCCCACTACCATTGTTATTACCTCCCACTTCTAATTCCTTGCTACTACTCGTTCTCGTTAAAAACGAGTATTGCCGAAAGCGCTCGTTTTGAAACCTGTGGTGGACTGTTACACCAGTTCCACCCCAACACCAAAAAGATGGCCTGAAAATTAGAAAGGATCAACCAAAAACTTGTCCGACAAGAATTGTCTGTACAGTTCAACAAAACTTTTATATATATATATATATATATATATATATATATATATTAATATATATATATAATATATAGAGAGAGAGAGAGGAGAGAGAGAGAGAGAGAAGAGAGATAGTTTTGAATTTTTGAATTTCAATTTGTTAATGCCAATTTTGGTAACCGCGATGTCGCAACTCCAAAGGGTCTGTGTAGACCGAGTACGGGTACTTCCTAAACCAAATTTACCCCACAGATCCGAGCTGTACTATTTAGGCGCTGGGTTGGCATCGAACCCGGAACCTTTTGTAGAGGGATGCTTTACCGATTGAGCTAAACCAAATATATAAGAAATTATAACATGAAAACTGAAATTTCTTTGAATATGCATTTATTCAATAAACCTTTTTGCCCGTTACGAGCCGAACCCGATGAGAATTTTGAAAGAAGTAGATCATTGAATTTTAGGAAAGAATATTGGAAAAACAAAATTATATTATTTCAAATTTTATCTTATATTATATAATATCCATTTCTTTCAGAAACACCAGAAAGCAATGTTGTCCATTACACAACGTACCTCTATACTTATATAAAAATAGTTGAATAATAGTTTAATCCAAAATAGGCAACTAAGTATAAAAAAAGCAAAAAGACAAAACATAAAAAAAACGTTTGTTGTATTATATGGGCACAATCTCTTTGTTAGATCCGTGGATCCATATATTCTAAAAACACCAGAAAGCAATGTTGTCCATTACACAACGTACCTCTATACTTATATGAAAATAGTTGAATAATAGTTTAATCCAAAATAGGAAACTAAGTATAAAAAAAGCAAAAAGACAAAACATAAAAAAAACGCTTGTTGTATGATATGGGCACAATCTCTTTGTTAGATCCGTGAATCCATGTATTCTAAAAACACCAGAAAGCAATGTTGTCCATTACACAACGTACCTCTATACTTATATGAAAATAGTTAAATAATAGTTTAATCCAAAATAGGCAACTAAGTATAAAAAAAGCAAAAAGACAAAACATAAAAAAAACGCTTGTTGTATGATATGGGCACAATCTCTTTGTTAGATCCGTGAATCCATATATTCTAAAAACACCAGAAAGCAATGTTGTCCATTACACAACGTACCTCTATACTTATATGAAAATAGTTGAATAATAGTTTAATCCAAAATAGGCAACTAAGTTTTAAAAAAATTCCAAAAAACAAAAAAACAAAAACGCTTGTTGTATCATATGGGCAAAATCTCTTTGTTAGATCCGTGGATCCATTTATTCTAGAAACACCAGAAAGAAATGTTGTCCATTACACAGCATGCCCATATATAGTTATTTATTAAGCTTAACTCAGATGTAGCACATGGTCGAATGTAAGGAGCACCCAGTGAGGCTCGAAGTCACTTGTCATGGTTTGCTAGTCTATCTTGCTAACCATTACACCACGAGAGGTACCGAATATCCCTCTCTATATATTGCATGAATGATAGAATAACCCAAAATAAGCAACTAAGTAAAAAAAGGGCTCTTTGTATCATATGGATACAATCTCTTTGTGTGTGATATATACTGGCATTAATTTCCATTATGTTATATAGCGGCTTCTTCAAATTCACGCTGCTAAATTGGCGTACGTATCGTAGCGGGTATCGTCACTAACCCTAGACGATATATGTAGTTGTCGTTTAATGAAATCTACAACACATGCGTATAGTAGGAGTTTTGACTTTATTTCGTCTTCTCCGCTGTACGTGGTGGGCGGTCGCAATGACTATTACTGCTGCTGGGATGACTGGTAAAGGGGTGGCTGGTGGCGTCTCACCGCCCTTGGCCGCGACGGACCGTGTCGACGGTCACTCACTGTTCGCCGTCCGCTGTCTGGCTCTCTAACTGACCTGGGATCCCTGACTTCCTTTTATATATATCAAACGCCTACGCGTTTTCTTTTGTTATCTTTATCAGCGGACAAATCTATTTCCGAACTTATTGTTACCCATCTTTCTTTGTTCACTTTACCCGGAAAAAGTCCTTTGTTACTCTTTTCGTCTTCTCCCTGCCTCGATCCAACCGGAAGACCCTATTTCCGTTTTCACATTTTTTGAATATCTTCAATATACAACAGTTAGATCCGTGGATCCATATCTTCTAGAACACTAGAAAGATATGTTGCCCATTACACAACATGCCACTATATTTTCTGTTTTTTTTTATCCGGTATAAATAATAGGTTATTACAAAATATGTAACTAAGTAAAAAAAAAAAAAAAAAAAAGAAAAAGAAAACGCATCTTGTATTATTATTTTCCTTTCCAAACTTTTTTTTGCACGTCATAAGTTTTTTTTATTCTGTCAGAAATATGTTATCCATTATATTTCTAGAAAATAATTTTGATAAAATCAATTCTTAAAGGAAAAACAAGTTTGGTTTTGTATCAGTTTAAATTCTTTTTCGGTAACTCTCATATTGCCCATTACTCTGTTCCCTTTTGTATCTTTGCTTAGTAAAACTTTTTCCCTATCCATAATCTATCAGGTCGCTCAATGTGTTATTGGTACCCTGTAAACCAATACTACCTGTTTCATCGACCGGTAAAAGGAAGCTCTTTGCTCAACGGCCATCTAGCACATTATTTCTAAATTCCAACCCCTCCTCATTGCAGCAAGGTTGTGTAAACTTGGTAGTGTCAGGGCTATGTCATTGGGAACTTAAGTTCCTTGTAGGGTCACTCAAGGTGGACAGGTCTGGAACCCAGTGGTATTAGGGCCACAACCCAGTCAAAGGGGCTCTGGCAAAAATCCAAAAGGCGTCTCTATCATCGTCAGGAATAAACAGCTGTAAATAATAATAAGAGCTGTAAAAAGGTGCAGGAAGCTCTTAGCTCAACAGCCATCTAGCACATTATTTCTAAATTCCAACCCCTCCTCATCGCAGCAAGGTTGTGTAAACTTGGTAGTGTCAGGGCTATGTCATTGGGAACTTAAGTTCCTTGTAGAGTCACCCAATGATATTAGAGCCACAACCTGGCCAAAGCGGCTCAGGGGAAAATCCAAAGGGCATCTCCATCATGTGAATTTCCTATTCCCTTGTTACTCCCATTAATTCAACACAAGTGTGAATTCGTTGGATGGAGCCGGATCAACTGACCCAGGGGGAATGCCATCACAGAAACAGAAGATAGATTATGTAGTAACAAGATAGAAAAAGAAACTATCACGCTAAAAAGAAAGAACAAAAGTAGAAACAAGATTACTTATATGTATATTAATACTTATGTTTCTTAAAAGTAAGACAGTTATCATCTTGCAATACCCTCTGATTAAAAATAAGACCGTCCAAATCATCCAAGATGAAATGCAAAAATGTAAATCCTGATTATCTGGTGTTGATTACTTATTATAAGTGTCATCACCTGAGTTAAATAATGGACCATTCTGTTTTTATTATGAGTGTACTGGGTATGACGTTAAACTGCATCTAATGGTAAGGTTCCAATTCTGGAGCTATGGGGAGTGTGGAGTACCTCTTCATCTTCATTACTGCCTGGTCCACTCTAACCCTGAATGGTAGTACCTGTTGGTACCCTGTAAACCAATACTACCTGTTTCATAGAACTGTAAAAAGAAAGCTCTTTGCTCAACGGCCATCTAGTACATTTTTTCTAAAATCCAACTCCTCTTTTCCGTGGCAGGGTCGTGTAAACTTTGTAGTCTCAGAGCCATGCCGTCGGGAATGTACGTTCCTGGTAGGGTCACCCAAGGTGGACAGGTCTGGCACCCAGTAATATTAGGGCCAAAACCCGGCCAAAGGGGCTCTAAAACTGGTTTTAATTAAGAGTTTTAAATCTCCTACACTGGTTGCCATACCAATGTTAAATAGCCTAGCCTGCTCTACTATTTGTAGTGAGATAGCCAATGGCGTGTTATCTCATTTACATATGTGTATTACAGCAGGAGATATATAGGGACAGTCTAGAGGACATGGAGATATTAGCTACGAGAAGCTAACACACAGAGCTAAGATACGCTCGGAGAATTACTACTATTACCACAACAAAGAATACGAAACCACACATCACAACAATATTTACTCATATTCGGTGTATATCAGGCGACCTCTGCATCTCGCAGTTCAGTGTAGTTTGTCACCTTCTGGATATCAGTAAAAGCATCCGAAGCTGCTGAATTGTGCCTCCATGTTACCAAAATATTGCAAAACTTTTGACTCACTTTAGTATTTAGAAAAATCAATTAAATAAACTATAGAACTATGGATCTGCTTCGAAAGATCAGATCCTCGGATCTTTGTCGTTTGGGTTATTCGTGGATCACAGACCAATATTTCACAATCCAGCATCAGAAGCACCCCCCCACACACACGTCATCCCATCTACCCACGAAAAGTTAAGATTTATCGTTACACGTTCCGTTCAACAGAACTGCTTTTTACAGGCTTCGTAAATGTCTACTAAATTTAGCTTCGTCTAGAGGAGAGCTACAGAAAGATTGTGCTACACAAATCTTTCAAAGAAGACAGTTGTGTCTGTCTGTTTGTCGTCAAAATCAGCAGTTGTCAGAAATATGGCATTATACGGGGGGTGGTGGTGTAAAAGTTTAGGTATTGGACATTAGGGTAGGTCGATTTTCAACTTTTTTTTCAACTTACAATTATCACATAAAACAGAAACTTAAAAGACCCACTATTAGTATCCAGTAGATATTTAGTGGAGTGTTCAAATTATAATGGGAGCTTATATTAAAATCATCATAGGAAGCGCGTGGTGTAATGGTTAAAGTCATGGGAAATGGACTCGTCGCCCCGAGTTCAAATCCTGGACGTAGTAATTGCATTTCACTTAGCGCTAATACCCTTGGGAAAGGTATGAATCCTACTCTCCCTCCAGCTATGGGTAAATAGTAGGGCAGACTGGGCTCTTTAACCATGGTTAGGCAACCGGTCTAGGAGAAGGAAAACTCTGAATTCAAACCTGCTGAACTCCGCTTAAGAAATTGACCTTGTGTCACATCCTGCTCGTGCGGAGGGGTTGGTAAATATATATATTAAAATCATCATCCCTTCATTTGTTCCAAGCAGAGTTCATATTTGTTTGCTTTTGATCCATTGATAATAGAAAAAATAACGCCCCAACAATATCTGGTAATGTTATTACTGACGTATCTCAATTTAAAGATAGTTAGTTATTCCTTGTGCGTGTTCCTAGGGTTTGCTTTTAACCCTCATCTTATTTGGTGGTCGTGCTGAAAAGGAAGTCAAGTGAAAAGAAATAGGAAGAGACAAAGACAAAAGTTGTTTTATGATTTAGGCTTTATTCGCGGGTCATAGCCACCACGTGGCAAGGAAATTTCTCCCTGACCATTACTAGTGTCTTGTCCGAGTTAAAGCCTAAGTCAAGATGGCTGAGAGCATGTCTTCGGGGTCGGATGTGGGTCCATTTTCCCGCACATGCTCGGAGATTTCTTCCGGTGAAGGCTCATGGGAGTTATTTTTTTTAATTTTAAATTTTAATTTTATTTTAATCCCGACACACTAACTCGGAAAAGTAGTAGCCCTAAGAGTTACATTTATGGGTCAAATATATATAAATTTAAGCTATGGGTAAATAGTAGGGCAGACTAGGCTCTTTAACTGTGGCTAGGTAACCGGTCTAGAAAAAGGTAATCTCGTAATTCAAACCTGTTAAACTCCGCTTAAGAAATTGACCTTGTGTCGCATCCTGTTCGTGCGAGGAAGTGGTAAATATATAGTGTCTCATCAGTCGGTGGTTTATTCAATTATCAATAGCGCTAAACAAGGGAGATTATTTTTGCGTCTGAGGCGGAGTGCCACACCAACCATCACACTTTATCGCACAGATTCAAGCTGTGCTACTCAAGCGTTGAGTTGGCGAGGGTCGGTATTGAACCAGGAACTTATCTACCGAATTCTTATTACTTATGAGTTTCGTCACCTCAGCTAAATAATGGATTATTTCGTTTTTATCATAAAGATGGAACGTGAAGAAAAAGGACATGCTACACAGAAAAAATATGATAAAAAAGAGTAGGGGAAAGATTGAGAGAGGGGGTGAGCATGAAGAAGCAATAACTTTAATAAATTTCAAACGAACATAATGAAAAGGTGGAAAGAGAGAGAGAGAGAGAGAGAGAGAGAGAGAGAGAGAGAGAGTGTGTGTGTGTGTGTGTGTGTGCGTGTGGGAGGAGGAGAGGGAGAGATTGAGTGTATGTGTGCGTGTGGGAGAAGAGAGAGAGAGGGGAGAGAGTGTGTGTGTGTGGGAGAAGAGAGAGAGAGAGAGTGTGTGTGTGTGCGTGTGGGAGGAGAGAGAGAGAGAGAGAGAGAGAGGGTGAGAGAGAGAGTGTGTGCGTGTGGAGGGAGAGAGAGTGTGTGTGTGTGCGTGTGGGAGGAGAGAGAGAGAGAGGGTGAGAGAGAGAGTGAGTGCGTGTGGGAGGAGAGAGAGTGAGAGTGTGTGTGTGTGTGCGTGTGTGAGGAGTGAGAGAGAGAGAGAGAGAGAGGGGGTGAGAGAGAGGTGTGTGCGTGTGGGAGGAGAGAGAGAGAGAGAGTGCGTGTGGGAGGAATGAGAGAAAGAAGAGAGAAGAAAGAGAGAGTGTGTGGGGGAGGAGAGATTGAGTGTGTCTGCGTGTGGAAGGAGAGAGAAAGAGAGTGAGAGTGAGAGTGTGTGCGTGTGGGAGGAGAGAGAGAGAGAGTGCATGTGGGAGGAGAGAGAGAGAGAGAGAGAGGAAAAAGAGAGAGAGAGAGAGAGATCTAATTGTTTAAAGGCATACCAACACCTTATTTAATGTCGAAATTTGATTTGTTTGTAAATGTTTGATTATAATAGAGGAGAAAGAAAGAAATAGAATAAAGAACTGGAGACTCACCACCAGATACAATTTATTGTGATATCAAGGATAACCCATATTTTGGGGGAGGGGCACTTACCCCTCTAAAACGAATGCGTATTCTAAATATGAAAAAAGGGACAGGGGGAGAGACAGAGATAGAGATAGAAATTTCAATAAAGGTATATATATACATATATATATATATATATATAATAAAAAAAATCTGTTTTCAAATGCCTTTAAAAGTAATAAAGAATTCATCATTCGCATCTGATGAGTCGGGAGAATTAGACACTTTGTCTAAGCTCCCCGAAATAGGCTATAATGCAAAATCTCTAAGTCTTTTATTATTTCTTTACTTATAAATTTGCTCTGTGACTCTAACATTAAGAGCACACATTGAGCTCTCAAACTACGACAAGTTGTTTTAAAAAAAAACTCCTATGTCGTAAGGAAGATTTCTTCTCTAGACTTTTGGATTATATATATATATATATATATATATAATATATATATATTTGCGCTCTACTTAGGTATTGAGCACTCTTTACTTATTAGCTTTAGAGAGGGAGAGAATTAAATCAAGATTATTATACTTTGTACATATTGAACTATTAACAATAGTTCTTAAGTAAACATATCAAACATCTTATTATAATGGAGATTGTGTGTTTGTAACAGAAACTATATCACTACTCAAGTCACATTTCCCTTAGTTATTTACGTCACATTCTCCATGATTTTATTTTTATCTAAACCTCAATTATTAATAAATTTATTTTACATTATTAATACTATTGACCATATCTATATACTAAAAACATGCAATTGTATTTATATATACAAGAAAATAGTAGTTTACACTGTGAATGGGAAGGCTAATTTGCATATTGATATTAAAAATTTGATTTTAATAAATATGTCCTTAGTATTATTGATTTCTAATTGTTTGGTTTTATCTTATTGAATATGAACAAAAATCTTGGAGATAAAACTTAAAAGAAATCCATTAACAAGAAGAAATAATTGTAATTTTATTCTTTATTTCCTATTTTAACTAAATACTTAAATTAAGAAAATTTAGCAATGAAAGACGGAAGTGATAGAAGAGTAAGTTTCAATTGTTCTATTTTTCGATTATACACCCTATCTCTGTTTCCAATCTTTTTATCTGCATTCTTATTTAGTTTCATTAGCCTTTCTAATTCAATATAATATTCTGTTACATTAAAACTTAAAAACTTGCACCCAGTGTGTGCATATATTTGCTAGTTGTAATAATTAAATCATCATACTGTGATATATCCACAGTCTTATCTATATTACTCAGCAACTGTATACTTAAGACGAGGCGTCTACAAACTACGTTCCGTGGATAGCATCCGGATCGTGACAATATTTTATCCGGCCCGCAGCAACTTTAAATATATTTTCTCAATCGTACTGTCAGACAGATAACACCGGCCAGTTCTGTCCATTGAATAACACATGATGTGTTTAGATGTTATCAGCGACAAAGCTGCGCACGCATGCGCAGTAGCAGCAACAATGGCTGTGTTCGACTGTCTTGAATCTTGATAGCTGTCAACAGCAGTTACGCTTTATTGAATCGTGATGAGTAATTGAGCCAAACAAATAGAATAGTCGCACAAAACATGCAACACTGAGATCATTTGAAGTTCAAAATTCGAACATTGAATCTAGAAATTGTCTTTTCGGGGGACGTGTAAGTGATAAATTGACAAATTCAACAACGAAAAGACGGAACTGGAAAACTTTTGTTTTGTTTTCAGTTTCTAACAGATCAATAATCCGAACAATAGGGTAGGTCGATTTTTCACTTTAAAAAAATATCAAAGCTCAGTCGGTAGAGCGTTCGGCTAGAAACTACATGGTTCCTAGTTCGATTCCGGTCCTCGCCAACTCAGCGTATTGTTACATAATTATTAGATCCCTAATACTTATATAAGGTAGTATAGAAAAATAATGGCGATTAGTGCAGCTGATGGCCTTGAGAGTGAGTGACGGCGCTTGACCTCACTCTCACCTTGCCTTCCGGGGATAAATCGTGAGAACCGGAAGGCATAGAAGACCCTGTCTTCCGGTTTAAGGATAGTAAGTAAGTCTCAGCCAGTTAGCAGGTAGGAGCCGAGCCCAATAGGATGTAATTCGATCTGCGCAGATGTCTGGGTTGGGGATTGAAAATAAAGTAACACCAAAGTAAATCGAAGTCTTGTGTTTATTACCTAAAAACTAACAATGACACAGGGCTTCTGATAAGGAGAAATCCCTAACAGAAAACCAGACCCGAAGTCCCCAAGTCAACTCCAGACGCTAGGCCTTACAAGATATGCCAAAGACGATCAGAATAGCAGCCGGCCAGAATAGAAAATACGACAAGAAGTAAGTGAAGTGAAGAAGGGTATGCAACAGTATGAGTAGCACAGGGATCTGTGCGGTAAAGTAAGGAGCTGATGGTAGGTGTGGCCCTCCACCTCAGATGCCAGAACATCTCCTTGGTCTAGCGCTAGTGAAAAGGGGATAGACTCCCTTGCTGATTGGCTGATACCGACTTTAGGCCGCCCCGACGACTTTTTTACACTGAAAGAAAAATTAGATCTTTTACTTGCACCATTGTTTGAAGAAATAGCATCAAAGATCGTTGGCTAAAATTCACCAAGAATCCTTGTTTTTACAACATTTGGCCTAGAAATTGGTTATAAAATTTACCGTTTTCAATATATAGATCAGAAAATGTTATTCTATTTTATTAAAACGAAACAAATTAAATATCATAAATAGAATTCAAATTGAACATTTGTCCCATCCCCCACCACCACCGACACCGCCAAATTTTTCCTCACTCAATGGGCAAGTAAAAGATCTCATTTTTGGCATCAGTATTCAGGATACTAACACACAACTTTCGCATAGGTGGACAGTTTGATATTTTTAAAAAGTGAAAAATTGACCTACCCTAATGGCCAAATCTGACGTGTAAAATCCCCCCTCCTATATTTAACACAATGAAACTTGAATAAAGGTTACGGTTTAGCTCAGTCGGTAGAGCATTCGACTAGAACCACAAGGTTCCCGGTTCGATACCGGCTCCTCGTCAATTCAGCGTATGAGTAGCACAGGGATTTGTGTGGTAACGTGAGGAGCTGATTGTAGGTGTAGCGCTCCGCCTCAGACGGCAAAACAATCTCCTTGGTCTAGCGTAAGTGAAAAGGGGGATATAACTCCTTCGCTGTCTGGCTGATACCGACTTTAGGCCACGCCGACGACTTTATTTTTTTTTTTATTATCTTCAAAATCTTTGGACCATTCGAAAGAAGAAACATAAACAAACTCCTGATTCACAAAGGTCAAATTGTTACATAATTCATGGGTGTAGACGTTATCCTCCAGATATAGAAACAATATGATACTTACCGTCGCAGTGGGGTTATAACTACCGTCGAGTTAGCAGACGAGAACAACAGGCAAGCTGTAACTTAAATACAGTCCTTGCATGCTGCTGGCATAATGCAAAGTGATGGCTGAAGAGTGGGTATTTATCCATGTTCTTACTCACCCTGAAATCCAACAGCCAATCAGAACTCAGGAAATGAACTTGCCTGAGTTCATAATGGAACAATCCAAAGCTCCATATAAGCCACCTACCAAACTCTAGTTTTAGTTTGTCATTCATCTTGTAACAGGGTTGAATACTTTACACAAAATCCAACAATGGGTAGCCTATGAATTGTGTAAGGAGTGTAGATATTTTTTAATTGAGGTTCGGAATATTCAAATAACGGGGGTTGAGTGAAAAATTACCGTTGGGTAAATACCAACTGTTGTTTTATTGTAAACAAGAATAGCGTGCGTCTGTCGCGGGGAAATAGCACTATTAAGTTAAATACAAAAAAAATGGATTGACCTTGTATAAGTGTACTACTTAAAATTACTACGCTTCTGGAACGAGAGAGAGAGAGAGAGAGAGAGAGAGAGAGAGAGAGAGAGAGAGAGAGAGAGAGAGAGAGAGAGAGACAGACAGAGAGACAGAGAGACAGAGAGAGAGAGAGAGAGAGAGAGAGAGAGAGAGAGAGAGAGAGAGAGGGGGGGCGGCTGAGGTGGTGGAGTCGATGCGACATGCTGAAAGACGAGTGGTTTACTCCTATTACGTCGTGTTGGCAAGGATAGTATGACACTGATAATAGATCCATTCTGTATATAAGTATATAAATATAAGTATATAAATATAAGTATATAAAGGTTATACCGACAGAATTTATTTACATTAATTAAAAGATAAGAGAATAAGTAAACTTTGCTATACTTTTCACCACAACAATGTTTGTCTAAAAAAAACAAACAAAAGAAGCAAAATACAATTTAGATATGTGTCCCATTTGGGAGTTGCCAAAATGAAGTTGATGAACAATTTCAACCTGGAGTAGGAATGGCAACATTTGTCCTTGAATAGAAAGTTTCTCCTTCTCTTAGTTTGGTTAACCTAAATATATATATATATATTTACCCCCCCCTGCACGAGCAGGATGCGAAACAAGGTCAATTTCTTAAGCGGAGTTTATCAGGTTTGAATTCAGAGTTGTCCTTCTCCTAGACTGGTTACCTAGCCACTGGTTAAAGAGTCCAGTCTGCCCTGCTATTTACCCATAGCTGGAGGGAGAATTGGATTCATATCTTTCCCAAGGTATCAACCTTCGTAGGTAATTTAATGCCAAATTCATCCTCGTAGAAGAGTAGTAGTGATAGTATTTAACTCACAGCTGGAGAGACAAGGGCGTTAATCCAAAAGTGAACGTAATGGTTCGAACTCGCTTACAATGAATTCACGGTCCAGTACTTTATTTATTACGCCACGGAGACTCCATATTCTAAGGAATGATTTGTACAAACCTTTATTCGTGCCCCAGATTCCTTCAATCAGCAAGAGTAATCTGAGCTATTTCCAGAATTTAAGCACAGTTTCAGATTTCAATAACCCCCCCTAGAGTAATATAACCTACTTCTAAACAAAACGAAAAATCTTGGAAAGTCCGGTTGGTGTAGGGGTTACGGTCCTCGCCTGTCAGCTTGACAGTCAGGGTTCGAATCACGCACAAGGCGGTCTTCCTATCTATAGCTCTGCTGATGAGGCCTAATAGGCCGAAATGTACATACAGAGATTGATTTTTCTCGATTTGTTTAGCCTTACATTTGAATAGGTATGCCCGCCTAATTAATTAATTATTCATTTATAAATTTTCAAAATTAGGTACGACTTCAATTAAGCACATATTCTCCCAAAAATTGTCGGTTAAAAAAAGCCATATCAAAACACATGGTTTGTTTATTTACTTCTCATATATATATATATATATATATATATATATATATATATGGCTGAACTTGCACAAAGGTGTCAAAATTAGGGGACCCAGAAAAAAGAGAACCCAAATTATTTTTATTTTCCCATTAAACTAACCTTAAACCCCAACCCCAACCCTAACCCCTAAGCCTAAGCCTAATACCTAACCCTAAACCCCCCTAGTTAAATTAACAGTTTTATTACAAAATTTGTGGGTTCTGTTTTTTCTGGCTCACCGGTATACAGGGTAACCCAGAAAAAACAGAACCCAAATTATTTATTCATTTTCCCATTAAACTAACCCTAAACCCCAACCCCTAACCCTAGACCCCATAGTTAAAATTAACAGTTTTATTACAAAATTTGTCAGTTCTGTTTTTTCTGGGTCATCCTAATTTTGACACCTTTGTGCAAGTTCAGTCACACACACACACACACACACACACACACACACATATATATATATATATATATATATATATACCAGAAACTATTTAGAAAGAATGTCTGAAACTATTGACATTTTTTCTTTCGCCTCGCCCCCCTCCCTCAATTCTGATCGATTATCGAACACTGTGAAAACTTTTATCAGCTCAGAGGCGAAATGGATTTTATTTGTAAGCATCGTTCTAAAGAGCATCCATATATTCTTTTTATGGTGCTTCTAAGACAGATTTGGCGTGACTTGGCTTGTGAAATAAATAATAGGGAAATATCCCATGACCAAACAATGCTGAACTAAAGTCGTCTAGACCGTCTCAACTACCACCCACCTCCCCCCCCTGGGGTTGAGAAAAAAAATCCGACCAAAACCCATACCACTTGTTCAATAGATCATGTCAATTTAAATTTACGAATTCGATTTACTAGCGAGAAACTCGGAGGCGCCGGTAGTGTAATGGTAATCGTCGTCGAGAATGGACACTGTAACACTTGTGTAACGTGGCGTATATTCACTGTACCAAAACGGATATAAATAACGTTCTAATAGCGATATACGTTGTATAGCCGGTCTTGTCAACGTGCCTCCAAATTCACGACACTAAAAAGGTGTTCGGCACGTGGCGGTCATCTTGTCAATAAAAAAAAGTACAACGCGAGAAATATATAGTCACAAGCTGCTTAGCTTTTATTTTCGGGCTCGTCTCGTGGGTTGTGTCGGAGAGGAGGAAAAGCAGAGATAAGAGAGAGAGAGGACACTGTTAAATTACTGTGATCCCGCACTAGGTACCAGAGGCCCGTCCGTATCCTACGCTGTCGGAAATCAAAAAAAAAAACGGTCTTTTTCTTCGTCGTTCCTCGTGACCACGTGACTTCCGGTTCTGGTCAACACCCGAAACTTCCGGTTGGCTTTCAATTCTCCATTCGGGGGGTCACGCCCGGTCAAATTCACGACAAACCGTTTTTGTGTTCATCACTTTTTTTTTAAACCTTTACTCTTATTTCTTTTTCCTCTCTTTTCTATAGTAGTCCTCGCAAAACTCAGGACCTTCACCATCTCGCTACACTTGTTCAAATCCCGGACGAGACTGTCTGCATTTCACATAGCGCTAATAAGATTTCCTGCAAAACTTAATTAGCAAGACGAGAACTTATTATCTCGTGGATTTTGCGCCCCTGCAGATTACAGAGGAAAAGATAGACAAGTATTTGGACTTCGCTAAAGAACCAAAAACAAAAACAAAAAAAAAAAACCCCAAAAAACAAACTGTGGAACATGAAGGTAGAAGTCATAGCAATTGTAATTGGTACCCTTGGAATGGTATTCAAACAACAATAATGTTAAGATCAGCTAGAATACTCAGCGGAGTGCTGGAAACTCAAGGAGACTTGCTGTCAATCGGCCTCCAGTGAAGGACCACCAACTTACGCCGGTGTGTAAAAACTCTCAACTAGAATTAAAAAAGATGGAAATGAAAATTGCAAAATGAATACTCGTGTAAAATGAATATTTCTTTGTATCAAGAGTAAATATCAGCTGATTAAGTAGTTAACCAACCACGTATTCGGGCTTTTGATTGGATGATGTATAACCACGTGACCTCGCTTAATCTATAAATTTTAGTCGTGTATTGCAACACACCTTATATATCAAAATAGGCGCGTGGTCTAATGGTTAGAGTCTTAGGAAATGGACTCGTCGACCCGAGTTCAATTCCTGGACGAAGCTGTTTGCATTTCACATGGCTCTAATACCTTGGGAAAGGTATGAATCCTACTCTCCCTCAGCTATGGGCAAATAGCAGGGCAGATTGTGCACTTTAATCTTGGCTAGGTAACCAGTCTAGGAGAAGGAAAACTCTGAATTCAATTGTCGGTACAGTGAGATTGCAGTTGTAACCTCCCATCTGTCAAAAAAAAAAAAAAAATCATAAAGTAAGTAAAGTTAGCGGAGTAGTTAGACTAAGGAGATTGATTTTACTTAAGTGGAGCGCTACACTTACCGTCAACTCCCCACATTTCTGAGCATCACTAATAAGTAAAGTAAAGTTTGCGGAGTGGCTTATTGTCGGTATCAGTCGGACAGCGAGGGAGTCTATCCCATTTTCAATAGCGCTAGACCAAGGTGATTGTTTTCTTTTACTGAGGCATAGCGCCACACCTATCTTCAGCTCCCCACATTACCGCACAAATCAGATTACCCAATCTGTGCTAATCATGTACTGAGTTTGCAGGGACCGGTATCGAACCCAGAACCTTGTGATTCCTGGGCCAGTGCTCTACCGACTGAGTTAAACTGATATAACAGAAAATAATTGTTGATAGAAAAATAAACAATCAGAAACGAAACGTAGTGATGTTTGTAAACTTATCCCGTAATCGCATTCACTTAACACAGCAGTCTCCAACGTAAACTCAACAACACGCTCCAAAGCTTCTCGCCTCTTTATCTGTTGCGCCTGCTGTTATATGCACTGCTCGATCTCGAAAAGATTTGTTTAGGTGCAAATACATTCTTGCCAATTCTCCTGGTTCCGTGATCGCGTTTCCTTAAAGTACAGTGCTAAGGCAGCCATATTTTCTTTCGAGCCCTTCACTTAATCTGCTTGCGATGCACGTTCACGCCCGGTTTGAGCCCCAAGGTATGTCATTTCTTTCGCTAGTTTAAATAGAAAGAAACTAGGAAACAAGTTAGAATGATGGGAGAAGCGTCAGTTGAAGTGAATTTTGCATAAAGAACGCACACGTTTTTATTCATTGATATATACTAGCAACAGAAAACACCCTCTGGGCGTCGTAAAAGTTAATTTTTGAAAGACATTGCCTGAGAGGGTGGGAGTTAAAAATTCAATGTCAGAGGGTTTGTATCATAAGTAAGACAAATTCTCATATTTATTAAAGGAGTAAAAAAATAAAAAAATAAAAAATAAAAATAAAACAATTTGAAATGAAAACTGAGCCCCGTCCCTCTCAAATAAAATGTTGCATGCATGTAATAATCAAACAATTATTTTGAATATTTTCCACATCAATTTTACACAAAAGCGTAGCTATTTATTTATTTGTAAACTCAAATTTTGGGTGTATATAGCATAGGAATATTGTGATGTAATCTGTGACGTAGAACTATGACGTAGTTTTTGTTACAGACAGAAATACAGACAATCTTCATTATTAATATATATATATATATATATATTGGTCACCCATTGAGCTCTGGTTAGATAATTGGAATTAGGGAAAAGTGAGTTTGCAAAGCGAATTAAATTTAAGAAAAAAATAAATGAACCGAAGAATTAAAATAACATTAAAATCATTTTGTAAGATTTCTAAGAAAGGGAACGTTTTAACCTAATTTAAATTTAACAAGAGCCATGATGTTTAAAACTACGGACTGGCCGCTTATGAAACTTAACATACAAATACATTTCACACTCTTCAATCTCTCTCTTTACAGTCACTGAGAAACTAACATATATAACGAGGAGGTAATCAATATATACATAAGAGGGGGAAAGTGACAGGCAGATGGAAAGTAAGATACGGGTCAATTTTTGACTTAATTACAAATTACGACTAATTAAAACCAATTAAAATGGATTTTTCAAACATATCTTAATCCTAAAACCAAGGAATATTTGAGTATAAATTTTCTGTCATTAAACTAAACAGGAAAGATCACTGATATATATATATATATACCAACCCCTCCGCACGAGTAGGATGTGACACATGGTCAATTTCTTAAGTGGAGTTTAACATGTTTGAATTCAGAATATTCCTTCTCTTAGGTTGGTTACCTAACCAAGGTTAATATCCCAGTCTGTCCTACTATTTACCCATAGCTCAAAAGAGAGAGAATAGTTGGATGCATACCTTTCCCAATGGCAAGGCGTCCCATCATGGTGTAATGGTTAGCAAGTTAGTCTGCTGATCCATTACTACTAAATAGTGAGTTCGATCCTCGCTGGATACTCTATACTTGCGAGGGAATAATTGGATTTATATCTTTCCCAAGGGTATTAAGTGCGCTATGTGAAAAGCAAACAGCATCGTCCAGGATTTGAACTCGTCTCGTCGTATCCATTTCCTACGACGTGACTCTAGATTTGATATACGAGAAAATCTAGTCACGAGATTTAAGAATTAAACTCGTAAATCAAACCACCACTGTATGTTAAAAAAGTATCAAGATTGAAATTATCGTGATAGGTATGTTATACCCCCCCCCCCGATACATGACTCAGAATCACGTGACTCTAAATCACGTGACACAGAATCACGTACCTGGTAGGTGATAACTGCTTTCAATTTCGCGTTTTAGAGTTTGCTTTGTAAATTATATATATATATATATATATATATATATATATATATATATATATATATATATGTGTGTGTGTGTGTGTGTGTGTGTATGTACGCATATATATATACATATATATATATATATACTTAGACAGCATTTTTCTTTTATGCACACTGTTCAATACAGTATGCATATATATATATGTATGTGTGCGTGTGTGTCTGTGTGTGTGTGTGTGTGTGTGTGTGTGTGTGAGTGTGTGTGTGTATTACGCTCAGAAAGACAGATTATATAAGATTGCATATAAGCCGTCTTTATTTTTTGTAGAAACAGATTACAGCATTAATATCACGCAGAAAATGAAAAAGGAACGACACTCTTATATCTGTGTCCTTTGTGTCTGTGTGTGCGCGTCGGGAAGGGGAGGGGTAGAGTAAGGGGTGGGGGTGGGGGTGGAATTTGCATTGTATTCTTTTATATCATATTATTTGTAACCTTATTTAAATTTCCCTACTTGCTTCGGAAATGGTTCTGTTCTGGTGCTAATAGCAAGGCATTTTATGTACCTTCACAAATCTTATTATAATCGAGATTCGGTGACTTTCTGTCTATAACCGAAATTACGTCACTGCTAACGTGACAATACAATTAGGAATTGCATACGTTTATCAATGAGTACTTTGTAGTCAAAATCATTAATACATAGAATAAATCTTATTTATTAACAATGTCTCTATGAAAATCTGAATTAGATTTGCCTCAAAACAGCCCATGTTATTAATGCTTTTAAAATATTAATAACTATTTGGTATTAAGTATGTCCATCTAATACTAATAATTATATTGTTTTAAGTATTCCTATCTATAATACTAATACTAATAATTATATGGTTTAAGTATTCCTATCTAATACTAATAATTATATGGTTTTAAGTATTCCTACCTAATACTAATAATTATATTGTTTTAAGTATTCCTATCTAATACTAATAATTACGTAGTTCCAAGTTTGCCTATTTAATACTAATAATTATATGTTTTGAGTATTCCTATCTAATACTAATATTCATATGATTCCAAGTATTCCCATCTAATACTAATAATTAGGTGGTTTCAAGTATTCTTATCTTATCCCTTGTAGCATAAAGTTTTATCCTTTCTTGAAGTAGAAAGATGTAGTATTAGTTTTAATCCTTGTCCGCTGATCCGTTCTAGGAGTTGTATCAGTCTTATCCTGTCTTAAAGTACAGATTTGTATACTCCTCGTCTGTTGGTCTGTCTTTTCAGCGAGTTATTCTATGACAATTTATCAACGCCTCTAAATAGTAGATTAAATACATGTTTGGGCGTTTTTAATCAGCCGGTTCAGCCACCGCTGTTTTGGAACAGTCTATAAATATGTGTTGGTATTTTCTGTTATAAGGTGTGTGCCTGAAGCCCACTTCTACTTATAGGCTCGCCGATAACCAAGTGACCAACCTATTGGCCAATCACTGGCAGTGCTCTGCTGCTGATATTGTTATTTATACCGGCTGTCCTTTTCAACTGGCCAAGGATGGCGGTCAGAAACTTAACAGGTTATGGGCCCAGCACGCTTCCACTACACAGAGAAACTTAACAGGTTATGGGCCCAGCACGCTTCCACTTCAAAGATAAACTTAACAATAAGTCGTGGTCATTAGCACACCTTATACCTCAAAATACGCCAACAACCACACTGTGCCAGAGTGGACCTGAGAATAATGGATATGGCGGCGTATTCCACACTCCCCAGATCTCCAAAACTTTTTGTTGTTGGCATCCTTTCGTCTACTGAAGACGATGGTGTCTGTCCATTTTTTTTAATATCTGCAACTGCATGAGTAGCTGAACAGACCAATTCTTGTATGACAGTCTCTGGTGCAATGACTGCAAACAAACAGTGATGTTTGCTGGAGTTGCTGTTGTCTCTCCTTCCTTTTGGCTCTCTTTTCCGTGGCGGCTTCTTTCCTCTCTTTTTCACTCCTTTTCGTTCCTTGTCTGACGAGGAGTCGCCAGGTAGCACAGTCTTCTGCACAAGCCTCCCATGTGTTGGTGTTAATGTGGCATGTTTCATGTTTCTCTTACAGACATTTTTAAAGCGCAGGCGTGGTCTGCCCATTGGTCGGATGCCCTCCGCTAATTCGCCATACAGAAGGTCTATGGAGATGCGGCCTTTGTCCATCCCCCTGACGTGGCCAAGCCAACGCAGGTGCCTCTCGCAGATGATGGCAGGCATCTCTATTAATAATGGAGATTCGCTTCCGGTTTTTGTCTGTAACAAAAATTACGTCACTGCTTACGTCACATTACCCAAAATCGTCATAACATAGAATAAATACACTCAAAATTTGAACATGCAACATTAGACAGTCCCCATTGTTTTTTTAAAACAAGTTTTAATAAATACATGACTGGTATTATATATATATATATAGTTTGTTTTATTTTAATGCATATTTAAAGTTTACATTTTAAATTGTTTTATTTTTTAATCCTTTAATGAATTTGACGATTTTACTTACTTAGGGTACAAACTCGCTGACATTGATTTTTTACTCCCACCCCTCAGGCAATATGTTTCAAAAATCTACTTTTACATCGCCCGGAGGGTGTTTTTTTATTTTGTACTAGTGTTGTTAATGTTTGCTTGTTCCAGCACTTCTGTGTTTGGTACGTTGTCATGCCAACGTATGCCTAGGATGCGGCTAGGCATCCAAAACTAGAGTATCACAGATATATAGTTTAGTTCCATACCCAGAACACCTCTGTTGTGGGGATTTTTGTCCCCGGAAAAGCACCGTTTAGACCCTACGTTTTGTAAGAGAATAAACCGTACTTCGACACAGTGAGGAGATGGGTGCTGCCTTTGAAGAAAGGAGACAAAATGTTTACTGAACATATAAAACATAAAACAAATATCAAACAGGGGTATACAATATACATAAAGTGAAACAACCAAACGAGTTTTTAAAGAGTCCAAAGAGTCCAAAAGGAATTCAAAGAGTCCAATGTGTTTTGATGGGTAAAATGTTGTTTGTGGAGAATTAAATGTAGTTAAAGGGTTAAAGAGGTTGCAGATTGATATGTAGCGTTAGTTTCGTATTTGCCTGGGAGAGTTGTCTGCCCGGTTTAGTTTGCTGGTGCCCGCTAGGGGAATTAGTGTTTAAGCGGCTGGTTCAAAAGCTTCTGTCTCTTTTCCTGTTCCAGTAACCACGAGAATCATGGGCTAGACACGGTCTATCCCTTCTCGTTGGGGCTTTTGGTCCCACTTACATTACTGTAAGTTCTTCACACAGCATGGACTATCCCTAGTCTCATGTCTGTACTTTTATATGTTATCTTGTACCATTCGTGAATGTGTCTTCATCTTGATTTATGTACTCTTTGTTTATGTACCCTTTTACCTATGTACTTTGTATCTCGTCATATCCATGTGCTGTATATATTAAATGTTTTGTCTGTTAACCTTCGTCGGAGTTTTGTATTCAAAGTATATATAACTTTGAACCATTCTTACAGATATATCCGGGTTAAGGGATATATTCTGAAGTTGGTATTTGGTATATTATCGCAGTAATAGTTAGTGCGTCGAATAGCAATACGTCTTCCGAGCAGTCGTGGTGTAGTCTAGCGAGTAAGATTAGGTTGTAGGTGTAGGTGTAGGTGCCTGTACCAACACAGTGTCGACTATTTATACATGACACTGTCCAATCAGATTATAGTGAGGGGGTACCAAGGTACATATTTATGTATACATATTCATTACATCACAGATAAAAATGCCTGCGGAACTTAGCTGAAATCCTTGAGAGTTCTGTTCCACGTAACTTGTTGAGCACTGTAGAATTGGTTTTTACGTGTGCGTTTGCAGCTTCAGCTTCTAACGTGGTGAGGATTCCGAGCCGTCGCCGTCTGGAGCTTCTAACGATACGGAGCAAGTGTAGCTAGCCAATTCTAGAGGCAAAAAGAGACCGAATTCTTCAAAGACCCCTCTTTAATAGTGGGCATCATGTGACCCTAAGGGACTGCTGTTAGTGTTCGGTGAAATAGGATCACCAACCCCTTAATAAATTTCTACACTGTTTTAAGGGTTTTCTCCTTCTGTAAGGTATATAGTCAACACGTTATATGCTCTCCAAGCAGCGCTGAAATATCTGCTTTTTATTTTAGACCTTATAATAGTACTGCCAACTACTTTACGTATTAGTGCTGTGCAGATATGTGGTGAGCTGACAGTAGGTGTGGCGCTCCACTTCAGTGAAATCAATCTAGCGCTTGCGAAAAGGGAGATAGACTTCCTCGCTATCCGACTGATACCGACAATAGGCCACTCCACCAATTATACTTTACTTATTAGTACTGCTCAGAAATGTGGGGAGCTGTCAGAAGGTGTGGACCTCCACTTCAGTAAAATCAATTTTCCTGGCCTAAAAAGAAATAGACTCACTCACTATCCGGCTGATTATGACAATAGGCCACTCTGCCAACTTTATTTTACTTATTAGTGCTGTGCATAAATGTGGGGAGCTGACGGTAGGTGTGGCGCTCCACTTCAGTAAAATCAATCTCCCTGGTCTAGCGCTTGCGAAAAGGGAGATAGACTCCCTCGCTGTCCGGCTGATACCGACAATAGGCCACTCCAGTTCATATCACCGGTTCCATTTTCCGTACCAATAATCATTACGCCAATTTCACCTCACCCACATAACATATAGCCCACCCCCAACTTCAGTAGATGTAAAAAAAAAATCCTTTGTTAGTCCACCATGTTTAGCAGTCTCATTAGAAAAAAAAAAAAGCAACACTGAAGTACTTTTCAGAAATATCTTCGCCGCGTAACGTTTCCTTTTAAATCCTGTTATTTTCTGACATTTTTGACGTGTCTATTTCTTATCCTGTCGACAGCAAAAAGATCTTCCGGGAAATTAGCCGTCCTAATGTCAATGTTATAGAGATATTGATGCTAGCAATCTGCTCACCAACATATAAACATCATGTCTACATTGGCCTCGGCTATTTATCTGAACTAAAGAGATGGCCGTAGGCTCAAAAGGTAGCAAAACTAACACACTCTTATATACTCAAACAAGAACAACAACCACAATGTGAAACATGTCAAACACCCCTGACAGTTAAACACTTATTGATGGAATGCAGATTTTTTGCTCCCATCAGAAACCATTATTTTAAAGCAAACAATATGAAGGATCTATTTGAAAATGTTAACATTGGGTATATTTTCTCCTTTTTAAGGGAAATAAAATTATACCATAGAATATAGACATGAAACAAATCAATGCCATACAATATAATTCCCAATAATGCTAACACATTGTTAAAACCAATTACTAAAAGTATATATATGAATACACAATATGTAAACACCCCAACCGCTAGGCATGATATAACCCTGGACGGGTTGATATGCCGTTAAAATCAATAACCAACCAACCAACCAACCAACCAACCAAAAGGTAGCTCGACCAATTCTATTAAGACAGAGTTTTTTTTTAACCTTTTACATCTCACGGCACAGTGAGCTGGGCAATAAATTGGTCAAGGTACACCATCAGTATATAAACATATAATTATTTTATCAATGGGTTAAATAGAAAAATGTATTTATAAAAAAATTGAGTATCCATAATATGAATAAAAATGTACTGAGGTTGATATGCCGTAAAACAAAACAAACCAAATCAAAATCGGCTATTTATCTGAGCTAAAGATCCCGACCACAGGCTCAAAAGATAGCCCGACCAATTCCACCAAGAAGACTATTGTCCTCATCTTTACTGCTATCTGTACAACGTTTACAATAAAGATGAGGACAATTGTCCGAATAATCTAAATTATCAATTATCAAGCCTCATCTAAAAAATTCAGAGAAATAGTTGAAACTTATTATTTTATTTCTACGTAAACTAAAAATATACAGATAGTCAAATAATACCGTTGGATAGAGCAAGTTTTCTGCAACAAAACACTATTTTTCCTCGAAGTTACCGTCATTATCTAGGCATTTTTGATAACAATAAACAAGAACCTGAATACCGTAGTCATAAAAATGTACTCACCAACAAATAAACATCATGTCTACATTGGCCTCGGCTATTTATCTGAGGTAAAGAGTTGGCCGCAGGCTCAAAAGGTAGCTCGACCAAGTCCATTAAGAAGATGTTGTTTTGTTAAATGCGTTTCATTAGTTAATTTCTCTTAGTGTAAGCTTGTTTAGAAAAAGTGGTGTTATGCAAGCTTTGTTTGAATCACGAACGCGCCTTCGGACAATATTTCATTTAATGAAAGCAAAGCTAAATACTCCATTATTTCTTCGATACTGTAAACTCGGCTCTTCCATCTTGTGAAAATAACATCCTACAGGGGTATTGAGAATCTGACAAGATACTTGAAAAATTCAGACGAGTTCAAGTTAGAACAAAGGGTGGGGACACGTAGGCCAGTTGTTATGGTCCACGATTTTGAAGGGTCTTAACGCCTGATTGAGAGAAAGAGGAATCATTTGGTAAGAATATTGTGGAACACTTAGATCTGCAATTCCCATTTGGTTTGGTTTCGTTTATTTGCTTGAAGGCATATCAAATCCTTCGGGGTTATTTAATACTAAAATTCAATTCATTGTAAAGATTTGGTCTAATTTCTTAATAACACATCAACAATTAGGGTTATTTAATACCGAAATTCAATTAATTTGTAAAGATTTGGTCTAATTGATTAATGACACATCAACTAATTAGGGGTTATTTAATGCCGAAATTCAATTAATTTGTAAAGATTTGGTTTAATTGCTTAATGACACATCAATTAATTAGGGGTTATTTAATGCCGAAATTCAATAAATTTGTAAAGATTTAGTCTAATTGCTTAATGACACATCAACTAATTAGGGGTTATTTAATGCCGAAATTCAATTAATTTGTAAAATTTGGTTTACTTGCTTAATGACACATCAACTCCATTTGGACTATTTAATGCTAAAAGTTTATTTGTAAAAGTTTGATTGTAATCATTTTATATT
>CM042156.1:88931057-89007435 GCA_023376005.1 Doryteuthis pealeii | reverse complement strand
TGGAACTTCACCGTCAGATAGAGTTAACATTCATACCCAGACGATTAAGACCCAACAAAGTGGATTCGGGAGTAATGTTTGATGAAGGGGTACTCACATTCCCCAGAGTTTCAGAATAGGAACTTCACCATCAAGATAGAGTTTAACATCATACCAGGACATTAAGCCCTCAAAAGTGGATCTGGAAGTAATGTTGATGAAGGGGTACTCCACATTCCCCAGAGTTTCAGAATTGGAACTTCACCGTCAGATTAGATTTAACATCATACCCAGGACATTAAGACCTCAAAGTGGATCTGAGTAATGTTGATGAAGGGTACTCCACATTCCCCAGAGTTTCAGAATTGGAACTTCACCGTTAGATTGTGTTTAACATCATACCAGGCATTAAGCCCTCAGACACAGCCTTCTAGCACATAAACAGCAGCTTTATATATTAAAACACCCATTTCTGTAGACATATTTTTAAACTCATTTTTTAGCTTACTGTACACGTAAATATCTAATTAGATGTCGCTAAAAAACAAAATGAAAAACGATATATTCGTTGTTTCTTTTGGCATCACAAGTATCAATGCAATATTCCATTCTATTTGTTAAATTGAATAGGGCTCTCAGCATCCACTTCAAATCCATCTTCTTCATGTTTACAAATTTGATCATCTGTGAATATGAACACTCGCAGAGTCGCAGAGAAACTTTGCACAAACATATGATTATTTTCAAAAACTAAGTTATCATTTTCGTTAAAGAAATTTTCTGTTGTATCAGATGAATCTGTGTAAAAGAAATCTCTAATAATAAATGCGAATGTCAGTGTGTCGGGTTTTTCAACTTTACTCCTAGAGGCCGTACCCCAATATATCATACCATTTTTGGAATCATTTTCAAAAGAAATATTGTTGTTGTATCAGATGAATCTGTGTAAAAGAAATCTCTAATAATAAATGCGAATGTCAGTGTGTCGGATTTTTCAATTTTACTCCTAGAGCCGTACCCCAATATATCATACCATTTTTGGAATCATTTTCTAAAGAAATTTTCTTGTTGTATCAGATGAATCTGTGTAAAAGAAATATCTAATAATAAATGCGAATGTCAGTGTGTCGGATTTTTCAATTTTACTCCTAGAGGCCGTACCCCAATATATCATACCATTTTTGGAATCATTTTCTAAAGAAATTTTCTTGTTGTATCAGATGAATATGTGTAAAATAAATCTCTAATAATAAATGCGAATGTCATTGTGTCAGATTTTTCAATTTTACTCCTAAGGCCGTACCCCAATATATCATACCATTTTTGGAATCATTTCTAAAGAAATTTTCTTGTTGTATCAGATGAATCTGTGTAAAATAAATCTCTAATAATAAATGCAAATGTCAGTGTGTCAGATTTTTAAATTTTACTCCTAGAGGCCGTACCCCAATATATCATACCATTTTTGGAATCATTTTCTAAAGAAATTTTCTTGTTGTATCAGATGAATCTGTGTAAAAGAAATCTCTAATAATAAATGCGAATGTCATTGTGTCAGATTTTTCAATTTTACTCCTAGAGGCCGTACCCCAATATATCATACTATTTTTGGAATCATTTTCAAAAGAAGTATCGTTGTTGTATCAGATGAATCTGTGTAAAAGAAATCTTTGATTATAAATGCCAATGTCAGTGTGTCAGATTGTTTGACTTTATTCCTAGAGGCCGTACCCCAATATAGCATACCATTTTTGGAATCATTTTCAAAATAAATTTTTTTGTTGTATCAGATGAAAATAAATCTCTAATAATAAATGCGAGTGTCAGTATGTCGGATTTTTCAATTTTACTCCTAGTGGCCGTACCCCAATATATTATACCATTTTTGGAATAATTTTCAAAAGAAATTTTCTTGTTGTACCATATGAAAATAAATCTCTAATAATAAATGCGAGTGTCAGTATGTCGGATTTTTCAACTTTACTCCTAGTAGGCCATACCCCAATATATCATGCAATTTTTGGAATCATTTTCAGATTTTTCAACTTTACTCCTAGAGACTGTATCCCAATTTATCATACAATTTTGGTCAAATTAAAAAAAACAAACAAAAGACATTCCAAGCTGAATCCATATTACAATATGATCATCTATGAATATTTGGTTATTTCCTATAACTCCAACATAAACAAAAACTATTGACTGATAGATTATTTATTTATTTATTGAACTACTAAGAAAAAAGAAAACGGTGTTAGGGTTAGGTTTAGGGTTAGGGTTAGAGTTTAGGGTTAGAGTTAGGGTTTAGGGTTAGGGTTTAGAGTTTAGGGTTAGGGTTAGGGTTTAGGGTTAGGGTTTAGAGTTTAGGGTTGGTTTAAAAATAAATAAATAATATATCCCTCAAGAGTAGTTCTCGTTTGTTTATGTTGAAGTTATAGGAAATAACCGAATATTTTATGACAATTTTTTTCTTTTTTTTTCTTTTTTATTCGTTATTCGTTTTCTTTGATTCTTCGCAATTCTCTTCAGTTTCCTATTTGTTCAAACATTCTCGGCAACAATACAGTTTTCATACGACTGCTGAAATTCTTTTTCTTGGTCATTTCTTTTTTAATCAATAAATTTTTTTAAATATAAAATTTGGGGAAAATTATATTTCTCCTACAATGATATAAGAACAAAATTAGTTTGGTTTCTTTGTTTAATGGCATATCACACTTCGTGGGTTATTTAATACCAAAGTCATCCTTGTAGAAGAACAACAGTGAGGGTACTCATACCTTTAACAAGTGCATTATATATATATATATATATATATATATATGTATGTATATATATATATATATATATATATATATATATATATACATTTTAGAATATCTATATATATATGAGTTTTAGAATATATATATATATATATACATTTTAGAATATCTATATATATATATATATATATATATATATATATATATAAGTAAAGTAAAAGTAAAGTCGTCGGGGCGGCCTAAAGTCGGTATCAGCCAGTCAGCGAGGGAGTCTATCCTCTTTTCAATAGCGCTAGACCAAGGAGACTGTTTTTGCGTCTGAGGTGGAGCGCCACACTTACCATCAGCTCCTTACTTTACCGCACAGATCCCTGTACTACTCATACGCTGAGTTGGCGAGGGCTGGTATCGAACTAGGAACCTTGTGGTTTCTAGCCGAACGCTCTACCGACTGGTTAGAATCTCCGCCTGTCAGCTTGACAGTCAGGGTTTCGAGTCACACACGGAGCAGTCTCCCATGTCTATAACCTTGCTGATGAAACCTAATAGGTTGAAATGTACATTCAGGGATTGACATTTTCTCGATTTGTTTAGCCTTACATTTGAACATATATGCCCGCCTAAAATTCATTAATTATTAACTAATTAATTTTCAAAATTAGGTATGACTTCAATTAAGCACATATCCTCCAAAAAATTGTCGGCTAAAAGCCATATCAAATAAACACAGTGTATTTACTTACTCTCATATATATATATATATATATATATGTTACAAACTTTCTACACACGCACACACAACACACACACACACACACACACATATATATATATATATATAATATATATATATATGTATATTAGAATATGAAAATAACTACATACTAAAAACTGGTATTACCAGAACAGCATAAAGATTGTTTAAAAATCGAGTCTGGTATAAGAATATAGATTTAAAAAATACCTACACTTAGTAGTAACCGAGGGAATTTAACTCTTTGCCTACTTTAAACCTCTCACAGCGGCTCTCCCACCACACCCAATCAAAGTACAAAAACTGATGGTTAGTTCATTATAAGTGAGCTGAACTGCTCAGATTACAATGATAATGTGACTTTATTCGCATAGAACGAGTTCCGAGGGGAATAGACAGTCAACTTTAAATATCCCATCATACTGGTAAAAAAATACCAAGAAAATTTGATACAGCCGTGGGAGGAAAGTTGGTAGGCAAAGAGTTAAGCTTCTTCTCTCTCTCTCTCTCTCTCTCTCTCTCTCTCTTCTCTCTCTCTCTCCTCACTTACATTTATAACCCCTATTATCTATTTCTATAATTGTGCAGAACACAAGGGACCCAAAAGACCAGTTTTCAAGTATATATTTCAAGTCTCGGGTGTGTGAAATTAATCTTATTTCACAATGTCTGATACCCACGAATAAAGACGATCTCTTAAAATACAAGCCTACGTTTTGACTACTGAGCTACACATGCAGACAACTATGAAATAAATATTTTTAGAAAAAACAAACACATGATGTTATAATTCGCTGACAGAAATCTGTTTCGACCTTTTATTAAAGCGGTCTTCATCAAGAGCGAAATGTTTGTGATAGAAAGACGGTGTGAGTAAACCGTTACAAAACAAAAGTGGTACAAACGAAACGTTCATGTTCGAGCCGGATTTTTTTTTTTTTTTTTAATTTTGAAAATGCATATTCCGTTTTGAAAATAAAATAAAATAAATTTTATTTCATTTTATTAAATCAGAAGAATTTAAAATCTACAAAGAAAACTATCACAGACATTTCGCTCTTGATGAAGACCGCTTTAATAAAAGGTCGAAACAGATTTCTGTCAGCGAATTATAACATCATGTGTTTGTTTTCTTCTAAAAATATTTATTTCATACTGTCGGATTCACTTCCATTCACTTTTTCACAGACATTCTTGTATTTGTATGATGCGTGCACCTCACAAGTTAGATTCGCAGACCATTGTTAGTGAGTTCGATTCTCATTGGGCGCCCCATATTTCTGACCTTGTTCCACATCAAAGCTAAGCTTAGTAAATAACTATATACGTGGTGTAATGGTTAGCAAGCTTGATTCGCAGACCATTGTTAATGAGTTCGATTCTCATTGGGCGCCCCATACTTCTGGCCTTGTGCCATATCTAAGCTAATCTTAGTAAATAACTATATTTGTATGATGTGTATTCAAAGAAATATAGAGACTGATTCTCTAGAGTTTTTTTTTAGATATAAAATTACAATAAAGATATGTGCATTAGGATAGGTCGATTTTGGAACTGTAACGTCTCCCATGTGACGAAAGTTGCAAATGAAGATAAAGAATTACAACACAAAATATTTGTCTTCAAAACTTTGCCTTCGTTTGGGGAAATAGATTTTAATCTTTTAAAATGTTATCACTGTTACAGCTTAATTATTAGGTAAAAAGCAGTATATAGGATGTGTCGGTGGTGATGGGGGTATATTTTCAATTTGAATTCTAGTTGTAATATTATATTCGTTTCGTTTAAAATGACAAGCTTTTCTATTTTAAATATTGAAATTGCTACATTTCTTAACCTATTTCTAGATTAAATGTTACGAAAACGAGGTTTGTGATGCATTTTAGTAGACGATCTTTGATACTATTTCCTCAAACAAGTAAGAGATCTAGTTTTTAGTATCAGAATTTATTATATCAACTAGCAAATATATGCACCCTCCGGGTGCAAGTATTTAAGTTTTGATGTAATAAAATATTGTATTAAATTAGAAAGGCTAATGAAACTAAATAAGAATACAGATAAAAAGATTTGAAACAGAGGAGTATAATAAAAGATTTGAAACAGAGGAGTATATAAAAAATGGAACAACTGAAACTTACTCTTCCATCACTCTCGTCTTTCATTGTTATTTTTTCTAATTTAAGTATTTAGTTATAAGAGAAGTAAAGAATAAAATGACAGTTATTCTATCTTGTTAATGAATTTCATTTAAGATTCATTGAAGAGATTTTTGCTTATATTCATTAAAATAAAACCAAACAGATAGAAATCAATAATACTAAGCACATATTTATTAAATTCCATTTTTTAATATTAATATGCAAATTAGCCTTCTCGTTCACACTGTAAACCGCTATGTTTTGTATATATAAATATAATTGCATGTTGTTAGAATGTAGATATGGTTAACAGTATTAATAATGTAAAACAATTTTATTAATAATAGACGTTAAAATAAAAATAAAATCATTGAGTATGTGATGTCAGTAACTAAGGGAATTGTAACTTGAGTAGTGATATACTTTCGGTTACAGACAAAAAAGTACACAATCTCCATTATAATAAGATATACAACCTTTGCTGCTTAAGAGAATTTGGTATTTTAAAAAAAGTGAAAAATCAACCTACCCTAGTCTGCAAGTTAAGTTTATGTCTTGACAGTTATTGATTGTTCCACATAAAAAAATTTATCTGCCATAATTACACCTAGCAAAAGTTGCTATTGCAAATCTAGTATGGGCACTGTTGTATACTGGATCACACAGTATTCAGTATACTAGTACATTCTATAGGGACTAGAACTCTCCTGTGCCTTCGGGGACAGGAAGTAGAAAAGGTAACGCCTCTTGTCAGGTTGGGGAAAGAATTCTCTTTACGGTTTTGGTACCAACGTGTGAGCCTCGTAGTAACGAGCTCTTGTCTCAGTCTCTTGTGACTGAAGGAACTTTCCCCTCAGTGAGGGAGTAACAACTGCAGACCCAACCTGACACCCCCCTCAACGAGGGAGATATATGAACTGTAAGTACTGCCCCTAAGTACTTTGTTATATTGACTGTTGTTGAGTTTATATGTGAATAAATACGGTTAAAAGTACATGTGTTTTCCCTTTTCGTCTTTACGTTCTGTGAACTTATCTTTTTCCTCATAGACTGTAGGCAGTTATTCCTACAATTTAAACTCCATATGTGCCAGACATATAGGACTCGCGACAGAGTGCTAAACCTCAAGGTAGGCCGGTTCGCGTAACCTTTATAGTCTGAATAATCACTTCAATGTCCTTAGACAGTCGTGTACAAATAGTCCCGGACCAGCGCATTCACTCTCTACGCAAGGTACGCTGACTAGTCCACAAAAGGCACCCAGGCTTTTCTAGCATTTTCTGGCACACTCTGGAAACTGTGAATAACTCTACCTTTCCCGGGTATTGCCGGGTACTGCGACTAGTAAAATAGTAAATAAATCTGACTTCCACTGATCGATTGTTACTTAATTGTTTTTTTTTTGTCGGAATAACAAACATGTTAACTTTTCTCCAGGCACCTTTTATTTTCCAATACTTATTTATTTTTGTATTGATTTTTACAGTTCATTTATGTATAGAGTTTATTGCCACTTAAGATAGAATGAAATATACCGATTTATGCTGTGTAGTTTATAACCGGCAAATAAAACTGATTCTTTAATATGCGACAAGAAAACGGAACATGAATATGTCGTTCAATTCATGTATGCGTATAATGTATGCATACATTACCTATCACATCTATGTATCTATAAGCTACCTAGCTAGCAACCTAGCTACTATCTAGCTAGCTAGCTAGTACCTAGCTAGATATTTCTATATCTACTATCTATCTATCTAGCTAGCTAGCTAGCTAGCTAGCTAGCTAGCTAGCTCTCTATCTATCTATCTAGTAGCTAGCTAGCTAGCTAGCTAGCCTAGATATCTAGCTAGATAGCTAGCTAGATACCTATCTCTCTATCTCTCTCTATCTCTATCTATCTATCTATAGCTATCTAGCTATCTAGCTAAGATACCTATTTATATCTATCTATCTATCTATATCTATTATCTAGCTAGCTAGCTAGTCTCTATCTATCTATTACTATTCTAGGCTAGCTAGCTAGCTAGCACCTAGATATTAGCTAGATGCTTAGTAGTACCTATCTCTCTATCTCTCTTCTCTCTATCTATCTATCTAGCTAGCAACCTATCTATAGCTAGCTAGCTACCTAGCTAGATACCTATCTCTATATCTATCTATTATCTATCTATCTAGCTTAGCTAGCTAGCTACCTAGCTCTCTATATATCTATCTATCTATCTATCTAGCTAGCTAGCTAGCAACCTAGATATCTAGCTAGCTACCTAGCTAGATACCTATCTCTCTCTCTCTATCTATCTATCTATCTAGCTAGCTAGCTAGCACCTAGATATCTAGCTAGCTACTAGCTAAGATACCTATCTCTCTATCTATATCATCTCTATATCTCTCTATTATCTATCTAGCTAGCTAGCAACTATCTATCTAGCTAGCTCCTAGCTAGATATCTATCTCTCTATCTATCTATTATCTAGTATGCTAAGCTAGCTAGCTAGCAACCTATCTATCTAGCTAGCTACCTAGCTAGATACCTATCTTCTTCTCTCTCTATCTATCTATCTATCTAGCTAGCTAGCAGCTATCTAGCTAGCTAGCTACCTAGCTAGATACTATCTTCTATTATCCTCTATATATCTAATCTAGCTAGTAGCAACCTATCTATCTTAGCTAGCTACCTAGCTAGATACCTATCTCTCTATATATCTCTTATCTAGCTAGTAGCTAGCAAGCTACTACCGCTAGAACTATATATATCGTTCTCCTATTCTTCCTCTCTATCTCTCTACTATATATCCTAATTGCAACCTATCTTCTAGCTAGCTACCTAGCTAGATACTATTCTCTATCGTATCTATCTAATCTATCTATCTATTAGCTATCTAGCTACTAGCTAGCATACTATCTCTATATCTCTATATTCTTATATCTATTTATCTATTATCTTGTTTAGGTTGGCTTGTTTGAGTATAGGTTTCAGGTTTTAGAGTCTTAAATTTATTCAGATGTGCCACTAGTGATGCTTACTCGTTGAAGTACCATCTACATACGGGTAAACAGTTAAGATTTAGATTGCAGGACAACACGGAACTGTTGGAAGAGTGACATATTAAATTGTGATTAAGAGAATAAACTTGTAAAAATTGTTTAGTTTAGTTAACTTGAAAATGATTGCTATAGTTGTGAGTCAATAAAGATTAACAATCAATTCGCATTAACCAGAATAATTATCTATCTATTATCTATCTATTAGCTAGCCGCTATCTATATAGCAAAGCTATTATCTATCTAGCAACTAGCTATCTATCTAACTTAGCTAGATCTATCTAATCTATTAATCTATCTATTATCTATTATCTAGTAGTAGCTAGCAGCTGTCTATCTAATCTATTATCTATCTATCTAGTAGCTGTCTAACTTTATCTAGTCTATCTATCTATCTATCTATCTATCTATCTATCTATCTATCTGTCTATCTATCTATCTATCTAGCTAGCTATCTGTCTATCTATTATCTAGTAGCTAGCTAGCTTATCTAGCTACCTAGCTAGATATCTATTATTATCTAGCTAGATACCTATCTATCTATCTATCTATTTGCTATTAGCTAGATACCTACTATGACAAAGAAAACTGAATTACGAGGCATAAATATCGAGTTATCGGAATTGACGGTCGATACAAGTATTAACTGAATAAGTCAGTGTTATAACGTTATTTATAACGTTATTTATAACGTTATAGCTAGCTAGCTAGCTAGCTAGATAGATAGACAGATATGTCAGTTAATATTCATCCTGAGATAAAAGGGGGCGAGCTGTAGAAGCAACACCGCTATCGATCTTTCGGCTTTCTCACCATCAGCTACCAATTTCACCATGACACCATCACGCTACCGACTCTTAATTTTCCCTCTTGCACACCAACCCCAGCGTTTTACACACCAAACTTATTCTTAGATACCAGTATATGTTATTTTTCCACTTCGTTTGAAACCCTTATGCATACAAGCACACAGTTAAAATTGAATTTTATAATTCTTTTGCTGTCTAGAAAACTTTACCCAGCACATTGTTTATCTTTCTCTTTAGAAACCTTTCATAGATATTGTTTATTTATAACCTTTTTTTTTCTTATTGTTAAAACCGTGTCTTTTCTAAATTACTTCTTCATTATATGTATAGTCTATTACATGCCACACATACTTGTTGCGCAACCTGTGATGGGCTGGCTATTAAACAGACGTGGGGATGACAGACTGATAGCAGGGATATTTGTCTTATACACCATTTGTATGGACTGGGCACGAAGGCCTCGTATTAACGTGGGTCCAGTAAGCGAAATCATGGTGGGAAAGAAAAAAATTGCGTCCATCCCCTCGGCATCCCGTCAAAGGGGGCACCTCAGGCGCTGGGAATAAATTCAGTCTGCCCACAAACACAGACTAACTGAAGCAGATTCTGTACTCTCAACTGAAGAGAGGGATCAACGTGGAATCAGTAGAGCCCAAAGCTCAGGTACAAAGATAACACCAAGAGAAGATCTACACATAATAGGCAGTTGACAGACGCATCCAGGGACCGAAAAATTGGGGGAAACGGATTCGCGTGGTGTCATCATCGGATACGATGGACAGCAAGTAATAATAAGGTGTGTGTACTAACATAGAGTTAATCTATCTCTACAATTTATTTGTGCAGTAAAGTGGGGAGCTGATGGTAGATGTGGCGCTCCACATCAGCCCCCCCAAAAAAAAAAAACAACCCCACACAATCTTCCTGGTCTAGCGCTAGCGAAAAGGGGGTAAACTCCCACACTATATGGCGATACCGACAGTAGGGCACTCCGCCAACTTTGCTTAATTTACTTACATGAAAATATCTTGAAATACTTTAGATTAAATTTATTCAAGAAATCGCCATTGCCTTAAACCAGGGATCACCAAAGGTTTTTCACTGGGAGCAGGAATAATTGAACAAATAAGGAGCACGAGCTGGATAATTGAAAAAATAACGAGTGCAGGCACTTTATTCATTATTGTGTTAATACTTTGCTATGAGAAAAGTATAAAAAACAAAACTAATATCTTTCCATGTTATATTCATGGATGAGGCATAAGAAAAAACAAATTTAAACCAACATATTTATTTTCAAAAAGGAAAAGCAACATAGTAGAAGAAAGGTTTAGTAAGATCTGTGAAACTGAAGTTTGCCTTTCGGATTCGTCTTGTTTGGGTTGATCGCGTAAAGTAACAAATTGAAATGCTCACACGCACACATTTTGTAACCTACCTACAGTAGTCAAGTATGAAGATTTAGTAAACTTAACACATTTAAAATTAAATGGTAAATAAACGTCTTGCGTTCCGTACGTTTTAACAAACTGTTAGGGAGAGTTATCACCCCTAAGGACTTCTGGACCGGATATACTGGACTGACAAGCTGAGAGTCAGCAAAGATCACAAGAATGTAGTCGCAGTGATGAACACATCACGTAATACATAGTTGAACACTATCCGAACTCATCCTACTGTATTCCCGGCCGGTGAGAATAAATAAAACAATATTGTTATATGTTAAACATATTTCACTATTTTTGTTATCTTTTGTTATTCCTACATCTTGGGATATAACACAAACAAATTCAAGAACCGTCGGCGGGCCTGATAAAATGCCTTCGCGAGCCTGATCCGGTCTGCTGGCCGTATTTTAGTGACCCCTGACTTAGACAATGGTCTACCGACCCATTAACCTCTTTCATTTGTACTTTTGTCCTCCACACATTACGAGACAATCAGAAATTGTCTTCTCAGTTCCCAACAATCACTCTGAGACGAAGAGTCATAAAGTTTCTCACTTCCGGACCCAAGCGATAAAGATGGATTCGACAGAATAATAAAATATATGGTAGGCGTGGCACTCCACATCAGATGCAAGTCTAGTGCTAGGGACAATGTTGCAGAGTTGAAATTGGAATGAATATGTGGAAGAGCATAAACAATAAAATGAATAATAAAATGAATAATAAAATGGCTTCAAAAACATTTTTAATCAATCAAATCAGAGAAATACCTTTCAAAATATTAACCTACCCAAGAGTCATTTAGGAAACTTGTTTCTCTCGCTTGTTGGATTATTTTTGTATATAAGACGTGCTGCAATCCACCACTTAAATTTATAGACTAGGCGAGGTCACGTGGTTTAAACCTCATCCAACCAACAGCCCGAATACGTGGTTGGTTAACTATTTAATCGCTGATATTGACAGACGTCTATTTGCATTTATTGACGAATGACCTGCAACACTGAGGAGCACCGAGGAACAACCAAAGGATCATACCCAATATTAAGGGACACCAAGGAGCAACCAAATTTTTCTTCACTAAAGATTGCGTTCGACTTAACACAAAGGATCTCCGCTGAACAGTGCTCTTGCTTAAAACCTAAGGATGGCCACAAAGTTCGTAAAACGCCAGTTCAGTGTCTTTCATAGTGGTGTAAAGATTAACGTGCCCGTTTCACGAAACGATTAAAAAATGCTTAGAGGGCGAGACAAATCTGGAATAATAATTTAAAAAAAAAGCAAATGAACAGAAACATAAACGAGCACACTTAACACACACAAACACACACATAAACAAGCACCCCTCACACACAGAATTTGGAAGACATGAGACAGAACAAATGAACAACCACTAGCAACAACTTCAGTTCTAGTAATCTTCTGTAGAAGGGATTTTTATCCCGAAATATTAAGAATTGAGAATAAATCACAGGTTAACAAACAACACACAGTTACCTTCTTTTTTTTTTACAATTGCATTGTGATAGCCTTCAAAACCAACCAACAAACCAATATAAACACAATGCTTCAAGCAAATTACAAAACCCTTATTTATATATATATGTATGTATATTATATATATATATATATATATATATATATATATATATATTCATGTTGTAATTTTAGGAGGTCTCCGTATGCTTCTCTCGGTATATATTTTTATGTTTTTTTTAAAAACCGTCATTTGAAAAAGGGTATCTAACGAACCCGAAAATTTATAATAAAAAATAATTAAAAAAAAAAAAGTGAATCCAATACTCCATAACATCGAGTTCATTCATTTATTTTTAGATGCTTCGTAATAACGGCCAACTAAAACACCACACACACACACACACACACACACACACACATATATATATATATATATATATATATATATATTATATATATATAGGTTGACCCCTCTCCCCACCAAAATAAGTACATGTTTCATTAATATTTAATGTAATTTTTCCATATTTTTATCTCTTAGTAAAAAAAAAAAAAAAAATGAAACTTTCTCCTTTTCGTCCGTTCAGGCAAAGAGAAAAAATTAATTCATTTTTCTATATTCATAAGAATTCTTACTGACATTTATGTCTGAGTATCAGGATTATCTTCAGGATTGATCTTGGAGTCCAGCCATCTACATAAATGAAAGAAAAGAAAATGGTAATTTCGAAAAGAAATGTAGACCTTCTTACATTTTTAAGCCTCAAAATGAGCCAATATCTTTTTATATTGGTATTCATGAATAAAATTCTAATTCTGCTTATAAATGAACTTTATAAGAAGACTTTTTTAAAAACTGAATGAACACGTGGTCTCATATTTAGAATAAAAGTTATAAAGTAGGTAGGGCCAAAATTTAATGTATTTTACTCCACGTCAACTTGGTTTGAAAATCCCATAGGCGAGAAACTGTCAGTTACCAAGCCCCTTAGACCTTATACACACGCTACCCTAACTTAGATATACCAGTTCTATCAATGATATTAAGTTACATGTTCTGTCAACGATATTGAGCGCTATCTATAAAAATAGCACTCAGTATAGAACTTAATGTTCAGGGGGTTTGATTTTTAATCAGGGTTGCGAACCTGAAACATAGAATAAACAGTTTCATTACTTTCTTAATCAACGTCGTATGGAACATTAATAAATGATTCGATTATGTTCTTCGGTTGATTATTTGGCGGGAAAGTCTGAAATGCGGGAATTATGATTTATCATTCGGCAATCCGAAGAAGAAGAAGAAGAAGAAGAAGAATGGTAAAGACACAAAGAAGAAGAAGAAGAAGAAGAAGAAGAAGAAGAAGAGACACAAAGAAGAAGAAGAAGAGACACAAAGAAGAAGAAGAAGAGACACAAAGAAGAAGAAGAAGAAGAAGAAGAAGAAGAAGAAGAAGAAGAAGAAGAAGAAGAAGAAGACACAAAGAAGAAGAGAAGAAAAGAAGAAGAGAAGAAGAAGAAGAGACACAAAGAAGAAGAAGAAGAAGAAGAAGAGAAGAAGAGAAGAAGAAGAAGAAGAAGAAGAAGAAAGAAGAAGAGACACAAAGAAGAGACACAGAAGAAGAGAAGAAGAAGAAGAAGAAGAAGAGAAGAAGAGAAGAAGAAGCAGAAGAAGAAGAGAAGAAGAAAGAAAAGAAGAAGAAGAAGAAGAAGAAGAAGAAGAAGAAGAAGAAGAAGAAGAAGAAGAAGAACGGGACGAAGAAGAAGAAGAAGAAGAAGAAGAAAGAAGAAGAAGAAGAAGAAGAAGAAGAAGAAGAAAGAAGAAGAAAGAAGAAGAAGAAGAAGAAGAAGAAGAAGAAGAAGAAGAAGAGACACAGAAGAGAGAAGAAGAAGAAGAAGAAGAAGAGAGAAGAAGAAGAAGAAGAAGAAGAAGAAGAAGAAGAGAAGAAGAGACAGAAGAAGAAGAAGAAGAAGAAGAAGAAGAAGAAGAGACAAGAAGAAGAAGAAGAAGAAGAAGAAGAAGAAGAAGAAGAGAAGAAGAAGAGACACAAAGAAGAAGAAGAAGAAGAAGAAGAAGAAGAAGAAGAAGAAGAAGAAGAAGAAGAAGAAGAAGAATGGAAAAGACCTAATCAATGGTCAAATATCGAGAGATGATTAATGAAAAGCAGAAATCAGTTGTTGTATAATTAAATCGAAATATTAATTGGAATAAATATGATGAACACGTGAATGATAAAAAAGAGAGCGGGAAATATCAAAGTAAATTGAAGCGCCCTCTATCTAATCGAGGGATGTCCAATTTGTGACGTCACACTTTCATTTCGGAATGGAGAGATGACGGGTTGATAGTAAAAATCATAGTTGTTTACTTATCTCAAGACTGCTACTACATTGGATAGAAAAATGCCATGCGGCATTATAATGATTCATCCTTAAAACTTTTCCATTCTAATCAACACGCAAATCTTATTTTCCTTCGAAAACATTTTGCACACCACTGTTACATTACTGGTACTACCCCCGCTCTATTATGTTACACACAAAGTCTAGCTTGGGACTTCGGTCTTGTAATATATTATTTATGACCTACTAGAGCAGTGTCAAATAGGACACAAAGCCGGTTCAACCCAGGCGAATTGGACAAGAATGATAAAATCATCTTTCAAGTTGTAAATGTCACAATTTTTGTTGTTTTCTGGGGATTTTCACTTACGATAGATTTGATGATTTGCCGGACGGTATGCCTCTGAAATTATTAGACCAGTTCATATACCTAGGTAGCAATATCTCATTCATAGAAAGCGGTATTGATATACGGATGGGAAAGGCATTGCCTGATATAGATTATCGATCATATGGAAATCTAACCTCTCTAATAAGATTAAACAATTATTCTTCCAAGCTGTGGCCGTGTCTGGGATAATATATAGCTGCACCCATTGGACGCTAATAAAACGCTTGGAGAAGAAATTAGATAGGAACTGTACAAGGATGTTGTGTGTTGTCTTGTACAAATTCTGGAAGTAGTACCCCACAAAGGAGCAGCTGTACGGCCACTTACCTCCTATCACACAGTCTAGATAAGACGAACAAGACATGCTGTACACTGCTGGAGAAGCAAGCATGTGCTCATAACTGACGTTTCCGTATGGGCACCTACATAATATGGGTTGTCCAGAAAAAACTACATCGATCTGCTCTGTATGGATACTAGATGCTGTGCAGAGGACCTTGAAGGAACGATGGCCGATAGAGATGGGTGGCGAGGAAGACGGGAGTGATAGAAGAGTAACTTTCAGTTGTTCTATTTTTTTATTATACCCTCCTCTGTTTCAAATCTTTTTATTAAGAGTATTTACGGGGTTTCGAAGGAGCTCTTATTTCTCCGTAGTGGTAGGCAAATTGTCGGACAAAGAAGACAAACACACAATGGAAATTTAATACATGTATTGACAAATAATACAAGAACTTGTTGCAAATTTTATTGGTATTTGCTACGAGACTTATCTGAGTTAAGTAATGTTCTTGGAGTAGTGGTGATAACAGGGGTATTCTGTTAGTCGGTAGGAAATGTTGATAGTACGCTTCTTCGGACGTTTCTCTTTCTTCTTGGTAACCGGTTCTGTGATAAGTGATGGGGGATGCTATTTTAGAAGCTTCTCGCCCGGGTTAACAATTCTTTAAATGACGGTGAATGGGCCCTATAGTGTGCTGTGAAAATATGCCTCCGTCCAGGTCAGCGGTCCTTAGAAGTAAGCCCTGTTTTTGGGCTAAGTGATGAGTGAAATGTAGGAACCGCTATTTACGCGACTACCCTCAGTGGGTGCTCCGTGATAAGTAAGGTTTTTGGTTTTGGCGCCAACATACGATGTTGGCGATTCTCCCCCTAGCGGCAGGGGGAGATAAAAACGATGGAATTTCCAATATTATCTACATTCTTATTTAGTTTCATAAATCTTTCTAATTTAATATGATATTTTATAACATCAAAACTTAAATACTTGCACTCGGAGGGTGCATATATTTGCTAGTATATATAAATAGGATATGGAAGATCAGCGTGATATAATATATTCATTAGTTCCTCAAATAATTACAGCACTTCATTCTGGTTTCGATTAAACAAACTAATGTTGTACCAATACAGACCATATTAAATGATGTTCAACGGAGTTTCTTAAAAGATACAGCCCATAATTTTAAGTCTTTTACACGCATTGACAACAAACAATAACAACAACAAACACAATAGTGTAGCGTTTGCTTACTGTTCAGTTGTAAATATTCTAGCAGTGCCATCAACAAAAACAAAAGAAAGAAAAAAAAAAGAAAAAAAGAAAAAAGAATGAAAGAAAGAAAGAGAGATAAACGAACGTATTTCATTGCTGTTGTATGGAAGCGTTGCACCATAGACCTATTTACGCACCCTACGTGGACACACAGACACTGGCGTAAGGATACACACATTTTTGAACAACGAAAAACAACATCCCCACTGTTACCATGGCAATTGGAAAACAAAAATGGCCAGTTATTCCTTACCAACATTAATGTTACGAAAATGAAATTGAATATACAACACACTTCTATCAAAAATATTTATTTATACAATAATAAAATTCGAAGGCAATACAATGCGTAAAAAATAAAGACAAAAAGATGTTTTATATGTCTAATCGATTTCAAAGCAAAGCTTTATCATCAGAGTTTAATTTCAGTTTTTTTTTCTGAAATTAAACTCTGATGATAAAGCTTTGCTTTGAAATCGATTAGACATATAAAACATCTTTTTGTCTTTATTTTTTACGCATTGTATTGCCTTCGAATTTTATTATTTTATAACATACTTAACAATGCTTCAAGCAAATTACCAATTACTTTTATTTATTTATACGTAAATTTTAACAATAACGGTACTCTTTCTCTGAATATTTGAGATGAGGCTTGAAGATTAGTATTATCTGCGTTATTCGGACAATTGTCCCCATCTTCATTGTTATCTGTACAACGTTTCGGCCGATATGCCCTCTTCAGGTATTTGTCCGACAAGAAATACCTGAAGAAGGCCGGAAGGCATATAGGCCGAAACGTTGTACAAATAACAATGAAGATGAGGACAATAGTCCGAATAACGCAGATAATACTAATAACGGTACTCGTTTTAATGGCACTATCTTAATGACACAAGGAACTATCAATACTCTTGTTCCATAATTGTGCGACCGTTATCATCTTGCAACACTCTCTTGTTAAAGATGAGACTGTCTAAATAGGCTAAGATGAAATACAAAAATTTAAATCCTGGTTATCTGGCGTTGCTTATCCGCCGAATTCTTATTTCTTATGAGTGTCGTCCCCTCAGCTAAATAATGGACCATTCCGTTTTTATTACAAAGAAAGAAAGGGAAGAAAACGAACATGCTACACAGAAAAAAAAAAAGAAAAAAGAAAGAAGAAAGAGAACATGAGGAGAGAGAGAGAGAGAGAGAGAAAGAGAGAGAGAGGTGAGCGCGCGGAAGCGATGACGCTAATCTGTTTCAATCGAACATGATGAAAAGATGAAAAGAAGGAAAGAAAGAAAAAAGGGTGAAAGAAGGTTAAATCAAGATTATTATATTTTTTACATATTGAATTATTTAGCAATAGCTCTTAAGTAAACATATCAACCTTTGTAATCATTGAATTATCATACTTTGGTATATCCACAGGTCCTGAAAGTGCACAAAGCGGAGATTTAAGAGGTTTGAATTCAGAGTTTTCCTTCTCCTAAACTGGTTGCCTAACCAAGGTTAAAGAGCCCAGTTTGTCCTACCAATCTCCTTGGTCTAGCGCTATTGAAAAGGGGATAGACTTCCTCACTGTCTGTCCTACTATTTACCCATAGCTGGAGGGAGAATAGTTGGATTCATACCTTTCCCAAGGGTATTAGCACTATGCGAAATGTGGCTTCATCCAGGATTTGAACTCGGTACCACGAGTCCATTTCCAACGACTTTAACCAGTACACCACCGAGCTCTCCTTGTATACAGTTTATCAAAATCTTTCTTCGCTTCGTACACGAACCATTTGTATTTAACCGACCCGCCACAACAATAGCAATTTTTGTCAAATGCTGTTGACGTCCACTCTGGACATTTAACAACAACAACAACAACCGCATCAGCAAAAACAGCAGCAACAACAACACAGCAACAGCAACAACAACAACAACAGCAACAACAACAGCAGCAGCAACTACAGCAGCAGCAACAACAACTGCTAGAGCAACAGCAGCAATAACAACAAACAGCGGCAGCAGCAACAACAGCAACAACAACAACAGCAACAACAACAACAGCAGCAGCAGCAGCAACAGTAACAATTACAATAACAGCGGCAGCAGCAGCAACAACACAACAACAACAGCAGCAGCAGCAACAACAACAACAACAACAGCAGCAGCAGCAGCAACAACAACAGCAACAGCAACAATAACACAACAGCAGCAGCAGCAACAACAACAGCAACAGCAACAATAACAACAACAGCAGCAGCAGCAGCAACAACAACAGCAACAGCAACAATAACAACAACAACAGCAGCAGCAGCAGCAACAGTAACAATTACAATAACAGCGGCAGCAGCAGCAACAACAACAACAACAACAACAGCACCAGCACCAGCAACAACAACAGCAGCAGCACCAACAACAACAACAGCAGCAGCAGCAACAACAACAACAGCAACAGCAACAATAACATCAGCAACAAGAACCACAACAACAGCAACAACAGCAGCAGCAACAACAACAATATCATCAGCAGCAACAACAACAATAGCAGCAGCAGCAATAACAACAACAACAACAACATTAACAACAACAACAGCAGCAACAACAGTAGCAACAACAACAATAGCAGCAGCAGCAGCAGCAGCAATAACAACAACAACAACATCAGCAGCAGCAATAACAACAGCAGCAGCAACAACAACAACAACAACAATCGTCTTAAGCGTCCCCAAGAACAAAAAGATCATTTTCTCATTATAGACAAAATCGACATTGGACTCTTCAACACTGACAATCTTATTCTTGTCACGGAAATTCTCCATTTCCTCTCCGTTCCACTCAAATCCCCGAAATTTCCATTCAATTTCAAAGATTTCCCAACCAAATCTTTTTTTTCGGTTTTTGTCTCATTCTAAAGTCGACACTCATTTCGCGGTAAAACTCAAATCGACTCAAATCGAAACTTTCTTTTCTTTTCTCCTGATCATCATTAACTTTTGCCGCTTTCATTTTCTTTCATCCAGACTTAATCATGCGGAAGATTAAAATATGAAATAAAAAGTGGATTTATAAAACAATGCATATAAAATAGTCATAAGTACTTGCGTGTGAGTCAAAAGTTTTGCAATATCTTATTATAATGGAGATTCGGATCTGTCTGTAAACGAAACGACGTCACTACTTACGTTACAATACCCCCAGGAATTACTTAAATTTATCAATGAATATTTAATCTATTGTCAAATCATTAATACATACAATAAATCTTATTTATTAACGATGTCTATTATGAAAATCTGAGATTTGCCTTTAAAATCCTGCAATGTGTCTTATATATCACTAAGAAATAAAGGTTTACGTAATATATGGTGTGGTTAATTTGCATACTGGTTTTAACAAAACTGGGTTTAATAAATAATTACTGGGTGTTATTGATCTCTAATGTTATTATTTTATTCTCCAACGTATCAATTCTATGAATGATTTTTATATAGAAACCAATTAAAATATGCGGGTTAGCTCAGTCGGTAGAGCGTTCAGCTAGAAACCACGAGGTTCCTAGTTCAATACCGGCCCTTGCCAACTAATTTGTTTTTAAAAACCTAGCAGCCGACAAAATTGGGTATGCCTAATATATATATATATATATATCTTATTATAATGGAGATTGTGTGTTTTTCTGTCTGTAACCGAAACTATATTCCTACTCAAGTCACAATTCTCTTAGTTATTGACATCACATCCTCCATGATTTTATTTTTATCTAAACCTCAATTATTAATAAAATTGTCTTACATTATTAATACTGTTAACTATGTCTACATACTGACAACATGCAATTATATTTATATATACAACAAAATAGCGGTTTACAGTGTGAATGGGAAGGCTAATTTGCATATTAATATTAAAAAATCGAATTTAATAAATATGTGCTTAGTATTATTGGTTTCTAACTGTTTGGTTTTATTTTAATGAATATAAGCAAAAATCTCTTCAATGAATCTTAAATAAAATCCATTAACAAGATAAAATAACTGTCATTTTATTCTTTACTTCCTCTTATAACTAAATACTTAAATTAGAAAAAAATAACAATGAAAGACGAGAGTGATGGAAGAGTAAATTTCAGTTGTTCCATTTTTTATTATACTCCCTCTGTTTCAAATCTTTTATTATACTCCCTCTGTTTCAAATCTTTTATTATACTCCCTCTGTTTCAAATCTTTTTATATGTATTCTTATTTAGTTTCATTAGCCTTTCTAATTTAATACAATATTTTATTACATTAAAACTTAAATACTTGCACCCGGCGGAGGGTGCATATATTTGCTAGTATATATAAAAACAATAATTAATAGTCATAAGCTGTTACCATTTTATACAATAGGACTATAGCTTGATACTTTTCAGTCACGAGATGTTTGCGTTTTCTGTTCAATACACACACACACACACACACACACACACACACACACTATTTAAAACTTGTTGAATGAAAAACGAGCGTTAGACTGGCCGACAAAACAAAAGACTCTCACAGTCTTCTTATTCTCTGTGATGAATTTATTTTCCCCCAAATTAACAAAAGTCCTGAAGAAGATCTATAGAAACAGATCGAAACACTGCAGCGTAGGCGAAATAAACATCACTCGTTTTATGAACTTGTGTTTTTTTTTCATTATATTACATACTGTTGGATTCACTTGTACTTTCTCTTCACCCACCCCCCATATATATATATATATATTATATACATTATTCTGTGATAAATAATTTCTTATCTTATGCCCTGAAGATGATCTAACTAATAGATCGAAACACTGCAGCGTCGGCCAATAAACTCACCACTTAAACCATTTAAACCTGTGTTTTTTCATTTTTCTTGATATATATATATATATATATATATATATATATATATATATATGATAAGTTGTAAACACGGTTAATTGGAGTCGTACCTAATTTTGAAAATTAATAATGAATTAGGCGGGAATACCTATTAAATGTATGGCTAAACAAATCGAGAAAAATCAATCTCTGTATGTAGATCGGAAGACCGCCCTGTGCGTGATTTGAAACCGGATTGCCAAGCTGACAGGCCGATCCCATAACCCCTACACTAAACGGACTTCTTAGATTTTATGATTTGTTTTAGAGTAGGTTAATATTCCACTTCTAGTGACTTTTTATTACACGACGATATGATAAGTTGTAAACACGGTTAATTGGAGTCGTACCTAATTTAGAAAATTAATTAATTAATAATGAATTAGGCGGGAATACCTATTAAATGTATGGCTAAACAAATCGAGAAAAATGTATACACTCCGTTTCAAATTATTAAATAAGTGACACTTTTCCCTCCTATCCACAAACTACTGATTAGAATGTAACGAAATTATCAGAGAATAAGGTCAACCTGTATATACACATACCCCAAAAGAATTGTAGGGTTCTACAAAAAGGAAAAAAAAGTTACGGTCATTTACCTAATTTACTTAAATTCTTCTTGTGTCAAATTATTAGCGAGGTGTAATAAAAACCCCGGTAAAAAACAAAATAATACTTTTATAGTTTCATTTATAGATTTTATGGATACATACAGTAACTAAGATGAAATTAAATTGAAATAAAAAGTAAAAAGAATTAAAAAATGATAGTAAAGTTAGGTAATCTGAGATATGTGATCCTTTTTTTAAAATGACCTGGAAAAGGCGCTGGTCCATCGAACATGTTAATTTCTGGGTCTCCTCTGATGTAATTTCACGTGATACGTTGACTATTTCCTGCCACAAGTCATCTTTGCTTCTAAATTGGTGTCCATTCTCATAAACACGTCGCTTCAGAATGCTCAACAAGTTTTTAATGGGGTTTAAGTCTTGGAGAATTGTCCGGCCAGTTCATCTACCGAGGTCCACAGAAGCCTAATTTTTGCAGGTACTCCGTAGTTTTATGCGCTGAATACGAAGAAGCATTATTTTGCATAAATATGATGGTTCTCCTGAAGGTGATTCTCTGCCTTTTTAGCCAAGATTCCAGATGCTCTTTGAGGAAGGCTATATAAGCATCTGCGGTTATTTTCGTACCATCAGGTACTCTCCACGGGCTAACCATGATACCTCCAATAATACCAGCCCAAATCATAATACCCCATCCTCCTTGTTGGCGTCTAAAGCAGTGATGAGGATCTCGTCCATTTACGATCCAAACTTTGCTCCAGCCATCAGGGCCATCAAGTATTGCACGAGTTTCATCTGTGAACAGTACTTTTGAGAAATCGACCTTCATGTTCTCCTTTGCCCATTTCAAACGTATTTGCATGTGTATTTTTGTTAATCGAGACTTGTCACCGGTCTCACTGATGTCCCGAACTTTTTCAGAAGACGACAGCGAGTACTTCTGGGCACTGTTGCTTCTTCAATGCTTCTGAAAAGTGCTTCACTCGTCAGGTCTGTGTTATTTACAGCTTCACGTTTCATTCGTGACAAAGAACATCAGGAAACAACCCTCGAGTGACCCTTATCGGCTCTCTTACGTACCTTCGTAGGAGCTGCAACAAAACTTTTCACAGTTTGGTGATATCTTCCAACTATTTTGGATATTTCTAAAGTAGACATGCCTTTGGAAAGTTCAGATGTTATGATATCTTTCTCAGAAGGGGTCAAGTCACATTTGCGACCCATAATTGCACGAGTATAATGATACTTGTTTAATGTCTGGAACACTTCTATATCGTGTTGATATTGCAAATGGCCACTGTTTGTTTCCTATTGCGCAGAACAATACAGTTTTTTTTAAACAGCCTGCGCATACACCTATTTCCATCATACTGTGCAATTCGTTAAATTCCAATCGGTATTTTTTGCACAAAATGAAAAAATATCACCTCGTTAATAATTTGAAACGCAGTGTGGATATATATATATATATATAATATATATATATAATATATATATATATATATATATATATTATATTATATAGAGAGAGAGAGAGAGAGAGAGAGAAATAAAGAAGGAAAAGAGATAGATCGAGATATACACATACATACACATACATTTTGTGTGCGGTGTGGTGTGTGTATATTGATCTATCTATTTATGTATTAATCTATACACTTAATGAAAGAGACTTTAGTTTAATAGTCTTTATTGTCTTTAAAGCGTTAAAGTTATTCGCAATGAATTAATGATTTTTTTTTATGTTGTGTTTAATGTTCTGTGTAATGTTGTATATGATGTGATTATCTATTTTTGTCTCTCTTTCTATGTTTGCCTCCCCCCTCTCTCTCACTCTCACACACACACACACACTCTCTCTCTCTCCTTACATCTCTGTCTGTCTGTCTGATTGCCTGTCCGTCATTCACTCTCTCTATCCCCCTCTCTATATCTGTCTGTCTCTGCCTCTGTCTGTCTATCTCTCTGTCTATCTCTGTCTCTGTTTCTGTCTCTGTCTGTCTGTCTGTCTGTCTCGCTCTCTCTCTCTCTCTATATATATATATATTGTTTATATTTTTACTGTCTCTCTCGCTCTCTTTATCTATCTAGATATATAGACAGTCTATTCATATCTATCTATCTATCTATCTATCTATCACAGCCTGTTCATATCTCTGTCTCTCTGTCTCTCTGTCTGTCTCTCTGTCTGTATGTCTGTCTGTCTGCCTCTCTCTATCCCTCTCACCCTCTCTCCCTCTCACCCTCTCTCTCTCACTCTCTCTCTCTCTCTCTCTCTCTCTCTCTCTCTATATATATATATATATATATATATATGAAGTGGTCAAACGATGTGTTTGAAATGGCGAAGGCCGACAATTTTTGGTGAGATTATGTGCTTAATTAAAGTCATACCTAATTTGTTAATTAATTATAATTAAATGAATTAAACCGATATGCACGCCTAATTCATTTAATTATAATTAATTAATTAACAAATTAGGTATGACTCCCTAAATATATATATATATATTATATATATATTATATCGTGAGAACTGACAGTTGTAGAACACAATCTCAGCTGCTTTCTTCAAAAGAACAAATAACGTAGTATCTGTGTGTGTATTGTGTGTGTGTGTGTGTGTGTGCGTGTGCGTGCGTGTGCGTGCGTTGCGTGTCCATGTATGTACGGGTGCGGGCTGAACTTGTAAATTCTGAACTCAGATTTTTGTCACTCGACCACAATAGTCCCCTTTTTATATTCACCATTAATCAAATATCAATTAGCATAATTTTCTTTCTCACCCCTCCCCCTCCCGGTCATCCTAACGTCATTTTCATTCTATTTCATTCTATCTATTTACCTATTATTTCATATTTATATACTTTATTAAAAAAAAGGACCGGGTTAGCTCAGTCGGTAGAGCGTTCGGCTAGAAACCACAAGGTTCCTAAATCGATACCGGCCTCGCCAACTCAGCGTATGAGTAGCACAGGATCTGTGCGGTAAAGTGAGGAGCTGATGGTAGGTGTGGCGCTCCACCTCAGATACTTAAAATAATCTCCTTGGTCTAGGCGCAAGTGAAAAGGGGATAGACTCCCTTGCTGTCTGGCCTGATACCGACATTAGGCCGCCCCGACGACTTTACTTATATAAAAAAAAGCAAGATGAAATTATTCCATTTCTAATATTCGATGTCTAAATTGAATTAAGCATTATAAATATTCACAATTTTTCTTACTTAAAGAAAAGGCTGGGCTAGAGATTGGTCCGTCGGTTGGATTTACGCGCATGTCAACCCTTGTGTGTTATTTTATGCCGAAGCAGTTTTCATTGTTGTTTGGAATTAGTGAAGGTCGATTTTTCACTTAAAAAAAATATCAATGTCCATCTATGCGAAAGTTGTGTGTTTAGTATACTGAATACTGATTATCAAAAATTAGATTTTTTACTTGCACCATTGTTTGAGGAAATAGGCATCAAAGATCGTCTACAGAAATGCACTAAAATCATCGTTTTTGCAAAATTTAAACATTTAGAAACGAGGATTTTTTAGTTTTGCATTTAATAGAACGATCTTTTTGATGCTATTTCCTCAAACCCAATGGTGCAAGTAAAAGATCTAATTTGGTATCCAGTATTCAGTATACTAACACACAACGATCTTGATGCTATTTCTCAAACAATGGTACAAGTAAAAGATCTAATTTTTGGTATCAGTATTCAGTATACTAACAACAACGATTCTTTGATGCTATTTCCTCAAACAATGGTACAAGTAAAAGATCTAATTTTTGGTATCAGTATTCAGTATACTAAACACACAACTTTTGCATAGATGGACAATTTTGAATATTTTTTTTAAATTGAAAAATCGACTGCCCTATTGTGCATATCCAGTTTTGGATTCTGCTTTGTACCGACGGGGCTGAATAAATGCATCTTACGCATTGTGGATATTTATCATATGGGAATGCCTAGAGAAGTTTTGATTTTTCGAAACGATTTGGTGACTCCAAGACATTTGGCGCGTTCTTGAATTCAATATCGTTCGCAAACTATCTTGCCGGGAACGTTCTGGATATGAAGTGAATAATGTTTTGCGAAATTTCATGCTTATTAAAGGGAAAAGAGAGGGAAAGTCCATTGTGGATTTTTATTCTTTTTAGTAACGTCTCTTTTCGGTCGTTCCGAAAATGCACCGTTTTTTTAAGGCTAAATTTGCAGCACTAAATAATGATATATATATATATATAATATATATATATAATATTATAATATATATATATTATATATATTTATATATATTTACCTCCGCACGAGCTGCGATGCGACACAAGGTCAATTTCTTAAGCCGAGTTTATCAGGTTTGAATTCAGAGTTTTCCTTTCTCCAGCCGGTTTGGCCTAACCATGGTTAAAGAGCCCAGTTGCCCTACTATTTATCCATAGCTTGGAGGGAGAGTAGGATTCATACCTTTTCCTAAGGGTATTAGCGCTAAGTGAAATGCAATAGCACGGTTCCCAGGATTGAATCGGGGCGGACGAGTCCAATTCCCATGGACTCTAACCATTACACCACGCGCTCCTAGCATAATAATATAAGAATAAATTATATCCAAAAAACCAAAATAGATAAGGAAACAAAGAATTAACATTATGAAATGCAACTTTTTTATTCAATAATAAGCGAATGCAGCAAATTAGGCAAAGAAGCGGAGAACAAACTAGCACAACCGAGTGGGAAAGAGGATCCACTGGGAATTGTGAAAAAAAGTAAACTTTGACCATACTACAAAATGGTATATGCACATTGTGCATTAGGGTAGATCGATTTTTCACTTAAAAAAAATCAAATTGTCCATCTATGCGAAAGATTTGTGTTAGTCTACTGAATACTGATACCAAAATGGGGAAGTGCTTAGGTAAATATATACATTTCTTTGATTTAATTTTTAACCTCCTGAAGATCATACGAATAAAACATGAATAGATTCGACAGTGTTTCGTGATACTTAATTAGCCTCAGTTGGTAGAGTGTTCGGTTGGTAACCGCAAGGTTCCTGGTTCGATACCTGCCCTCGCCAACCCAGCGTATGAATAGCACAGGTACAGTAAAGTGAGGAGCTGATGGTAGGTGTGGCGCTCCGCTGAAAAAAAACAATCTCCTATCGGCTGGGGCGTTAGAATACACCGACTGCACCCCTGCAGAGGGGTACGACTCCCCCATTGGGGCCACCTGTTGGCCGTGGGTGCCGACCCGTGATGCTTTAAGGATAGAGCCCAGGTAGATGAGCAGTTCATGACATGCAATACTCCACTTTGGCCCTATCTTGGGCTAGACCGGGTGGGTCGGAGAGGCCCCCTCCGATCAATCGGCTGGTCACGTCAAAGCCCTAGCACCTATATGATTTTCCCAACCCTATTGCCCTTATGGCAAGCCCCAACACCTTTTTACATATGGGTGCTAGGAAGGCGGTGGCTGCGGGTCTACATATCCTGGGAATTGACGTAAACTCTATCTGATTGGTGAGTTCCAGTTCTGGAGCTTTGGGGAATGTGGAGCACCCGCCTCCCACCATTGCTCCCTGGTCCACTCTGACCCGGAGTGGCTAGTACCTGTTAGGGTCCCATCTATGGGTTAAATAGAAAAGTATAATTATAAAAAAATTGTATTATACCATTAAGAATTGAATTTATTTTCAAAACTTTATCGGCATTAAATGACCCACTGAGGTTGATATGCCGTAAAACAACAAACCAAACCAAACCAAACCAAAACCAAATATATGGAGTGTACATAAAAAAAAATCTAACATGATCAACCACACTCATACAACTTAACGACAATCCAGTTCCCAACACATATAAACAAAAAAAAACAATTAAACAGACACACACACCACACATACACATATTCCTTTAACCAATCCTCAAAATCCAACTTTCTAGGCAACACCTGTGGTACTACCACCACCATTCTGACACTCCCCATCTAGTGAGAAGAAAATCCAATAACCACCCCCAACCACCCCTCTCCCTACTGACGACCTTCCGTTTTCAGCATTTTGAGAATGTCCATCATTGAAGCAACTACTATATCCAAGTCCTGAAGATGGTCTAATTTAAATTTAATTTAATTAAGAGACCGAAACTTTGCCACGTCGACAATAAACATCCAGTTTCCATAACATCCCGTGTTTGTCTACCTTTCTCCACATAGTTTTGTAAGTAACGATAAAACCAGTGCCAACAGCTAGGTAAAGTAAAAACACGCACCTGTCTGATGGAGAAGATGCAGCTGTGTCGGAAAACACGCCCCAGATTCTCTCCGAACGAATCACAGTGATGAAGATTTCGCTATTATCTCTTCATGTGCAGCTTTCTGTGATCTTGATATTTACAAGCAAGATCCACTCGCCGCTGCCGGCTGAAGTTAATTTTCTCATTTTATGGCACAAAATCCATCATTTCTTATTATTTAATATGGAGATTCGATCTCCATTTGTCTGAAACCGAAACTACGTCAGTGCTTACGTCACAATTTACAAAATTCGGTCGATTCATAGAATTAAGAACAACTTACTATCAATATATTTCTTCTATTAATTATGGAGATTTCGATCTCCAGTTTGTCTGAAACCAACGGACGTCAGTGCTTACGTCACAAATTACAAATCGTTCAATTCATTAGAATTAAGAAACAATTACTATCAATATATTTTCTATTAATAAGTGGAGATTCGATCTCCATTTGTCGGAAACCAAACGACCCGTCAGTGCTTACGTCACAATTACCAACTCGTCAATTCATTGATAAAGACATAATACTATCAAATATATCTTCTATTAATTAATGGAGATTCGATCTCCATTGACTGCAACCCAAAACTCTCACTGGCCTACGTTCACAAATTACCAAATCGTCAATTTCATAGATTAAGAACAGTTTAATATTCAATATATCTTCTGATTAATAATGGAGTTCCGCGATCTCCATTTGTCTGTTAACAAAACTACGTCACTGCCTAAGTCACAATTACCAAAAAATATCGTCAATTCATAGAATTCAAAGACAATTGATATTAATTAATAAATTGAAAGTTTTGTTCCTTATATTTTTCAACTTTTGAATCATTTCCAGTGTTAATAAATAAAACTCATATATTATTTAGATACATAAACTAAATAAACATGAAATTAACTAAAAAAAAATTTGATTAATTTAAATGGAAAAATTATTTTTGGTTTGGCTTGGTTTGTTTGGTTGTTTTGTTTTACGGTTTTAATTTTTTTATAAAATACAATTTTCTATAACGCATCGATGGGACCCTAACAGGTATCTACCACTCCGGTCAGAGTGACCAGGGAGCAATGGTATGAATGTGGATTCCCCAAACCTCCAGAACTGGAAACCTCACCATTCAGATAGAGTTTAACGTCATTCCCAGGACATGTAGACCCGCAGCCACCGCCTTCTAGCACCCATATGGATTAAAAAGGGGGTTGGGGCTTGCCATAAGGGCAATAGGGGTTGGGAAAATTCATATAGGTGGCTAGGCTTGACGTGACCAGCCGATTTATCGGGGGGCCTCTTCCGACCGCCCGTCTAGCCCAAGATTGGGTCAAAGTGGAGCATTGCAAGTCATGAAACTGCTCATCCACCTGGGCTCTAATCCTCAAGCAATCACGGGTTCGCCACCCACGGACCAACAGGGAAAAAAAAAATTATTGCGAAATTTGTAATCAATTTAAAAAAAAAAAATTTACTCTCCGCTCTATTTTTTCAGTAACAAGAAATTAACTAAAAGTTTACGAATAATTATTTACGATTTTGTGTAATTTTATTCTGTAAAATATTCAAAATAATTATCTATTTATAAGATAAGATGCGCGCTTATATCTTATTGGTTTGAGGGGAGGGGCACTGAACTAAGATTCACTTCAAAATTTTTTAATTTTTTTTATTTTACTTCTTTAATAAATTTTGATGATTTTACTTATTGATAAAATTCTTTTTTTAAAACTCCACCTTACGTCAAGGTAATATCTTCTCAAATTAATTTTACACTGGCGCCCACTAGTACTAATAATGGAGATTTCAGTGTTCTGTCTGTAACCAAAAGCTACGTCTCTACTTACATCACAATACCCTTGGAATTGCCTAACCTTATCAATGAGTATTTTAAATTAAATAGTCGAAAATCATTAATTACATTGAAATCTTATTTTCACAGGTCTCTATGAAAATCTGAATAAGATTTGCTCAAAATGGCCATGTTATTAGTGGCGTTTAGAGAATTCTGCATGTGTCTCTAATATATCAACATATATATCAGTGTCTTATATATCACTAAGTAATATAGGTTTACATAAAATATGGTCTGTTGGTTGAATTTGCATACTGGTTTTACAAAACAGTTTAATAAATAATTTTTCTGGATGTTATTTGATGCTATAATATTATTGATTTTATTCTCCCCAGCGTATTAAAATCAATCAATCCTATGAATTGATTTTTATATATAAACCAATTAAAATATTAATTAGATAAGGAAATCTTTTTTATTTCTTCTTATTTATTTTCGTTGTCTTTCCTATCATATATTTCTTTATTCTCTCTTCTTTTTTTNAGGATAGTGATGTTTTAAATTTTCCCGTTGTTCATTACCGGCAGTCTCCAACGTAAGACTCAAACAACCCGCTCAAAAGCTTCTCGCTCCTCCTTTATCTGTTGCGCCTGCTGTTTTATGGCCACTGGGCATCGATCTCGTAAAAAGATTTGTTTAGGTCAAATACATTCTTGCCCAATTCTCCCTGGTCCGTGATCGCGTTTCCTAAAAGTACAAGTGGCTTAAGCGAGCCATATTTTCTTCGAGCCTTTCACTAGATCTCTCCTTGAACCGATGCACGTCACGCCGGTTTGAGCCCCAAGCGTATGTACATTTCTCGCCTACTTTAGAAAAGGAAACTAGGAAACAAGTTAGAATTATGGGAGAAGCGTCAGTTGACGTGAATTTTAAGATGAACGCACACGTTTTATTCATTAAATATACTATCAACAGAAAACCCTGCGTCGTAAAAGTAATTTCTGAAAGACATTGCCTATGGAGACTAGGGTGGAGTTAAAAATTCAATGTCAGAGGGTTGTTTCATAAGTAAGACAATTTCATATTTTAAAGGAGTAAAAAATAAAAAAAAATAAAAAAATAAAAATAAAATCAATTTGAAAAATGAAAAACTGAGCCCCGTCCTCTCAAATAAAAGTGTTGCGTGTCATGTAATAATCAAACAATTCATTTGAAATATTCTTCCACACAATTTTACACAAGCAAAGCGTAGCTATTTATTTATTTGTAAACTTCAATTTTTGGGTGTACTATAGCATAGGAATATTGTCGAATGTAATCTGTGACTAGAACTCAATGACGTAGTTTTTGTTACAGACAGAAATACAGGACAATCTTCATTCATTAATATTACTATATTATATATAGTATATATATATATATCTATTATATATTAAAACAAAGACGTGACCCTGTTGGTACACCCATTGAGCTCTGGTTAGCATAATTGGATTAGGGAAAAGTGATTTGCCAAAAGCGAATTAAATTTAAAGAAAAAAAAATGAACGAAAGAATTAAAATAACATTAAAATCATTTGTAAGATTTCTAAGAAAGGGAAGTTTGACCTAATTTAAATTTAACAAGAGCATGATGTTTAAAACTACGGACTGGCGCGCTTATGAAACTTAACATACAAATACATTCACACTCTCTTGCCAATTTCGTCATCTCTTTACAGTCACTGAGAAACTAAATATATAACGAGGAGGTAATCATATATATAGAGACATAAGAGGGAAGTGACAGGCAGACTGGAAAAGTAAGATACGGTCTGTCAATTTTGACCCTTAATTAAAATACGGACTAATTAAAACCAATTAAAATGGATTTTTCAAACATATCTTAATCCTAAAAACCAAGACATATTTGAGTATGAATTTTTCTGTCATTAAACTAGACAGGAAAGATCACTGATATATATATAATACCAACGCCCTTCCGCACGAGTTAGATGTGACACATGGTCAATTTTCTTAAGTAGAGTTTAACATGTTTGAATTCAGGAATCAACCTTCCTTAGGTTGGTTACCTAGACCAAAGGTTTAATATCCCAGTCTGTCCTATCTTGATTTAACCCTATAGCTCAAAAGAGAGAGAATAGTTGGATGGCATACCTTCCCAAATGCAGGTCGTGTCCATCATAGTGAATGGTTAACAAGTTAGTTTCTGCTGATCCATTCTCACATAAATAGTGAGTTCGATCTCGCTGGATACTCTATACTTGCGAGGGAATAGTTGGATTTATATATTCTATACTAAGGCGATCTAGTGCGCTACTTGTAGAAAGCAAACAGGCTATCGTCCCAGGAATTTGAACTCGTCTCGGTCGTATCCATCATTTCCTCGACCGTGACTCTAGATTTTGATATACGAGAAAATCTAGTCCACGAGATCAGAATTAAACTCCGTAAATCAAACCACCACTGTATGTATAAAAAAGTATCAAGAGAATTGAAATTATTCGTGACAGGTCATGTTTATACCCCCCCCCCTAATACATGCACTCAGAATCACGTGACTCTAAATGCACGTGACACAGAATCAACGTACTGGTAGGTGAATAACTGCTTTCATTTCGCGTTTTAGAGTTTGCTTTGTAAATTATATTATTCCGAATCAAACTATACTACTGATGAGTATATAATTGTTATATGTGATCCATGTGTATGTGTGACTGTGTGTGTGCTGCGACGTCACACTGATGCGATGCATTATTTCTCTCTTTTTATTCATCGTGACTTCAATATGCTGTTTGAATCCAACCTAAGCTCGCCTACAGGCATATATTATATATATATTATATACGTATATTGTATATATGTGTGTGTGTGTGTATGTACGCATATATATATATATATATATATATATATATATATATATATATAGCACAGCATTCCTCTTTTATGCACCTACTGTCACATCACACGTATGCATATATATAGTGAGTTGTGTGCGTGTGTGTGTGTCTCTCTTCTCTCTGTGGCCTGGCCACGAGTCTCCGGCGTGCATGCTAGTCTCGTACCAATGATGTGTGGTAGCTGCTGTGTGTGTGTGGGGCATTACGCTGCAGAAAGGACAGCATTATATAAGATTGCATATAAGCCGTTCTTTATTTTTTTGATAGAGAACAGATCTACAAGCAATTACAATTATCACGCAGAAACGAAAAAGCACACGACACCTTTACTTCTCGTACTACTCCTTATTACTCATCATCCGTGGCCCACCCCTCCGCTTACATAAGTAGCCCTCGTGTGCAATTCAGCGCGTGTGCGCGTCGGGGGGGGGTGTAAGGGGGTGGAATTTGCATTGTATCTTTTATATCATATTATTGTAACCTATTTAAATTTCGCCTACTTGCTCGAAATGTTCTGTTCTGGTGCTAATACAGACATATTATGTACCTTCACATATCTTATTATAATCGTAGGATTCGATGACTTTTTGTCTATAACCGAAATTACGTCACTGCTGAACTGACAAATACCCAATTAGGAAATTGCATACGTATCTATCAATGGTACTTTTGTAGTCAAAATCATTAATACATAGAATAAATCTTATTTATTAATGATGTCTCTATGGAAAAATCTGATAAATTCATGCAAACAGCCGCATGTTTATTAGTGCTTTTAAAATACTAATAATCTTTTCGTATTTAAGTATCCTATCTAATACTAATGATTGATATTGTTTAAGCTATTCCTATCTAATACTAATATATTAATGTGGTTTTACACAGTATTCCCTATCTAATACCTAATAATTATATGGTTTTAAGTTTCCTATCTCATACTATAATTATATTGTTTTTTAAGTAATTCCTTCATCTAATACTAATATAATTATATGTTTTAGTATTCCTATCTAATACTAATAATTATTCGTAGTTCCATTTTGCCTATTTAATACCTAATAATTGATTGTTTTTGAGTTCCTATCTTAATACTAATATTCATATGATTCAAGTATTCCATCTTAATTAATAATTTAGGTGGTTTCAATTCTTAAATCTTATCCCTTGTAAGCATAATAGTTTTATACCTTTTGAAAGTAGAAAGTTTGTAGTATTAGTCTTAATCCTTGTCACTATCCTTCTAGGAGTTGTAATCAAGTCTTATCTGTCTTAAAGTCAGATTTGTATACTCCTCCGTCTGTGGTCTGTTCTTTCAAGCGAGTTTATCTCTATTCAATTATCAACACCTTTAAATAGTAAAACTAAATACATGTTTGGACTCGCGCATTTTAATTAGCCGGTTCACGCCACCGCTGTTTGGAACAGTCTATAAATAAGTGTTGGTATTTTTCCTGTATATAAGGTGTGTGCCTGAAGCCCACCTTACTACTCATAGACTCTGCGCGGATAGATCATGCTGCACCAACTTAGTTCGGCCATGTCACTGGCAGTACTGCTGCTGATGATATTGTTATGTTATTACCGGCATGTTCTAGGCTCATACCTCGCACCATTCTTGAACCTCATGTCGTGGACAACACGGAACATGCTCTATATCACTGGACCTTGAACACTACGTAGGATTCATCTACCATAGGAACGTATTCAACTACAAGGATTCTATAGCTCAGGACTTACTTACTTTAAGTCCTTTATACTGGCAAGGATTGGCGTCAGAAACTTAAAACAGCTTTATGGGCTCGCCCAACACGCTTCCATACTGCGCCATTTGAAACTTTAAAAGGTTATGGGCCCAGCACGCTTCCAACTTCAAAGAGAAACTTACAATAAGTCGGGTCTATAGTAGGCATACCTTATACACTCCAAAATAAACGCCAACAACCACACTATGCCAGAGGGACCTGAGAATATATGATATGGCGCTTAGCCGTATTCTCACACTCCCCAGATCTCCAAAACTTTTTGTTGTTCGGCATCCCTTTCGTCTATCGAAGACAGATGGTGTTACTGTCCATGTTTTTAATATCTGCAACTGCTAGTAGTCCGATTACAGACGCATTCTTGTCATGACATGTCTCTGGTGGCAAGACTTGCAAACAAAACGAGTGATGCTTTCCTGGAGTTGCTGTTGTCTCTCCTCGCCTTTGGCTCTCTTTTCCGTGGCAGGCTTCTTTCCCTCTCTTTTCACTCCTTTTCGTTCCTTGTCTGACGAGGAGTCGCCACGGTAGCACACGGTCTTCTCGCACAACCTCCCATGTGGTGTTAATGTGCAGTGTTGTCATGCGTTTTCTCTTACAGACATTTTTAAAGGCGCAGGCGTTGGGTCGCCCACTGGATCGATTGCCCTTCCGCTAATTCGCCATACGAGGGTCTATGGACAGATGCGTCCCTTTGTCATCCCCGCTGACGTGGCCCAAAGCAAGCAGGCGCCTCTCGCAGATGATGGCAGGCCATCTCTGCATTAATAATGGAATTCGCTTTCTCTGTTAACAAAAATTACGTCACTGCTTACGTCACAAATTACCAAAATCGCAAACATAGAATAATACACCCAAATTTGAACATGCAACATTAGACGTGTGCTTGCATTGTTTTTTAAAACAAGTTTTTAAAAATACTAATGACCTGGTATAGTAATGTGATCCTAATATAGTTTGTCTTTATTTTAATACATATTTATAAAGTTACATTTCAAATTGTTTGTATTTTTCCTTTATAATGAATTTGATGATTTTATACTACTGTAGGTAGAAACTTCGCTGATCCATTAATTTTGTTTACTCCCACACCTCAATGGCATATAGGTATGTAAAAAACATCTATTTATCATCATCGCCCGGAGGGTGTTTTTTTAATTTTGTACTATGTGGGTTGTTAATTGGTCTGTGCTTCGTTGCCAGCACTCTGTTCTTGGCCACGTTGTCATGCCACACGTAGATGCCTGGATGCGGCGTTGGCATGCCAAAAACTAGAGTTCACAGAATATAGTTTAATTCCATACCCAGAACACCTCTGTTGTGGGAGATTTGTCCCCGGAAAAGCACCGTTTAGACCCTACGTTTGTAAGAGAATAAACCGTACTTCGACGCAGTGAGGAGATGGGTGCTGCCTTTGAAGAATATGGAAGACCAAAATGTTTAACTGTACGATATTAAATCATAAAACAAATATCAAACAGGGGCTGTAACAATATAATAGTGAAACAACCAAATGAGTTTAGAGAGTCCCAAAGATGTCCAAAAGGAATTCCAAGAAGTCCATGTGTTGTGTTAGGCAAAATTAGTTTGTGGAGAATTAAATGTAGTTAAAGGGTTAAAGAGGTATTGCAGATTGATATGTAGCAGTTCTAGTTTCGTATATTTGCGCTGGAAGAGTTTCTGTCTTGGCTTTCAAGTTGTGGTGCCCGCCTTAGGGGATTTAGTATTTAAAGCGGCTGGTTTCAGAAAAGCTTCTGTCTCTTTTCCTGTTCCAGTAACCACGAGAATCATGGGCTAGACACGCGTCATTATCCCTTCTCGTTGGGCTTTTGGCCCCACTTACAATTACTGCTCAGTTCTTACACAGCATGGACGTATCCCTAGTTCCTCATGTCGTACTTTTATATGTATCTTTGTAACCATTCATGAATGTGTCCTTCATCTTTATTTAATGTACTTCTTTGTTATGTACCCTTTACCTATGTACTTTGTATCCTCGTCATATCCATCTGTATATATAAATGTTTTGTCTGTTAACCTTCGTCGGAGTTTTGTATTCAAACGTATTATTATAACTTTGAACCGAATCTACCATATATCCGTGGTTAAGGAGATATATTCTGAAGTGGTTAATTTGGCTATTTATCGCACGTCAAGTAGCGTGCTGCAGTTCGAATGAGCAATAGGCTTCCGAGTCGTCTGGTGTCAGTCTGGCGAGTAAGATTAGGTTTTGTAGGTCCTAGTGTAGGTGCCTGTACCAATCACTAGTGCTCGACTATTTTATACATGACACTGTCCAAATCGTATATATAGTGAGGGTGGGTACCAAGGTACATATTTATGTTATACATATATATTAATCACAGATAAAAATGCGCTGTGGACTTAGTCTGAAATCCTTTTGAGAGTTTTGTTCACTCGTAAACTTGTGTGAGGCACTGTAGAATGGTTTCTGTAGCTTGCGTTCTTTGCAGCTTCAGCTTCTAACGTGGTGAGTGCAATTCCGAGTCGTGCGTTCTGGAGCTTTCTAAGCGATACGCGCAGCAAGTGTAGCTAGCCAATTCTAGAGGCAAAGAGCCCGAATTTTCAAGCACCCTCTAATAGTGGGCATCATGCACCCTAAGGGACTGCTGCTAGTGTTGCGTGCTGAAATAGGATGCACCACTCGCCTTAATAAATTTTTCTCACTGTTTTAAGGATGTTTCTCCTTCTGTAAAGTGTCGTGGGGTTTCAAGGGGTCAAAATAAGAACAGAACGACGGTCGTAAAACAATGTATGGAAAATTGTGCCGGAGTAACAACAGTTCGTAGCTAACAATTACAGTACAGAGATAGTCGGAATATCCGAACAAATAGAAGTTATAGAGCTGAATCGCTTGGCTTGTCAACTGTCATGTTACTTATAGTAACCGTCGGCCTGTCGATAGTCGCAACCGTGTATAGTCCTATAGCGTATATCACCTTTAACAGTAAGGGTATATAGTCAGCCACGTTATATGCTCTCTAATACACGGAACCAGCTGTCTCTTATGTTAATTAGACCAATATGAGATGGCGCAAACTACTCTACGTATGTCGCTGTGCCATATATGTGGGGAGCTGACAGAGTGTGGCGCACCACTTGCAGTGAAATCAATCTAGCGCTAGCGAAACAGGGGATTAGAGCTTCCCGTCGCTCATCGCGTGCTGAATAACCGACACAATAGGCGCACTCCACCCAATTTCTTACTTTACTCTATTGAGTACTGCTCAGTCAGAAATGTGGGGAGCTGTAAGAAGTGTGTGAGACCTCCACTTACGAAGTAAAATCAAAGTGCTCCACTAGGTTACCGCTAGCGAAATATGGGATAGACTTCCTCGCTATCCGGCTGATAACCGACAATAGGCCATCTCTCCAACTTTACTATACTTCATCAGCTGTGCAGAATGTGGGAGTGAGGGCGACATTAGGTAGGTGATCGGGCGGCTACCATTCATAATAACATCTGACCTCCCCTGGCCATAAAAAGAAATTAGCTCCGACGCTATCCGCGCTGTACCGCTAATCCACCACTCTCCCAATTATACTCTATACTTATTAGGTCGCCGCTTGTGCATGAAATGAGATGGTGAAGGACGCTGACCCGTGTCACGGTTGGTCGCGTCGCCCACAATTCAATTTAAAATTCGCATCTCCCTCCGGCTAATACTAAGCAACTATGACTCCGACGAACATTCCGGCATGATAGCTGACAATAGCCACTCTGCCAGCGTATTAAACTATACTTATTAGTGCTGTGCAGAAGAATGTGGGGAGCGTGACGTAGCGTGTGGCCCTCCATTCCAATTAAGTCTATCTCCCTTGGTCTAAAAAGAAATAGCTCCCTCGCTATCCGGCTGATACTGACAATAGGCCATTCTGCCAACTTTACTTACTTATTGTGCTGTGCAGAAATGTGGAGGGAGAGCCTGACGTAGGTGTGGCGCTCCACTTCAGTTAAAATCAATCTCCCTGGCCTAAAAGAAATAGAACTCGCTCTCGCTTACCCGGCTGATACTGAAATGGCCACTCTGGCAACTACTTACTTATTCAGTGCTGTGCAGAAATGTGGCGGCCTGACGGTAGGTGTGGCGCTCCACTTCAGTAAAATCAATATCTCCCTGGCCTAAAAGAAATAGATCCTCGCTTACCGGCTGATACTGACAATAGGCCACTCTGCCAACTTTACTTTACTTATTAGTGCTGTTGCAGAAAAATGTGGGGAGCTGACGGTAGGTGTGGCGCTCCACTTCAGTAAATCAATCTCCCTGGTCTAGCGCTTGCGAAAAGGGAGATAGACTCCCTCGCTGTCCGGCTGAACCGACAATAGGCCCTCCAGTTCATCTCACCGGTCCATTTTCCGCTACCAATAATCATTAACGCCAATTTCACCTCACCCACATAAAATATAACCCACCCCCAACTTCGTAGATTAAAAAAAATCCTTTGTAGTCCACCATGTTAAGCAGTCTCATTAGAGAAAAAAAAAAACAACAACTGAGATACTTTTCAGAAATATCTTCGCCGCATAACGTTTTTCCTTTTAAATCTCTGTTTATTTCTGACATTTTTGAACGTGTCTATTTCTTATCCCGTCGAACAGCAAAAAGATCTTCGGGAATAGCGCGTCCTAATGTCAATGTATAGAGATATTGATGCTAGCAATCTGCTCACCAACATATAACATGCATGTCTACATTGGCCTCGGCTATTTATCTGAACTAAGAGATGGCCCGTAGGCTCAAAAGGTAGCAAAACTAACACAACTACTTATATACTCAAACGAAGAACAACAACCACAATGTGAAACATGTCAAACACCCCTGACAGTTAAAACACTTATTGCATGGAATGCAGATTTTTTGCTCCAATCAGAAACCATTATTTTAAAAGCAAACAATATGAGGGATCTATTTGAAAATGTTTGACATTGGTAGTATTTTCTCCTTTTTAAGGAAATAAAATTATACATAGCAATTAGAAGCATGAAACAAATCAATGCCATACATAACCAATAATGCTAACACATGTTAAAACCAATTACTAAAAGTATATACTATGAATAACACAATATGTAAACACGCCCCAACCGCTTAGCATGATATAACCCTGGACGGGTTGATAGCCGTTAAAATTCAATAAACCAACCAACCAACCAAAAGGGTAGCTCGACCAATTCTATTAAGACAGAGTTTTTTTTAAAGCCTTTTACATCTCACGGCACAGTGATGCTGGCAATAAATAGATTCAAGGGCTATACTATCAGTATATAAACATATAATTATTTTATCTAGGGTTTAAATAGAAAAATGTATTTATAAAATTTGAGTATCCATTATAAAATGACTTTATTTCAAAACTTAATATAAATGACCACTGAGGTTGATATGCCGTAAAACAAAACAAACCAAATCAAAATCGGCTATTTTCTGAGCTAAAATCCGACACACGAGGCTCAAAGATAGCCCGAACCAATTCCATCAAGAAGACTATTGTCCTCATCTTTATTGCTATCTGTACAACGTTTACAAATAAAGATATGAGGAACAATTGTCCGAATAATCTTAAATTATTAATTATCAAGCCTGCACCTTAAACAAATTCAGAAGAAATAGTTGAAATTATTATTTAATTATTCTACTAAACTACAAATATTACAGATATCTAAATAATAGCGTTGGATACGAGCAAGTTTTCTGGCAACAAAACACTATTTTTCCTCGAAGTTCCGTATTATCTAGGCATTTTTGATAACAATAACAAAAACCTGAATACCCGTAGTTCATAAAAAGTACTCACAACAAAAAACATTAATGTCTACATTGGCCTCGCGCTAATTGTATCTGAGGTAAAGAGTTGGCCGTAGGCCTCAAAAGGTAGTCGACCAAGTCCATTTAAGAATGTTGTTTGTTAGAATTGCGTCTTCATTAGTTTAATTTCTCTAGTTGTATAGTTTGTTTTAGAAAAATGTGTTATGCAAGCTTTGTTTGAATCAACGAACGCGCCTTCGACAATATTTCATTTAATGAAAGCAAAGCCTAAATATCCATTATTTCATCGATACTGTAAAACTCGGCTCTTTCCAATCTTGTGAAAATAACATCCTACAGGGGTATTGACACCTCTGACAAGATACTTGAAAATTCAGACGAGTTCAATTTAGAACAAAGGGCGGACAGGTAGGCAGTTATGGCTCTAACGATTTTGAAGGTCTTAACCCCTGATTAAGAGAAAGAGGAATCACTTTGGTATAGAATATTAGGAACACCTTAGATTGAAATTCCCATTTGGTTGGTTAGGTTTGAATTTTGCTTAATGGGGCATATCAAATTCCTGGGGTTATTTATACCAAAATCAATAAATTTTGTAAAGATTTGTGGTCTAAATTGCTTAATGACAATCAACTAATTAGGGTTATTTAATGGCCGAAAATCAATTCATTTGTTAAGATTTGGTCTAATTGATTAATGACACATCAACTAATTAAGGTTATTTAATGCGAAATCATAAATTTGTAAAGATTTGGTCTATATTGATTAATGGACAATCAACTAATAGGGGTAATTTAATGCCGGAAATTCCAATAAATTTGTTAAAGAATTTGGTCTAATTTTGGGGATTATGAAACCCCACATCAACTAATTAGGGAGGTTATTGTAATGCCGAAATTCAATAAATTTGTAAAGATTTGGTCTAATTGATTAATGGATACATCAACTAAGTTAGGGGTTATTTATGCCCGAAATTCTAATTAATTTTGTAAATTTGGTTTAGCTTGTCTAATGACACATCAACTCCACTTGACTATTTAATGCTAAAAGTTTATTCTGTAAAAAGGTTTGATTGTAATCATATTTATATTTCGTTTTTCTATTTGCAAGTTTTTTAAAAATAACACATTCACTCTCTTTCTTTCTTTCTTTCTGTTGGATTTTACGGAGCAATGTTCAACCCTTGTTGGGTTATTGTTATCCCGAAACATTTTGTTCTACATTCATTCTTGATGGGTATTGAACATATTTTTTATCTCAATTTTTTAAACATTTTTGTTAACATCATTTTCTTTGTAGAAATATTGTAGAACACTTAGGTATATCAATTTCATTTGGTCTTTGGTTTGCCGTTCATTTACTTCAACGGTCATTATCTATCTTTAGGGGTTATTTAATGCCGAAAACTTCAATTCATTTTGTATAGATTTGGGTTTATTCAACTCTTAGGGGTCTATTATATGCCGCAATTTGATTTGTAAAAGTTTGATGTAATCAATTATTATACTTGTCACGATTTATATATATAGTTGAAAAAAGATATAGATTTATAACCTACTTAACTTTTTCACAAAAAGACCTAAGCAGAACCCATCAATCACGGTGGGGGCTAATGTAATAATTAAATCAAGAAATTGATTAAATAATGGACAATTGTTAAAATTAAATAATAAATTTAAAAAAACAGTTTTCGTAGTTGAAAGTGACCGCTAGAGGTTGATTGGCATCAGTTAAAAGCCAATATCAAAACACAATATTTCAAAGTCAAACGTAGGGCTGACGTGAAAACTTCATATTCTTTTAAAACCGTGACTTATTCGGTAATATTGTACCGACGTCGATGTTGCGATTAACTCAATATTCTATTACTCCGGTATCATCTTCTTATCTTTTGAAATTTTATGTATTATCTTCGGTCTACCACCGGCAATTGTCCCCAAGGGACAGTGATCGAGTTTCACCGAACACAGCAGCTACAGCAAGCGTACCCTAGACATTTGTAGTCACTGGGTGAACTTTATAAAAAGCCCATGACTATTGATGAATTCCTCCTCTTTTTGGTTGTGTCCCTTTCTGAGGGTGACTGCTGCTTCGGCACCCCGCTTACTTAATGTAACGTGCTTTATGCACCTCTTTTTCTATTGAACTTGGACTACGGATAGAATAAAACCCAAGAACGGACTTCAATCTATAACCTGCTTCTGGACCTTGAGAGACCACTATCTTTTGACCCTTGAAGGTCTGAATGTAATTACCTCTTAATCATCCAGGATAAAACTAAGGGAGCCGACGAGATAATGCAACCTCCGACAAAGCTTGCCCCTTGATACCCTTGCAGCCAAAAGGCTGTTAGCATGAATAAAACTCTTTTTGCAACCCGAAACAAACCCACACTAATTAATTTACGGCTTACTCGAACGGTGCTGTTTAACCCAAACTCAACTAAACCTAATAACTACGGCTAAGACCTTACGGAGCTGTGAACTAACTCATATTTAAAATGGCTATCAACCTACTTTGGGGTGCTTCTGACTTTAAATGAACTCTTACTAAACCTCGGGTCGATTGTCCGATTAAACTATGAACTTTCTACTCTTTGTTGTAGCCTTTTATTGTACATATTGTATTAAACCTGTTGCATTCCATATCGTTGTTAACTCTTTCCTTGACGTCATAATTCCGTCCTCTTTCTCTCACTGCTTCCGTTGTTTGCATAGCCTTCTTTACCAGACACTAAATATCTAATATGTATATACTTCTCTTACTTCTTATTCTGTATTCTGTCGTCCTTATTCTTCTGGCCGGCTTGGTTCTCTTCATCTATCTTGGTCTGGCTTGTCGTGGTGTTCTTGGGGATCTTCGGGTCTTGGTTTCTTTGGGGAATCATTTCTTATCAGAAACCCTGTGTCATCGTTTAGCTTTTAGTAATAAACCACAAGACTTCGATTTACGATGATGTACTTTATCGTAGACCCCCCAGACCAGACAACTGGCGCAGTTGAGACTCACATACGCTTGCTAGCTTCGCTTTCTAAGTTCAACTCTAACTAACTGGTTTGCTTACTCCTTAAACCGGAAGGCGGGCTTCTATTCGCGGGTTCCGTTTCTCACGGTCACCCACCAAGGCAAACGGTCAGAGTGAGGTCAAGCTGTCACTCACTCTCAGGCATGTCAGCTGCAACTAATATGATTATTATTACCTATTGTCATAATTTCATTAGTACTATGATTAATGTAACACCGTTATCTACTTTTTGTTAATTTTCATATATGCGAGGGTGTTTCAAAAAGTAATGTCATTTTGTTTAGGACAAGTATAATTACCAACACAGGAACATGTATGATACATCAAAATGAAGCTGGTCCTATGTGGATCACATTCCTACTAATAATATTCGGCCTTCTCTTCGGCCCAATGAAAGAAGGTTTGAGAGGCAAAAATTATTCGAGTGACGAGAAAGTGAAATCTGTATTGAAAACGTGACTCAAAGAACAGTCAACAGAAGTTTACGGGGCATAATTTTACATGCTCCTCATTCGAAGGAGGAACATTGCTATTAAAAGAAACAGTGACTATGTGGAGAAGTAGGGATCTGATCCAATAGAGTCCAGCTTCATTTTGATGTATGATAAATGTTCCTGTGTTGATAATTATACCCGTCCTAAAGAAAATGGCATTACTTTTGAGTAACCCTAGTATATATATAATATATAATATATTATATATATATATATATATGGAAAGTAAGTAAACAAACAATATGTTTATTTTTTGATATGGCCCTTTTTGCCGACAATTTTTGGAGGATATGTGCTTAATTGAAGTCATACCTGATTTTGGAAAATTAAATTAGTTAATAATTAATGAATATTAGGCAGGCATATATGTCAAATGTAAGGCTAAACAAATCGAGAAAATTGTCAATCCCTGTATAGGTCGAAATGTACCATACAGGGATGACATTTTTCGCAATTTGGTTTAGCCTTACATTGAACATATTTGCCGGCCTAAAATTCATTAATTATTAACTAATTAATTTCAAAATTAGGTATGACTATTAAGCACGTATCCTCCAATATATATATATATATATATTATTAAAAAAATTGACTCTCTCGTCGATTTTAGACGCATGAGTGTTCATCCAATGAACAACCAACACAGTGATTTGTTTATAGTGGTGAAGGCTTGTGTAGGACCATCCGCACTTTTTGGCACAGTCGATAGGAAAGAATTGGTGCATCAAGGAATGTCACGAACCCAATCAACGACTGACCTCAGGAATTTTGAATTCAGAGTTTTCCCTCTCCTAGACTGGTTACTCTACAAGGTTAAAGAGCCCAGTCTGTCCTACTATTTAACCCATAGCTGGAGGGAGAATATATGGATTCATACCTTTCCCAAGGGTATTAGCGCAATGTGAACAGCTTCGTCTAGGAATTGAACTCGAACCAATGAGTCCATATATATATATATATATATATATACATATATATGTATATGTGTGTGTGTGATTCTGTGTGTTGTGCGTGTGCGTGTGCGTGTGTGTGTGTGTGTGTGTGAAGCAAGTCTGAACCAGAAAAATCCTCAAAAGAAAAGACGTTTTCTTGTTTCGATCTGTCCAACACGATGCTAGTTTAAGCATAACCCAAAAAAAGAATTGACACATTTAGGTCATTTAATTGCCCGGATTGTTCTAAAAGTAATTTTGCCTCAACTAATCACCACAGCGTGAACTAGTAATATTAGTAACACTGGTATGGTAGAAATGAACTATTAACTTTTTTTTTGTATTTTCCCCCGACAAAGAAAAGTATTTGTCAACGTGTCTGACCTAAATATAGCCAAACCGCAAGTTTTATTGCTCCGAGATGTTCATGAAGTATCGATGCCAAAACGGAAACTCCGCGACTTAAAAAGACCATTTTAAAAAATATATTTTATATCTACTAGCAAAATAAAAAACACCCTCCGGGCGATGTAAAAATAGATTTTTGAAACATATTGCCTGAGGGGTGCGAGTTAAAAATTCAATGTCAGCGAGTTTCTACCCTAAGTAAGTCATCAAAATTCATCAAATTCATTAAAGGATTAAAAAATAAAACAATTTGAAATGTAAACTTTAAATATGTATTAAAATAAAACAAACTATATATAGATATATAATACCAGTCATGTATTTATTAAAATTGGTTTTAAAAAACAATGAGGACTGTCTAATGTTGCATGTTCAAATTTTCAGTGTATTTATTCTATTTTGGGTAATGTGATGTAAGCAGTGACGTAGTTTTTGTTACAGACAAAAACCGGAAGCGAATCTCCATTATTAATAGATTAACTAACTGTATCTTAGTGTAAAGTTCTTTTTTATGACCTTTTTTTTTTATAGATTTATTGATCATCAGACTCTTATTCTAACCACTGAGCTAAATAAAGTTTTGCATTTCGAGATTTTTAAAAAAATATATTTTATATCTATATTAGCAACAGAAAACACCCTCCGGTCGTCGTAAAAATTAATTTTTGAAAGACATTGCCTGAGAGCGTGGGAGTTAAAAATTCAATGTCAGAGGGTTTGTATCATAAGTAAGCAAAATCCTCATATTTATTAAAGGAGTAAAAAAATAAATAAAACAATTTGAAATAAAAACTGAGCCCCGTCCCTCTTAAATAAAATGTTGCGTGCATGTAATAATCAAACAATTATTTTGAATATTTTCCACATCAATTTTCCATAAAATCGTAGGTATTTATTTATTTGTAAACTTTTTAGTTAACTTCTTGTTACTGTAAAAATAAAGGACGAGAGTAAAAAACAATTTTTAAAATTGCTTACTCAAATTTTGGGTGTATATAGCATAAGAATGTTGTGACGTAGGCTGTGACGTAGAGCTATGACGTAGCTATTGTTACAGACAGAAATACAGACAATCTCCATTATTAATATATATTAATACACGTGTTCCTTAATTGTACCGCCCTGTCGGCTGGGACTTTAGAATACACCGACTGTACATCTGCAGAGGGGTAATATTCCCCAATTGGGTGACCTGTTGATCGTGGGTGTCAACCCTTAATGCTTAAGGATTGAACCCATGACCTGCAACACTCCACTTAGGCCATTACTTAGGCTAGACGGGCGGTCGGAGAGGCCCCTCCGATCAGTCAGCTGATCATGCCAAGCCCTAGCACCTATACAATTGCCCCAACCCTATTGCCCTTATGGCAATCCCCAACCCTTTTTATCTAGTCTCCTGAGAATAGCGTTAAACTCTATCTTGATGGCGAGGTTCCATTTTTGGAGGTCTTGAGAATGTGGAGCGCCCTTCATCATTGTTGCTACCTCCTCCACTCTGACCCGAATGGTAGTACCTGTTAGGGTCCCATCTATGGGTTAAATAGTTAATTGTGTTTATAAAAAATTGAATATCCATTTAGAAGTAATTTATTTTTAAACTTCGGCATTAAATGACCCATCGAGCTTGATATGCCGTAAACCAAACCAAACCTTAATTTTACGAGAGTTATCATCTTGTAATACCTTCTGATTAAAAATGAAACCGTCCAAATCGTCCAAGAAAAATGTAAATCCTGATTATCTGGTGTTGCTTATCTGTCGACTTCTTATTTCTTATGCGTATCGTCACCTCAGCTAAATAATGGACCATTCCATTTTTATTATAAAGAAAGGGAAGAAAATGGATATGCTACACAGAAAAAATATGATAAGAAAGACACAAAGAAGGAAAGAGGGCAGGGTAAGATAGAGACGGGGAGTGAGCGCGCGGAAGCGATAACACTAATCTGTTTCAATCGAACATAATAAAAAATGAAAAGAGGTTAAGAAAGAGTGATAGAGAGTTAAATCAAGATTATTATACGTTTTTTTTTTTACATATTGAAAATAGCTCTTAAGTAAACATAGCAAACGTTGTAATAATTAGATTATCATACTGTGGTATATCCACAGGTCCTGCAAGTATGTATATTATTCGCTTCTTTTGTGTGCTTCTTACGTATAAACTCTTAGGCTAATGGGCCAATCAAAACTAAACTTGGCTTGCGAAGTCCCTTTACCTCAAGGTGTGTTTGAATTAATCTAAGCATGTCGGGGACCCTTCATCCATTCTCGTCATCCCGTTCTGTATATGGTAAAGCGTGTGGCCGAAGAAGGTTAATTGTAAGTTTCTTGTATAGAAGAACCGAAAAAGAAAAAGAAAAGAAAAGAAAGAAAAGAAAGAAAGAAAGAAAGAAAGAAGTAACCAGAAGAAAAAGGTAGAAAAGAAAGAAAAAACAAGAAGAGGAAAAAGACAAAGAAAAAATAAAAGAAGAAAGAGAGAAAAAAAGGAAGGAAGAAAGAACCAGAAGAAAAAGATAGCAAACAAAGACAAAGGAGAAGGGGAAAGAAAGAATGAAAGAAAGAAAGAAAGAAAGAAAGAAAGAGAAAGGAAAGAAAGAAAAAGACCAGAATAAAAAGATAGCAAAGAAAGACAAAAGTGAAAGAGACAAAGAAAAAAATAAAAGAAGAAAGAACTAAAAGGAGGGAGGAAGAAAGAGAGAAAGAAAGAAAGAAAGAAATGATAGAAGGAGGAAAGAAAGGAAGGAGAAGGTAAGAGAAAGAAAGAAAGAAAGAAAGAAAGAAAGAAAGAAAGGAAAAGAAAGGAAGGAAGAAAGGTAGAGAGAAAGAAAGAAAGAAAGAAAGAGAAGAAAAGAAAGAAAGAAAGAAAGAAAGGAAGGAAGGAAGGAAGGAGGAAAGAAAAAATGAAAGCAAGGAAAAAAGAAAGAAAGGAAGAAAGGAAGGAAGAAAGAAAGAAAGAAGCGATCAGAAGAAAAAGATAGAAAACAAAGACAAAGAGGAAAGAGACAAATAAAAAGAAAGAAAGAGAAAGAAGTATATAATATGCACCCCCCCCCCACCAATAGTGGGTCTTATACACAAACAACCACGGTATTCAATACAAACTGACTTTTCAGCTCGTCAACCATTACCCCAAATCATTGTGTTTCTGGCAATGTACGGAATGTTTATTATTCAATTGTTAGTTTTTTTCTTACGCCTCATGATTTTCAAAGTGTCTTCTTTTTTTCGTGTTTAGTCAAATGATAAAAATTGACGGGTTTTATGAATTAGAAATTTAGATGTCATTATAAATCCAGTTTATCATCATCATCTGCTTAATTTTAAAGATCGTATAGTGTCAGATTTTAAATCCCCTTTATCTTTCACTACTCTCCCTTGCCCTACTCTCCCTTGCCCTACCCCCCCCCTCTCTCTCTCTTTTCAATGAATGTTCATACAGCGAAACAGTGAGGATTTATCTAAATCATTTAGTTGAATTTTACGGCATGTCAACCCTTGCTGGGATATTTTATGTCGAAGACGTTTTGTTTGATTTATTCTTGATGGGTACTCAATTAAAAAAAAACATTTTTTTTACTAGCAAAATAAAAAAACACCCTCCGGGCGATGTAAAAATAGATTTTTGAAACATATTGCCTGAGGGGTGGGAGTAAAATTTCAATGTCAGCGAGTAAGTAAAATCATCAAATTCATTAAAGGATTAAAAAATAAAACAATTTGAAATGTAAACTTTAAATATGTATTAAAATAAAACAAACTATATATAGATATATAATAGCAGTCATGTATTTATTAAAACTTGTTTTTAAAAAACAATGAGGACTGTCTAATGCTGCATGTTCAAATTTTGAGTGTATTTATTCTGTTATGACGATTTTGGGTAATGTGACGTAAGCAGTGACGTAATTTTTGTTACAGACAAAAACCGGAAGCGAATCTCCATTATTAATAGATTTAAACCTGTAGTAAACTTAACAAAGGTTACTGAATGAGAAATAACCAAAACGGAGGTTGGAAATGAAATGGAATCTTATAACATTAACAAAATACAATACTCGCCCGCGGCGTGAAGAGGGTAAACAAGACAATAGAACCGTAAAAACCGCTTTAGATTTATCTAAATCGTAAGTTTAACGAAATCAGTGCTGGTCATGTCGTATAAATGTTTCTTGCTGAACCTAACAAAGGTCACTAAATGAGAAATAACCAAACGGAGGCTGGAAATTAAATGGAATCTTTATAACATTAACAAATACAATACTCGCCAGCTGCATGGGAGAAAGTAAACCACTGCTAGTGGTATAAGACTACACAGACAGCCGAATACTCCTGTATTTATGAGGATTGGGACATACCCATTAATATTCATAAGTAGGGTATAAAACAAAACCATAGATGGGACCCTAACAATTACTACCAGTCTGGGTCAGAGTGGACCTGGGAGTAATGACGATGAAGGTGAAGGGGTACTCCGCACTCCCCAGAAACCTCAACATTAGATACAATTTAACATCATACCCAGGGCACAATCAGTATCAATAGGATGTTTTCAGTCAGATTGTTTGTTTGATTGTTTTGTTGTTGTTATTTACTAAACTTTGCTAAGTGATTACACATCTAAGTAGTTATCAGGGTCACCATTGCTTAACTTGTTATTTACTAAGCTTTGCTTAGTGACAGCAAGTACTATAAGCAAAGACCCCGTGTGTTTAAATTGTCAGCCATCTTAGAATGGAACAGCCCATCATTGCTTAACTTGTTATTTACTAAGCTTTACTTAGTGACAGCAAGTAATATAAGCCACAAGACCCTGTGTGGTCAGACTAAATGGTCACCCATCTTAGAATGGACCAGGCTCATCATTGCTTTACTTGTTATTTACTAAACTTTGCTTAGTGACAGCAAGTACTATAAGCAACAAGACCCTGTTGTGTCAGACTAAATGGTCACCCGTCTTAGAATGGAACAGGCTTTTCATTGCTTAACTTATTATTTACTAAGCTTTACTTAGTGACAGCAAGTAATATAAGCCCAAGACCCTGTGTGTCAGACTAAATGGTCACCCATCTTAGAATGGACCAGGCTCATCATTGCTTTACTTGTTATTTACTAAACTTTGCTTAGTGACAGCAAGTACTATAAGCACAAGACCCTGTGTGTCAGACTAAATGGTCACCCGTCTTAGAATGGAACAGGCTTTTCATTGCTTAACTTATTATTTACTAAGCTTTACTTAGAGACAGCAAGTAATATAAGCCACAAGACTCTGTGTGTCAGACTAAATGGTCACCCATCTTAGAATGGACCAGGCTCATCATTGCTTTACTTGTTATTTACTAAACTTTGCTTAGTGACACCAAGTACTATAAGCAATAAGACCCTGTGTCCGGTTAAATGGTCACCCATCTCAGAACGGAACAGACTTGCTATTGCTTAACTTTTATTAACTTCTATTTTCTAAGCTTTGCTTAATCTAGCACATCGGCCTTAGGTCGTTTACACTATCTAAAGCAAAACACAAGAGAGAGAGTTATAAATATAAGTGAGTAGAGAGAGAAGAGAGAGAGAGAGAGAGAGAGAGGAGAGAGAGAGAGAGAGAGAGAGAGAGATGAGCACTTTAAAAATATGGTACATTGATAGAGTTTATTCATTATTGTCACCTGATCGCCAATTGTTTGACCGCAGCATTCCGCCCTCAACGATATAATCAAATCTTGTCTGGACAACCTCGCTGGTTTTTCCTCGCAGCGGGAAACGTGAAATTGGATCAAGGGGTTAGCAGATCTGTTTGTCGGTTTCAAGATCGCAAGTATATTATTAGAGATGCTACCTGCATTGCGTTAAGCTCTCCTCTCTGAATGAAGAGAAAACCTGTTGGTATAGAAAAATTAGTAGTATACTTATCTCTTGACCGGTACCACATCGGAGAGGCCCGAATTTTCGTTGCCGAGTCGATGTTAGAGTTGGCTGATAACTTCTGGATGTTTGAAACCTTGGGGTTATGAGGGGAGATCTTGTCTTGTGCCATTTAGATTTTTTTTTAGTAATAACACAAGGCCACTTCTTTTTTTAATTAGATTTTTATTTTCCCCCAAAGTCACAACTGCCAAGAACAAAAGCCCATGCCTTGCTCTCTCAGCGCATAATTCCAAACTTTTCACACTCTGACCTCTCACTCCTCATTTCTCCCACTTCGCCACGTCGCACGGCTCGTTCAATAGAAACAAAGCTGTGGCAATGATGATTCATCCCTAAACTTTTCCATTCTTATCTAACACATATTTTTGCTAAAACAAGGCAACGACTTTTTCTAATGAGATTTTTATTTTTCCCCAAAGTCACAACTGCTAAGAACAAAAGCCAATGCCTTGCTCTCTCAGCGCATAGTTCCAAACTCAATTCACACTCTGATCTCTCACTCCTCATCTCCCCCACTTCGCCACGTCTCACGGCCCATCCAATAGAAACATAGCTATGTGGCTACGATGATTCATCCTTAAACTTTTCCATTCTCATCTAACACATATTTTTGCTAAAAACTTTTCCATGCTAATGTACACGTCAGTGTTACAGTCATATCTCCACTACCTATTATGTTACTGATAGGTTATCGGGCGTAGGTTGATTGGCTTCGAATCCAAACATGCGACATCAAGTATTCCTATCAAATACAAATAAATTTTGAACAGATATATTTAATCCATAGTTGGGTCCCTAACAGGTACCACCACTCCGGGCCAGAGTAGACATTAGAGTAATAGTACTCCACATATTTCCAGAAATAGAGCCTCACCATCTGGTACAGTTTAGTGTAATACCCAGGACACCTATATTTTTTGGTGGGAGGAGTCTTACCCTTTTGTTGGGGTTACAGTGTATTCACCATCAGGATGTGAAAATGTTCACTTATTTATGAACCATATGTTGTATACTCTTCTTTTTACTTCTATTTTTCTTCTGGTCATCTTTGGTATCTTACGTTCTTCTTCCAGCGTCTGGACCTAGTCTTGGGGACTTCGTGTCTGGTCTTCTAGGTCAGTCTTGTTGCCAAGACATTCATCAACCACAAAACCATATTATTTATTTAAACTTTTATTTACTTAAATAAACATATTTCTCTAACTAACACAACGAGCGTGTGCAGTGAGCTCCAGCTAAGGCAGGGACATCTTCTTTGCCTGACGTCCAAGCTGAAAACTGAAGAGCCAACCAGGTCCCACGTGACTTCACGTATTTCGCGGGCTTTCTGTAATATTCCATGGAAAGTCCCGCCCGTGATATGAAAAGGGGCCATCCCTTCAGAAATACAAGGGGTTGACAATAATCTTATGCAACCGCATAGATTATGTAACACATATTGTTGGAGGCGTGTGGTATAATGGTTGAGTCGTAGGAATTGGACCCGTTGACCCGAGTTCAATTCCTCGACGAAGCTGTTTGCATTTCACAAGGCGCTAATACCCTTGAGAAAGGTATATGAATCCAATTCTCCCTCCAGTTATGGGTAAAAAGCAGGGAAGTCTGGGTTCTTTATCCATGGCTAGGTAACCAGTCTAGGAGAAGGAAAACTATGAATTCAAACCTGTTAAACTCCGCTTAAGAAATTGACCTTGTGTCACATCCTGATCATGCGGAGGGTTGGTAAATATATATTGTTGGTTGGCTGGTTGGTTGGATTTTTACGGCATGACACCCCATTGTCTGGTTATTTTATGCCCAAGACGTTTTGTTTCTTTCATTCATAATGGGTATTCAAAATTTATTGTAAACTCAGTATTCTAAACACATCTTTAAAACGGATTTTTAAAAATCCATTTAAACCATAGATATGACCCTAACAAATATTACCACTCCGGGTCAGGGTGGACCAAGGAATAATGACGATAAAGGAGTACTCCACATTCCCCAGAGCTTCAGAATTGGAACCTCACCATCAGATAGAGTTTAACATCATACCCAGGACATTAAGACCCTCAAAGTGGATCTGGGAGTAATGTTGATGAAGGGGTACTCCACATTCCCCAGAGTTTCAGAATTGGAACTTCACCGTTAGATAGAGTTTAACATCATACCCAGGACATTAAGACCCTCAAAGTGGATCTGGGAGTAATGTTGATGAAGGGGTACTCCACATTCCCCAGAGTTCCAGAATTGGAACTTCACCATCAGATAAAGTTTAACATCATACCCAGGACATTAAGACCTTCAAAGTGGATCTGGGAGTAACGTTGATGAAGGGGTACTCCATATTCCCCAGAGTTTCAGAATTGGAACTTCACCATCAGATAGAGTTTAACATCATACCCAGGACATTAAGACCTCAAAGTGGATCTGGGAGTAATGTTGATGAAGGGGTACTCCACATTCCCCAGAGTTTCAGAATTGGAACTTCACCGTCAGATAGAGTTTAACATCATACCCAGGACATTAAGACCTTCAAAGTGGATCTGGGAGTAACGTTGATGAAGGGGTACTCCATATTCCCCAGAGTTTCAGAATTGGAACTTCACCATCAGATAGAGTTTAACATCATACCCACGACATTAAGACCCTCAAAGTGGATCTGGGAGTAATGTTGATGAAGGGGTACTCCACAATCCCCAGAGTTTCAGAATTGGAACTTCACCATCAGATAGAGTTTAACATCATACCAGGACATTAAGACCCTCAAAGTGGATCTGGGAGTAATGTTGATGAAGGGGTACTCCACATTCCCCAGAGTTTCAGAATTGGAACTTCACCATCAGATAGAGTTTAACATCATACCCAGGACATTAAGAGCCTCAAAGTGGATCTGGGAGTAATGTTGATGAAGGGGTACTCCACATTCCCCAGAGTTTCAGAATTGGAACTTCACCGTTAGATTGTGTTTAACATCATACCCAGGACATTAAGGCCCTCAGACACGGCCTTCTAGCACATAAACCGCAGCTTTATATATTAAAACACCCATTTCTGTAGACATATTTTTGAACTCATTTTTTAGCTATACTGTACACGTAAATATCTAATTAGATGTCGCTAAAAAACAAAAATGAAAAACGATATATTTCGTTGTTTCTTTGGCATCACAAGTATCAATGCAATATTTCCATTCTATTTTGTTAAATTGAATAGGGCTCTCAGCATCCACTTCAAATCCATCTTCTTCATGTTTACAAATTTGATCATCTGTGAATATGAACACTCGCAGAGTCGCAGAGAAACGTTGCACAAACATATGATTATTTTCAAAACTAAGTTATCATTTTTCGTTATCATTTTCTAAAGAAATTTTCTTGTTGTATCAGATGAATCTGTGTAAAGGAAATCTCTAATAATAAATGCGAATGTCATTGTTTATGATTTTTAAATTTTACTCCTAGAGGCCGTACCCCAATATATAATACCATTTTTGGAATCATTTTCTAAAGAAATTTTCTTGTTGTGTCAGATGAATCAGTGTAGAAGAAATCTCTAATAATAAATGCGAATGTCAGTGTGTCAGATTTTTCAATTTTACTCCTAGAGGCCGTACCCCAATATATCATACCATTTTTGGAATCATTTTCAAAAGAAATATCGTTGTTGTATCAGATGAATCTGTGTAAAAGAAATCTCTGATTATAAATGTGAATGTCAGTGTGTCAGATTGTTTGACTTTACTCCTAGAGGCCGTACCCCAATATATCATACCGTTTTTGGAATGATTTTCAAAAGAAATATTGTTGTTGTATCAGATGAAAATAAATCTCTAATAATAAATGCGAATGTCAGTGTGTCAGATTTTTCAATTTTACTCCTAGAGGCCGTACCCCAATATATCATACCATTTTTGGAATCATTTTCCAAAGACATTTTGTTGTTGAATCAGATGAATCTGAGTAAAAGAAATCTCTAATAATAAATGCAAATCTCAGTGTGTCAGATTTTTCAACTTTACCCCTAGAGACTGTACCCCAATTTATCATACAATTTTGGAATCAGGCCAACTCCCTGGTCAAATTAAAAAAAAACCAAAAGACATTCCAGGCTGAATCCATATTACAATATGATCATCTATGAATATTTGATTATTTCCTATAACTCCAACATAAACAAAGGGGAACCACTATTGACTGATAAATTATTTATTCATTTATTGAACTACTAAGAAAAAAGAAAACGGTGTTAGGGTTAGGGTTAAGGTTAGGGTTTAGGTTTAGGGTTTAGGTTTAGGGTTAGGGTTAGGGTTTAGAGTTAGGGTTAGGGTTTAGAGTTTAGGGTTAGTTTAATTGGAAAATAAATAAATAATTTATCCGTCAAGAGTAGTTCTCGTTTGTTTATGTTGGAGTTATAGGAAATAACCGAATATTTTATGATAATTTTTTTCTTTTTTTTTTCTTTCTTTTTTATTCGTTATTCGTTTTCTTTGGTTCTTCGCAATTCTCTTCAGTTTCCTATTTGTTCAAACATTCTCGGCAACAATACAGTTTTCATACGACTGCTGCAATTCTTTTCATTGGTCATTTTTTTTAATCAATAACTTTTTTTAAATATAAAATTTGGGGAAAATTATATTTCTCCTACAATGATATAAGAACAAAATTAGTTTGGTTTCTTTGTTTAAGGGCATATCACACTTCGTGGGTTATTTAATACCAAAGTCATCCTTGTAGAAGAACAGCAGTGAGGGTACTCATACCTTTAACAAGTGCATATATATATATATATATATATATATATATATATATATATATATATATATATATATATATATATATATGTATGTATATATATATATATATATATATATATATATATATATATACATTTAGAATATCTATATATATATGAGTTTTAGAATATATATATTATATATATATATATATATATATATATATACATTTTAGAATATATATATATATATATATATATATATATATATAAGTAAAGTAAAAGTAAAGTCGTCGGGGCGGCCTAAAGTCGGTATCACCCAGTCAGCGAAGGAGTCTATCCCCTTTTCAATAGCGCTAGACCAAGGAGACTGTTTTTGCGTCTGAGGTGGAGCGCCACACTTACCATCAGCTCCTTACTTTACCGCACAGATCCCTGTACTACTCATACGCTGAGTTGGCGAGGGCTGGTATCGAACTAGGAACCTTGTGGTTTCTAGCCGAACGCTCTACCGACTGGTTAGAATCTCCGCCTGTCAGCTTGACAGTCAGGGTTTCGAGTCACACACGGAGCAGTCTCCCATGTCTATAATCTTGCTGATGAAACCTAATAGGTCGAAATGTACATTCAGGGATTGACATTTTCTCGATTTGTTTAGCCTTACATTTGAACATATATGCCCGCCTAAAATTCATTAATTATTAACTAATTAATTTTCAAAATTAGGTATGACTTCAATTAAGCACATATCCTCCAAAAATTGTCGGCTAAAAGCCATATCAATAAAACACATTGTTTATTTACTTACTCTCATAATATATATATTATATATATATATATATATATATAATATATTACAAACTTTCTACACACGCACAAACACACACACACACACACACACACACACACACACACACATATATATATATATATACATTTTAGAATATATATATATATATATATATATATTACAAACTTTCTACACACGCACAAACACACACACACACACACACACACACACACACACACACATATATATATATATACATTTTAGAATATATATATATATATATATATATATATATATATATATATGTATATTAGAATATGAAAATAACTACATACTAAAACTGGTATTACCAGAACAGCATAAAGATTGTTTAAAAATCGAGTCTGGTATAAGAATATAGAATTAAAAAATACCTACACTTAGTAGTAACCGAGGGAATTTAACTCTTTGCCTACTTTAAACCTCTCACAGCGGCTCTCCCACCACACCCAAGCAAAGTACAAAAACTGATGGTTAGTTCATTATAAGTGAGCTGAACTGCTCAGATTACAATGATAATGTGACTTTATTCGCATAGAACGAGTTCCGAGGGGAATAGACAGTCAACTTTGAAATATCCCATCATACTGGTGAAAAAATACCAAGAAAATTTGATACAGCCGTGGGAGGAAAGCTGGTAGGCAAAGAGTTAAGCTTCTCTCTCTCTCTCTCTCTCTCTCTCTCTCTCTCTCTCTCTCTCTCTCTCTCTCTCTCTCCTCACTTACATTTATAACCCCTATTAGCTATTTCTATAATTGTGCAGAACACAAGGGACCCAAAAGACCAGTTTTCAAGTATATATTTCAAGTCTCGGGTGGGTGAAATTAATCTTATTTCACAATGTCTGATACCCACGAAAAAAAGATGATCTCTCAAAATGCAAGCCTACGTTTTAACTACTGAGCTACACATACTATGAAATAAATATTTTTAGAAAAACAAACACATGATGTTATAATTCGCTGACAGAAATCTGTTTCGACCTTTTATTAAAGCGGTCTTCATCAAGAGCGAAATGTTTGTGGTAGAAAGACGGTATGAGTAAACCGTTACAAAAAAAAAGTGGTACAAACGACGTTCATGTTCGGAGCCGGAATTTTTTTTTTTTTTTAAATTTTGAAAATGCATATTCTGTTTTGAAATAAAATAAAATAAATTTTATTTTATTTTATTAAATCAGAAGCATTATAATCCACAAAGAAAACTATCACAAACATCTCGCTCTTGATGAAGACCGCTTTAATAAAAGGTCGAAACAGATTTCTGTCAGCGAGTTATAACACCATGTGTTTGTTTTTTTTTAAAATATTTATTTCATACTTTCGGATTCATTTCCATTCACTTTTTCACAGACAACTATCTATTCATCACAAAATTCTTGTATTTGTATACACGTGGTGTAATGGTTAGCAAGCTAGATTCGCAGAACATTGTTAATGAGTTCGATTCTCATTGGGCGCCCCATACTTCTGGCCTTGTGACATATCTAAGCTAATCTTAGTAAATAACTATATTTGTATGATGTGTATTCAAAGAAATATAGAAACTGATTCTCTAGAGTTTTTTTTTTAAATATAAAATTACAATAAAGATATGTACATTAGGATAGGTCGATTTTGGAACTGTAACGTCTCCCATGTGACGAAAGTTGCAAATGGAGATAAAGAATTACGACACAAAATATTTGTCTTCAAAACTTTGCCTTCGTTTGGGGAAATAGATTTTAATCTTTTAAAATATTATCACTGTTACAGCTTACTTATTAAGGTAAAAAGCAGTATATAGGATGTGTCGGTGGTGATGAGGGGGGGATATTTTCAATTTGAATTTTAGTTATAATATTTTATTTGTTTCGTTTAAAATGACAAGCTTTTCAGTTTTAAATATTGAAATTGCTACATTTCTTAACCTATTTCTAGACTAAATGTTACGAAAACGAGGTTTGTGATGCATTTTAGTAGACAATCTTTGATACTATTTCCTCAAATAAGTAAGAGATCTAGTTTTTAGTATCAGAATTTATTATATCAATATACAACCTTTGCTACTTAAGAGAATTTGGTATTTTAAAAAAAGTGAAAAATCAACCTACCCTAGTGTGCAAGTTAAGTTTATGTCTTGACAGTTATTGATTGTTCCACATAAAAAATTGATCTGCCATAAATACACCTAGCAAAGGTTGCTATTGCAAATCTAGTGTGGACACTGTTGTATTCTGGATCACACAGTATTCAGTATACTAGTACATTCTGTAGGGACTAGAACTCTCCTGTGCCTTCGGGGACAGGAAGTAGAAAAGGTAACGTCCCTTGTCAGGTTGGAGAAAGAACTGTCTTTACGGTTTTGGTACCAACGTGTGAGCCTCGTAGTAACGAGCTCTTGTCTCAGTCTCTTGTGACTGAAGGAACTTTCCCCTCAGTGAGGGAGTAACAACTGCAGACCCAACCTGACACCCCCCTCAACGAAGGAGATATATGAACTGTAAGTACTGCCCCTAAGTACTTTGTTATATTGACTGTTGTTGAGTTTATATGTGAATAAATACGGTTAAAAGTACATGTGTTTTCCCTTTTCGTCTTTACGTTCTGTGAACTTATCTTTTTCCTCATAGACTATAGGCAGTTATTCCTACAATTCAAACTCCATATGTACCAGACATATAGTGACTCGCGACAGAGTGCTAAAACCTCAAGGTAGGCGGTTCGCGTAACCTTTATAGTCTGAATAATCACTTCAATGTCCTTAGACAGTCGTGTACAAATAGTCCCGGACCAGCGCATTCACTCTCTACGCAAGGTACGCTGACTAGTCCACAAAAGGCACCCTGGCTTTTCTAGCATTTTCTGGCACACTCTGGAAACTGTGAATAACTCTACCTTTTTTTCCCGGGTATTGCCGGGTACTGCGACTAGTAAAATAGTAAATAAATCTGACTTCCCACTGATCGATTGTTACTTGATTGTTTTTTTTTTGTCGGAATAACAAACATGTTAACTTTTCTCCAGGCACCTTTTATTTTCCAATACTTATTTATTTTTGTATTGATTTTTACAGTTCATTTATGTATAGAGTTTATTGCCACTTAAGATAGAATGAAATATACCGATTTATGCTGTGTAGTTTATAACCGGTAAATAAAACTGATTCTTTAATATGCGAACAAGAAAACGGAACATGAATATGTCATTCAATTCATGTATGCGTATAATATATGCATACATTACCTATCAACAATCTATGTATCTATATAGCTACCTAGCTAGAAATCTAGCTACCTATCTAGCTAGCTAGCTAGATACCTATCTCTATATCTATCTATCTATCTATCTATCTATCTATCTAGCTAGCTAGCTAGCTAGCTAGCTAGCAACCTAGATATCTAGCTAGATACCTAGCTAGATACCTAGCTAGATACCTATCTCTCTATCTATCTATCTAGCTAGCTAGCTAGCTAGCAACCTATCTATCTAGCTAGCTACCTAGCTAGATACCTATCTCTATATCTATCTATCTATCTATCTATCTATCTATCTATCTATCTAGCTAGCTAGCTACCTAGCTACCTAGCTAGCTAGCTAGATATCTAGCTAGCTACCTAGCTAGATACCTATCTCTCTATCTATCTATCTATCTAGCTAGCTAGCTAGCAACCTAGATATCGAGCTAGATACCTAGCTAGATACCTATCTCTCTATCTCTCTCTCTATCTATCTATCTATCTATCTAGCTAGCAACCTATCTATCTAGCTAGCTACCTAGCTAGATACCTATCTCTATATCTATCTATCTATCTATCTAGCTAGCTAGCTAGCTAGCTAGCAACCTATCTAGCTAGCTAGCTACCTAGCTAGATACCTATCTCTATATCTATCTATCTATCTATCTATCTATCTATCTAGCTAGCTAGCTAGCTAGCTAGCTAGATATCTAGCTAGCTACCTAGCTAGATACCTATCTCTCTATCTATCTATCTATCTAGCTAGCTAGCTAGCAACCTAGATATCTAGCTAGATACCTAGCTAGATACCTATCTCTCTATCTATCTCTCTATCTATCTATCTATCTATCTAGCTAGCTAGCTAGCTAGCTAGCAACCTATCTATCTATCTAGCTACCTAGCTAGATACCTATCTATCTATCTATCTATCTAGCTAGCTAGCTAGCAACCTAAATATCTAGCTAGCTAGCAACCTAGATATCTAGCTAGCTACCTAGCTAGATACCTATCTCTCTATCTATCTCTCTATCTATCTATCTATCTAGCTAGCAACCTAGATATCTAGCTAGCTACCTAGCTAGATACCTATCTCTCTATCTCTCTCTCTATCTAGCTAGCTAGCTAGCTAGCAACCTATCTATCTAGCTAGCTACCTAACTAGATACCTATCTCTCTATCTATCTATCTATCTATCTAGCTACCTAGCTAGATACCTATCTATCTATCTATCTATCTATCTAGCTAGCTAGCTAGATATCTAGCTAGCTACCTAGCTAGATACCTATCTCTCTATCTATCTATCTAGCTAGCTAGCTAGCTAGCAACCTAGATATCGAGCTAGATACCTAGCTAGATACCTATCTCTCTATCTATCTCTCTCTCTATCTATCTATCTATCTAGCTAGCTAGCTATCTAGCTAGCAACCTATCTATCTAGCTAGCTACCTAGCTAGATACCTATCTCTATATCTATCTATCTATCTATCTAGCTAGCTAGCTAGCTAGCTAGCAACCTATCTAGCTAGCTAGCTACCTAGCTAGATACCTATCTCTATATCTATCTATCTATCTATCTAGCTAGCTAGCTAGCTAGCTAGCTAGATATCTAGCTAGCTAGCTAGCTAGCAACCTAGATATCTAGCTAGATACCTAGCTAGATACCTATCTCTCTATCTATCTCTCTATCTATCTATCTATCTATCTATCTATCTATCTAGCTAGCTAGCTAGCTAGCAACCTATCTAGCTAGCTAGCTACCTAGCTAGATACCTATCTCTATATCTATCTCTCTATCTATCTATCTATCTATCTATCTATCTAGCTAGCTAGCTAGCAACCTATCTATCTATCTAGCTACCTAGCTAGATACCTATCTCTCTATCTATCTCTCTCTCTCTCTAGCTAGCTAGCTAGCAACCTAGATATCTAGGTAGCTACCTAGCTAGATACCTATATATATCTCTCTCCCTATCTCTCTCTCTATCTCTCTATCTATATATCTAATTAGCAACCTAGATATCTAGCTAGCTACCTAGCTAGATACCTATCTATCTATCTAGCTAGCTAGCTATCTAGCTATCTATCTATCTACCTAGCTAGATACCTATCTCTATATCTCTATATCTATTTATCTATCTATCTTGTTTAGTTGAGCTGTTTTGAGTATAGGCTTTCAGGTTTTAGAGGTCTTAACTTGTATTCAGGTGCCAACTAAGTGATGCTTACTAGTTGAAGTACCCATCTACACTGGGTAAAAGGTTAAGATTTAGATTGCAGACACACTGGAACTGTTGGAAGATGTGACATGTTAAATGCTGATACAGAGAATAAACTTGTGAAAATTGTTTAGTCTCAGTTAACTTGAAAATGATTGCTATCAAGTTGTGTGTCAATAAAGATTACACAATCCAATTCAGCATTAAACCCAGAATATCTATCTATCTATCTATCTAGCTAGCTAGCTAGCTAGCTAGCAACCTAGCTATCTATCTAACTACCTAGCTAGATATCTATCTATCTATCTATCTATCTAGCTAGCTAGCTAGCTAGATCCCTAGCTATGATAAAGAAACTGAATTACCGAGGAATAAATATCGAGTTAATCGGAATATTGACGGTCGATACAAGTATTAACTGAATAAGTCAGTGTTATAACGTTATTTATAACGTTGTTTATAACGTTATTTATAATGTTATAGCTAGCTAGCTAGATAGATAGATAGACAGATATGTCAGTTAATATTCATCCTGAGATAAAAGGGCGAGCTAGTCAGAAGCAACACCGCTATCGATCTTTCGCCTCTTTCTCACCATCATGCTACCAACTTCTCACCACTGCCGCACCATCACACTACCGAACTCTTAAATTTCACCTCATGCCACACCAACCCCAGACTTACCAAACTTACTCTTAGATACCAGTATATGTTATTTTTCCACTTCGTTTGAAACCCTTATGCATACAAGCACACAGTTAAAAATTGAATTTTATAATACCTTTTGCTGTCTAAAAGACTTTACCCCAAAAACATTGTTTATCTTTCTCTTCAGAAACCTTTCATAGATATTGTTTATTTATAACCTTTTTTTCTTATTGTTAAAACCCATCTTTTCTAATTTACTTCTTCATTATATGTATATCTATTACATGCACGACATACTTGTCCAGCGCAACCTGTGATGGGCTGGCTACTTAAACAGACGTGGGGATGACAGACTACTGAAGCAGGGATATTTGTCTTAAACCCCACTTGTATGGACTGGGCACAAGGCCTCGTATTAACGTGGGCCCACCCACAAGCCGAAACTCATGGGTGGGAAAGAACAAAAATTGCGTCCATCCCCTCGGCATTCCCCGTCAAAGGGGGCACCTCAAGCGCTTGGCAATAAATCCAGTCCTGCCCACAAACACAGACTACTGAAGCAGATTCTGTACTCCCAACTGAGAGAGGGATCACGTGGAATCAGTAGACCAAAGCTCAGGTACAAAGACAACATCAAGAGAAATCTACATCCCCATAGGCAGTTGACAAGACGCATCCAGGGACCGAATAAATTGGGGGAAACGGATTCGCGTGGTGTCATCATCGGATAAGATGGACAGCAAGTAATAATAATGTGTGTGTACTAACATAGAATTAATCTATCTCTACAATTTATTTGTGCAGTAAAGTGGGGAGCTGATGGTAGATGTGGCGCTCCACATCACAAAAAAAACACACACACAATCTTCCTAGTCTAGCGCTAGCGAAAAGGGTATAAACTCCCACACTATCAGGCGGATACCGACGGTAGGTCACTCCGCCAACTTTGCTTACTTTACTTCACATGAAAATATCTTGAAATACTATAGATTAAATTTATTCAAAGAAATCGCCATTGACTTAAACCAGGGATCACCAATTTTTTTTTCACTGTGGCCGGATAATTGAAAAAATAAGGAGCACGGGCTGGATAATTAAAAAAATAACGAGTGCAGGCCACATTATCATTGTGTTCAATACTTGCTAGCCAGAACGAACATTCTGAGAAAAAGATATAAAACAAAATTTATCTTTCCATATTATATTCATGGATAAGTGGCGTAAGATGCACAAAAACAAATTTAACCAACATATTTATTTTCAAAACATTATCAAAGAACGCAACATTAGCAGAAAGGTTTAGTGAGATTTGTGAAACTGAAGTTTGCCTTTAAAGTTAATGTTTGGTTTGGGATCGCGTAAGTAACAAGTGAAATGCTCACTCGCACGAAAGTTTTGTAACCTACCTACAGTAGTCAAGTCCATGAAGATTTAGTAAACTTAACACATTTAAAATTAAATGGTATAAAACGTCTTGCGTTCCGTACGTTTTAACAAACTGTTAGGGAGAGTTATCACCCCTAACGATTCTGGACCGGATATACTGGACTGACAAACTGAGAGTCAGCAAAGATCACAAGACTGTAGTCGCAGTGATAAACACATCACATGATACATAGTTGAACACTATCCAAACTCATCCTACTGTATTCCCGGCCGGTGAGAACAAATAAAACAAATATTGTTATATGTTAAACATATTTCACTGTTTTTGTTATCTTTTGTTATTCCTACAACTTGGGATATAACACAAACAAATTCAAGTACCGTCGGCGTGCCTGATAAAATGCCTTCGCGAGCCGGATCCAGTCCGCTGGCCGTAATTTAGTGACCCCTCACTTAGACAATGGTCTACCGACCCATTAACCTCTTCTATTTGTACTTTTGTCCTCCACACATTACGAGACAATCAGAAATTGTCTTCTCAGTTCACAACAATCACTCTGAGATGAAGAGTCATAAAGTTTCTCACTTCCGGGCCCAAGTGATAAAGATGGATTCGACAGAATAATAAAATATATGGTAGGTGTGGCACTCCACATAAGATGCAATAAACAATCTCCTTAATCTAGTGCTAGTGCCAATGTTGGGAAACAATGTCCTGAATTGAAATTGAAAATGAATATGTGGAAGAGCATGAATAATAAAATGAATAATAAAATGACTTCAAAAACATTTTAACCAATCAAATCAGAGAAATACCTTTCAAAATATTAACCGACCCAAGAGTCATTTAGGAAACTTGTTTCTCTCGCCATGTTGGATTATTTTTGTATATAAGCCGTGCTGCAATCCACCACTTAAATTTATAGACTAGGCGAGGTCACGTGGTTTAAACCTCAGCCAATCAACAGCCCGAATACGTGCTTGGTTAACTATTTAATCGCTGATATTGACAGACGTCCATTTTCACTCATTGACAAATGACCTGCAAGACTGAGAAGCACCGAGGAACAACCAAAGGATCATGCCCAATATTAAGGGACACCAAGGAGCAACCAAATGTTTCTTCACTAATGATCACGCTCTGCTTAACACAAGGGATCTCCGCTGAACAGTGCTCTTGCTTAAAGCCTAAGGATGGCCACAAAAATCGTAACACGCCAGTTCAGTGTCGTTCATTGTGGTGAAAAGGTTAACGTGCCCGTTTCACGAAACGATTAAAAAACATGCTTAGAGGGCGAGACAAATCTGGAATAATAATTTAAAAAAAGCAAATGAACAGAAACATAAACGAGCACATTTACACACACACACACACATACACACACACACACACACACACACACACACATAAACAAGCATCCCCCCTTCCCACACACGCACAGAATTTGGAAGACATGAGACAGAACAAATGAACAGCCACAAGCAACAACTTCAGTTCTAGTAATCTTCTGTAGATGGGATTCTTATCCCGAAATATTAAGAATTGAGAATAAATGACAGGTTAACAAACTACACCACAGTTACCTTCTTTTTACTTTACACTTGTATTGCGATAGCCATCAAAACCAACCAACAATCCTATATATACACAATGCTTCAAGCAAATTACAAAACCCTTTTTATATATATATATATTATATATATATATATATATATATATATATATATATATTTACTTTTCAAGATTATTTTCTATAATTATCGAATTTTATGCGATACATGCATTATAACTGCCTTCAAGCAAAATATAAATAATAATTTATTCAACAATGCTTCTATTAAAAACAAACATCCAAAAATCTTATTCACTTCGCCGAAGAGCTTACGGCCGGGTTTGTTTACTACTCAATAAACGTCCCCTTACCTACTATGGTAGAGGCGTGTAGTATCATTGACAAGGTTAATTTCGCAGGGATTGTTCGCTATATACCGGCGGCCGAACGGATATGGTCTCTGACTATGCCTGCTGAGGTCCCGGTTTCGATTCCTGTCGGAGGGGAGTCGTTAGTATACATCACTGATGAGACTTAATAAAGTCGAAACAGTCTGTACGGTGTTCTGTATAGCGAGCCATCCTTTGCCAGGATTCACTTGTCAAGATTATTATCTATAATTATCGAATTTTATGCGATACATGCATTATAATTGCCTTCAAGCAAAATATAAATAATATATATATATATATATATATATATATATTCATGTTGTATTTTAGGAGGTCTCCGTATGCTTCTCTCGGTATATATTTTTATGTTTTTTAAAAAACCGTCATTTGATAATGGGTATCTAACGAACCCGAAAATTTATGATAAAAAATGATAATACAAAAATAAGTGAATCCAATACTCCATAACATCGAGTTCATTCATTTATTTTTAGATGCTTCGTAATAACGCCCAACTTAAAAAAACATATATATATATATATATATTATATATATATATATATATATATATATATAATAGTAGGTTCGTCTGACTCATTAGATTATCTTTGTTATTTGGCTCTACTTAGGTATCGAGCACTTTTTACATATTAGTTTTCTCCTAGCGGTTATATGAATATATATATATATATATATATATATATATATATATATATATATATATATATATCTTATATACATATATATACATATAAATTGTTTTTTCTTTTGGCCAAATACTGTACCAATAGATTAGTTTTTGTTGGTACGATTTATCTTGGTCATTTCTTTTTTTTCAAAAATTTTTTTCTTCCTGGCTGATGTTTGGTAGTATATTTTTACAATCAAACTTTCTGCTGGGTTTTTTTCTCTCTGCAAGGATCTACCAACACGCTTGGTATATTAAATTTATATATATATATATATATATATATATATATATATATATATATATATATATATATATAGGTTGACCCTCTCCCCACCAAAATAAGTACATGTTTCATTAATATTTAATGTAATTTTTCCATATTTTTATCTCTTAGTAAAAAAAAAAAAAAAAATGTAACTTCCTCCTCCTTTTCGTCCGTTCAAGCAAAGAGAAAAAATTAATTCATTTTTCTATATTCATAAGAATTCTTACTGACATTTATGTCTGAGTATCAGGATTATCTTCAGGATTGATCTTGGAGTCCAGCCATCTACATAAATGAAAGAAAAGAAATGGTAATTTCGAAAAGAAATGTAGACCTTCTTACATTTTTAAGCCTCAAAAATGAGCCAATATCTTTTTATATTGGTATTCATGAATAAAATTCTAATTCTGCTTATAAATGAACTTTATAAGAAGACTTTTTTAAAAACTGAATGAACACGTGGTCTCATATTTAGAATAAAAGTTATAAAGTAGGTATGGCCAATAATTTAATGTATTTTACTCCACGTCAATTTGGTTTGAAAATCCCATAGGCGAGAAACTGTCAGTAACCAATTCCCTTAGACCTTATATACACGCTACCCTAACTTAGATATACCAGTTCTATCAATGATATTAAGTTACATGTTCTGTCAACGATATTGAGCACTATTTATAAAAATCTAAATGGTATATATGAACAAACCTGAATCTGTCTTAGAGATTGAGACGTACAAAATTCTCTGGACTTTAGAATACAGAAGGATCACCCAATCCCGACCAGACGACCAGACTTAGTGTTGATTAACAAGAAGAAGAGAACCTGTCATCTGGTGGATTTTGCCGTCCCGGCCAACCACCGAGTAAAGGTGAAAGAAAGCGAAAAGATAGACAAATACTTGGACCATTGTCAGAGAACTAAGAAAAATTAATATGATATCAAAATACAAATAATTTGCACCTAGTTGTATGGGTTCAAGTATCCCTATCTAATATGTATAGTAATACTCGTGTTCCTACAAAATACGACCGTTATCATTTTGCAACACCCTCTGATTAAAAATGAGAGCGTCCATATCGTCCAAAAATAAATGTAAAAATGTAAATCCTGATGCAGTTTAGTGCCATACCAAAGACACTTTTGGGGGAGGGGGGAGGGTCTTACCTCTGCAGGGGATATTGCCAGCGTATTCTAAGTCCCGCCAACAGGGGGTTTGATTTTCAATCAGGGTTGCCAACCTGAAACATAGAATAAACAGTTTCATTACTTTCTTAATCAACGTCGTATGGAACATTAATAAATGACTCGATTATGTTCTTCGATTGATTATTTGGAAAGTCGAGAAAGTTTTGGCGGGAAAGTCTGAAATGCGGGGATTATGATTTATCATCCGGCAATCCGAAGAAGAAGAAGAAGAAGAAGAAGAAGAAGAAGAAGAAGAAGAAGAAGAAGAAGAATGAAAGAAGAAGAAGAAGAAGAAGAATGGAAAAGACACAAAGAAGAAGAAGAAGAAGAAGAAGAAGAAGAAGAACAACAACAACAACAACAACAACAACAACAACAACAACAAGCTGCAGCAGCAGCAGAAGAAGAAGAATGGAAAAGACACAAAGAAGAAGAAGAAGAAGAAGAAGAAGAAGAAGAATCAATGGTCAAATATCGAGAGATGATTAATGAAAAGCAGAAATCAGTTGTTGTATAATTAAATCGAAATATTAATTGGAATAAATATGATGAACACGTGAATGATAAAAGAGAGCGGGAAATATGAAAGTAAATTGAAGCGCCCTCTATCTAATCGAGGGATGTCCAATTTGTGACGTCACACTTTCATTTCGGAATGGAGAGATGACGGGTTGATAGTAAAAATCATAGTTGTATACTTATCTCAAGACTGCTTCTACATTCGATAGAAAAATACCATGCGGCATTATAATGATTCATCCTTAAAACTTTTCCATTCTAATCAACACGCAAATCTTATTTTCCTTCTAAAACATTTTGCACACCACTGTTACATTACTGGTACTACCCCCCCCCGCTCTATTATGTTACACAAAGTCTAGCTTGGGACTTCGGTCTTGTAATATATTATTTATGACCTACTAGAGCAGTGTCAAATAGGACACAAAGCCGGTTCAACCCAGGCGATTTGGACAAGAATGATAAAATCATCTTTCAAGTTGTAAACGTCACAATTTTTTTTGTTTTCTGGGGATTTTCACTTACGATAGATTTGATGATTTGCCGGACGGTAAGCCTCTGAAATTATTAAACCAGTTCATATACCTAGGTAGCAATATCTCATTCACAAAAAGCGATATTGATATACGTATGGGAAAGGCATTGCCTGTTATAGATAATCGATCATATGAAAATCTGATCTCTCTAATAAGATTAAACAATTATTCTTCCAAGCTGTGGCCGTGTCAGGGATACTATATGGCTGCACCCATTGGACGCTAATAAAACGCTTGGAGAAGAAATTAGATAGGAACTGTACAAGGATGCTGTGTGTTGTCTTGTACAAATTCTGGAAGTAGTACCCCACAAAGGAGCAGCTGTACGGCCACTGACCTCCTATCTCACAGTCTAGATACCGCCCTGTCGGCTGGGGCATTAGAATGCACCAACTACACCTCTGCAGAGGGGTAAGACTCCCCCAAATGGGGCCACCTGTTGGTCGTGGGTTGCGACCCGTGATGCTTAAGGATGGAGTCCAGGCGGATGAGCAGTCAATGACATGCAACAATCCACTTAGACCCTTACTTAAGCTAGACGGGCGGTCAGAGAGGCCCTCTCCGATCAATCGGCTGGTCATGTCAAGCCCTAGCACCTATATGATTTTCCCAACCCTATTGCCCTTATGGCAACCCTCAACCCTTTTTATCATATGGGTGCTAGAAGGCGGTGGCTGAGGGTCTACATGTCCTGGGAATGACGTTAAACTCTATCTGATGGCGAGGTTCCAGTTCTGGAGGTTTGGGGAATGTGGAGCACCCCTTGATCACCATTGCTCCCTGGTCCACTCTGACCCGGAGTGGTAGTACCTGTTAGAGTCCCATCTATGGGTTAAATAGAAAAATGTATTCATAAAAAAATTGTATTATCCATTAAGAATTGATTTATTTCAAAACTTTATCGGCATTAAATGACCCACCGAGGTTGATATGCCGTAAAACAAAACGAAACGAAACCAAACAGTCTAGATAAGACGAACAAGACATGCTGTACACTGCTGGAGAAGCAAGGATGTGCTCATAAGTGACGTTTCCGTATGGGCACCTACATAATATGGGTTGTCCAGAAAAACCTACATTGATCTGTTCGGTATGGATACTAGATGCTGTGCAGAGGACCTTGAAGGAACGGTGGCCGATAGAGATGGGTGGCGAGGAAGACGGGAGTGATAGAAGAGTAACTTTCAGTTGTTCTATTTTTTTTATTATACCCTCCTCTGTTTCAAATCTTTTTATTAAGAGTATTTACAGGGTTTCGAAGGAGCTCTTATTTCTCCGTAGTGGTAGGCAAATTGTCGGACAAAGAAGACAAACCCACAATGGAATTTTAATACATGTATTGACAAATAATACAAGAACTTGTTGCAAATTTTATTGGTATTTGCTACGAGACTTATCTGAGTTAAGTAATGTTCTTGGAGTAGTGGTGATAACAGGAGTATTCTGTTAGTCGGTAGGAAATGTTGATAGTACGCTTCTTCGGACGTTTCTCTTTCTTCCTCGTAACCGGTTCTGTGATAAGTGATGGGGGATGCTATTTTAGAAACTTATCGCCCGGGGTAACAGATTCTTTAAATGACGGTGAATGGGCCCTTTTCAAGTAGACTATTTGGTCTTCAGCCTTCTATAGTGTGCTTTTGTGCCTTCGAAAGTGTGCTGTGAAAATATGCCTCCGTCCAGATCAACGGTCCTTAGAAGTAATGAGTGAAATGTAGGAACCGCTATTTACGCGACTACCCTCAGTGGGTGCTCCGTGATAAGTAAGGTTTTTGGTTTTGGCGCCAACATACGATGTTGGCGATTCACCCCCTAGCGGCAGGGGGAGATAATAAACGATGGAATTTCCAATATAATCTACATTCTTATTTAGTTTCATAAATCTTTCTAATTTAATATGATATTTTATAACATCAAAACTTAAATACTTGCACTCGGAGGGTGTATATATTTGCTAGTATATATAAATAGGATATGGAAGATCAGCGTGATATAATATACTCATTAGTTCCTCAAATAATTACAGCACTTCATTCTGGTTTCGATTAAACAAACTAATGTTGTACCAATACAGATCATATTAAATGATGCTCAACGGAGTTTCTTAAAAGATACAGCCCATAATTTTAAGTCTTTTACACGCATTGACAACAACAATAACAACAACAACAACAATAGTGTAGCGTTTGCTTACTGTTCAGTTGTAAATATTCTAGCAGTGCCATCAACAAAAACAAAGAAAGAAAAAAAAAAAGAAAAAAAAGAAAAAAAGAATGAAAGAAAGAAAGAAAGAGAGATAAACGAACGTATTTCATTGCTGTTGTATGGAAGCGTTGCACCACAGACCTATTTACGCACCCTACGTGGACACACAGACACTGGCGTAAGGATACACACATTTTGAACAACGAAAAAAAACAACATCCCCACTGTTACCATGGCAATTGGAAAACAAAAAATGGCCAGTTATTCCTTACCAACATTAATGTTACGAAAATGAAATTGAATATACAACACACTTCTATCAAAAAATATTTATTTATACAATAATAAAATTCGAAGGCAATACAATGCGTAAAAAATAAAGACAAAAATATGTTTTATATGTCTAATCGATTTCAAAGCAAAGCTTTATCATCAGAGTTTAATTTCAGAAAAAAAAAACTGAAATTAAACTCTGATGATAAAGCTTTGCTTTGAAATCGATTAGACATATAAAACATATTTTTGTCTTTATTTTTTACGCATTGTATTGCCTTCGAATTTTATTATTTTATAACATACTTAACAATGCTTCAAGCAAATTACCAATTACTTTTATTTATTTATACGTAAATTTTAAAAATAACGGTACTCTTTCTCTGAATATTTGAGATGAGGCTTGAAGATTAGTATTATCTGCGTTATTCGGACAATTGTCCCCATCTTCATTGTTATCTGTACAACGTTTCGGCCGATATGCCCTCTTCAGGTATTTGTCCGACAAGAAATAACTGAAGAAGGCCGGAAGGCATATAGGCCGAAACGTTGTACAAATAACAATGAAGATGAGGACAATAGTCCGAATAACGCAGATAATACTAATAACGGTACTCGTTTTAATGGCACTATCTTAATGACACAAGGAACTATCAATACTCTTGTTCCATAATTGTGCGACCGTTATCATCTTGCAACACTCTCTTGTTAAAGATGAGACTGTCTAAATAGTCTAAGATGAAATTCAAAAATCTAAATCCTGATTATCTGGCGTTGCTTATCCGCCGAATTCTTATTTCTTATGAGTGTCGTCCCCTCAGCTAAATAATGGACCATTCCGTTTTTACTACAAAGAAAGAAAGGGAAGAAAACGAACATGCTACACAGAAAACAAAAAAAGAAAGAAAGAAAGAAAGAAAGAGAACATGGGAAAGAGAGAGAGAGAGGGGTGAGCGCGCGGAAGCGATGATGCTAATCTGTTTCAATCGAACATGATGAAAAGATGAAAAGAAGGAAAGAAAGAAAAAAGGGTGAAAGAAGGTTAAATCAAGATTATTATATTTTTTACATATTGAATTATTTAGCAATAGCTCTTAAGTAAACATATCAACCTTTGTAATCATTGAATTATCATACTTTGGTATATCCACAGGTCCTGAAAGTGCACAAAGCGGAGATTTAAGAGGTTTGAATTCAGAGTTTTCCTTCTCCTAAACTGGTTGCCTAACCAAGGTTAAAGAACCCAGTGTGTCCTACCAATCTCCTAGCGCTATTGAAAAGGGGATAGACTCCCTCGCTGTCTGTCCTACTATTTACCCATAGCTGGAGGGAGAATAGTTGGATTCATACCTTTCCCAAGGGTATTAGCTCTATGCGAAATGTGGCTTCATCCAGGATTTGAACTCGGTACCACGAGTCCATTTCCAACGACTTTAACCAGTACACCACCGAGCTCTCCTTGTATACAGTTTATCAAAATCTTTCTTCGTTTCGTACACGAACCATTTGTATTTAACCGACCCGCTACAACAATAGCAATTTTTGTCAAATGCTGTTGACGTCCGCTCTGGACATTTAACAACAACAACAACAGCATCAGCAACAACTGCATCAGCAAAAACAGCGGCAACAACAACAACAGCAACAACAACAACTGCATCAGCAAAAACAGCGGCAACAACAACAACAGCAACACAACAACAACAGCAACAGCAACAGCAACTATAGTAGCAACAGCAACAATAACAACAACAGCAGCAGCAACTACAGCAGCAACAACAACAACAGCAGCAGCAGCAGCAGTAGCACAACAGCAACAGCAACAATTACAATAACAGCGGCAGCAGCAGCAGCAACAACAACAAACAACAACAGCAGCAGCAGCAGCAACAACAGCACAGCACAATAACAACAACAGCGGCAGCAGCAGCAACAACAACAACAACAACAACAGCAGCAGCAGCAACAACACAGCAGCACACAACAACAACAGCAGCAGCAGCAGCAACAAAAGCAACAGCAGTACAGCAGCAGCACCAACAACAACAACAGCAGCAGCGCAGCAGCAACAAACAATTACAATAACAGCGGGCAGCAGCAAGCAACAAACAACAAACAACAACAGCAGCAGCAGCAGCAACAACAACACAACAGCAACAATAACAATAATATCAGCAACAAGAACCACAACAACAGCAACAACACAACAGCAGCAGCAACACAACAATATCATCATCAGCAACAACAACATAGCAGCAGCAGCAATAACAACAACATCAACAACATTAACGACAACAACAGCAACAACAACAGCAGCAGCAGCAATAACAACAACAACAACAACAACATAACAACAACAAACAGCAGCAACAGCAGTAGCAACAACAATAATAGCAGCAGCAGCAGCAGCAGCAGCAATAACAACAACAACAACATCAGCAGCAACAACAGTAGCAACAACAACAATAGCAGCATCAGCAGCAATAACAACAACAACAACATCAGCAGCAGCAATAACAACAGCAGCAACAACAACAACAACAACAACAACAATCGTCTTAAGCGTCCCCAAGAACAAAAAGATCATTTTCTCATTATAGACAAAATCGACATTGGACTCTTCAACACTGACAATCTTATTCTTGTCACGGAAATTCTCCATTTCCTCTCCGTTCCACTCAAATCCCCGAAATTTCCATTCAATTTCAAAGATTTCCCAACCAAATCTTTTTTTCGGTTTTTGTCTCATTCTAAAGTCGACACTCATTTCGCGGTAAAACTCAAATCGACTCAAATCGAAACTTTCTTTTCTTTTTCTCCTGATCATCATTAACTTTTGCCGCTTTCATTTTCTTTCATCCAAACTTAATCATGCGGAAGATTAAAATATGAAATAAAAAGTGGATTTATAAAACAATGCATATAAAATAGTCATAAGTACTTGCGTGTGAGTCAAAAGTTTTGCAATATCTTATTATAATGGAGATTCGGTATTTGTCTGTAAACGAAACGACGTCACTACTTACGTTACAATACCCTCAGGAATTACTTAAGTTTATCAGTGAGTATTTAATCTATAGTCAAATCATTAATACATACAATAAATCTTATTTATTAACGATGAAAGTCTGAGTTAGATTTGCCTTTAAAATCCTGCAATGTGTCTTATATATCACTAAGAAATAAAGGTTTACGTAATATATGGTGTGTTTAATTTGCATACTGGTTTTAACAAAACTGGGTTTAATAAATAAATTACTGGGTGTTATTGATCTCTAATGTTATTATTTTATTCTCCAACGTAGCAATTCTATGAATGATTTTATATAGAAACCAATTAAAATATGCGGGTTAGCCCAGTCGGTAGAGCGTTCGGCTAGAAACTACGAGGTTCCTGGTTCGATACCGGCCCTCGCCAACTCAGCGTATGAGTAGCACAGGGATCTGTGCGGTAAAGTAAGAAGCTGATGGTAGGTGTGGCGCTCCACCTCAGATGCTAAGATAATCTCCTTGGTCTAGCGCTAGTGAAAAGGGGATAGACTCCCTCGCTGATTGGCTGATACCGACATTAGGCCGCCCCGACGACTTTACTTACTTTACTTTTATATTCATGACGTTCTATTCGGCAGTTTTTTATGCTTTTGCCGAGGTCATAGGGTTGGCTGTTTTTTTTTACGGCATATCAACCCCTTTCGGGTCATTTGATGTCAAATCAAGATAAAACTGTGAAATAAAAAGTTGCTTTATAATATAATACCTATAAAGTAGCCATAAGTATTAGTGTGAGTCAAAAGTTGTGCAATATTTTAGTAACACAAAGCCCAAATTGGCAGCTTTGGATGCTTTTTGTTAGTTTGTTGGATTTTACGGCATGTCAACACTTGTTGGGTTATTTTATGCTGAAGACGTTTTTGTTTTATTCATTCTTGATGGGTACTCATTTTTTTTTTAACTCAATTTTTTAAACACATTTTTTAAACTCATTTTTTCTATTTAACCCATAGATGGTACCCTAACAGGTACTACCACTCCGGGTCAGAGTTGACCCGGAAACAATGGTGATGAAAGGTTGCTCCCCATTCCCCAGAGCTCTAGAACTGGAACTTCACCATCAAATAGAGTTTAACGTCATTACAAGGACATTAAGACCCCCCACCAGACACCGCTTTCTAGCTCATATAAGATAAAAAGGGTTGTAACTTGCAATAGAGTTGGGACAATCATATAGGTGCTATGGCTGGACGTGACCATCCGATTAATCGGAGGGTGCCTCTCCGACCGTCAAGCCTAAGTAA
>CM042156.1:88908557-88921057 GCA_023376005.1 Doryteuthis pealeii | reverse complement strand
CAGCTGTGTCGGAAAACACGCCCCAGATTCTCTCCGAACGAATCACAGTGATGAAGTTTCGCTATTATCTCTTCATGTGCAGCTTTCTGTGAATCTTGAATATTACAAGCAAGATCACTCGCCGCTGCCCGGCTGAAGTTAATTTTCTGTTTTTTTTTATGGCACAAAATCCATAATTTCATTATCTATTAATAATGGAGATTCGATCTCCATTTGTCTGAAACCGAAACTACGTCAGTGCTTACGTCACAATTACCAAAATCGTCGATTCATAGAATAAAGAACAATTACTATCAATATATCTTCTATTAATAGTGGAGATTCGATCTCCATTTGTCTGAAACCGAAACTACGTCAGTGCTTACGTCACAATTACCAACATCGTCAATTCATAGAATAAAGAACAATTAATATCAATATATCTTCTATTAATAATGGAGATTCGATCTCCATTTGTCTGTAACCAAAACTACGTCACTGCCTACGTCACAATTACCAAAATCGTCAATTCATAGAATTAAGAACAATTAATATCATATATCTTCTATTAATAATGGAGATTCGATCTCCATTAGTCTGAAACCAAAACTACGTCACTGCCTACATCACAATTACCAAAATCGTCAATTCAAGAATTAAGAACAATTGATATCAATATATTTTCTATTAATAATGGAGATTCGATCTCCATTTGTCTGTAACCAAAACTACGTCACTGCCCACGTCACAATTACCAAAATCGTCAATTCATAGAATAAAGAACAATTAATATCAATATATCTTCAAATTAATAATGGAGATTCGATCTTCATTTGTCTGAAACCGAAACTACGTCAGTGCTTACGTCACAATTACCAAAATCGTCAATTCATAGAATAAAGACAATTAATATCAATATATCTTCTATTAATAATGGAGATTCGATCTCCATTTTTCTGTAACCAAAACTACGTCACTGCCTACGTCACAATTACCAAAATCGTCAATTCATAGAATAAGAACAATTGATATTAATATAATAAATGAAAGTTGTTTCCTTATATTTCAACTTTTGAATCATTTCCAGTGTAATAAATAAACTATATATTATTTAGATACATAAACTAAATAAACTATGAAATTAACTAAAAAATTTGATTAATTTAAATGGAAAAAATTATTTTGGTTTGGCTTGGTTTGGTTTGGTTTGTTTTGTTTTACGGTTTTAATTTTTTTATAAATACATTTTTCTATTTAACGCATAGATGGGACCCTAACAGGTACTACCACTCCGGGTCAGAGTGGACCAGGGAGCAATGGTAATGAAGGGGTGCTCCACATTCCCCAAACCTCCAGAACTGGAACCTCACCATCAGATAGAGTTTAACGTCATTCCCAGGACATGTAGACCCGCAGCCACGGCCTTCTAGCACCCATATGATAAAAAGGGGTTGGGGCTTGCCATAAGGGCAATAGGGTTGGGGCAATCATATAGGTGCTAGGGCTAGACGTGACCAGCCGATTGATCGGAGGGGGCCTCTCCGAGCGCCCGTCTAGCCCAAGATAGGGTCAATGTGGAGCATTGCAATTCATGAACTGCTCATCCACCTGGGCTCTATCCTCAAGCATCACAGGTCGCCACCCACGACCAACAGGAAAAAAAAATTTGCGAAATTTGTAATCAATTTAAAAAAAAGAATTTACTCTGGCTCTCTTTTCAGTAACAAGAAATTAACTAAAAGTTTACGAATAAATATTTACGATTTTGTGTAAATTTTATCTGTAAAATATTCAAAATAATTATCTATTTAATAAGATAAGATGCGAGCTATATCTTATTGGGGAGGGGAGGGGGCACTGAACTAAGATTCACTTCAAAATTTTAATTTTTTTTTATTTTACTCCTTTAATAAATTTGATGATTTTACTTATGATAAAATCTCTTTTTTTAAAACTCCACCCTACGCAGGTAATATCTTTCAAAAATTAATTTTTACACTGCCCACTAGTACTAATAATGGAGATTCGGTGTCTGTCTGTAACCAAAACTATGTCTCTACTTACATCACAATACCCTCTGGAATTGCCTAACCTTATCAATGAGTATTTAATTAATAGTCAAAATCATTAATACATTGAATAAATCTTATTTATTCCCAGGTCTCTATGAAAATCTGAATAAGATTTGCCTCAAAACTGCCCATGTTATTAGGGCGTTTAGAATTGTGCATGTGTCTTATATATCACAATATATATCATGTGTCTTATATATCACTAAGTAATATAGGTTTACATAAAATATGGTGTGGTTGATTTGCATACTGGTTTTAACAAAACCAGGTTTAATAAATAATTACTGGATGTTATTGATCTCTAATATTATTGTCTTATTCTTCAGCGTATTAAAATCAATCAATCCTATGAATGATTTTATATATAAACCAATTAAAATATAATTAAGATAAGTGAAATCTTTTTATATGCATTCGTATTTAATTTCGTTAGTCTTTCTAATTCAATAATAATTTTTTTACATTACAACTTAATAACTTACTCATGGAGAGCGCATATTCTTGCTAGTCTATCAAAAAGTCGCATTATCAAAAAATAGTGTGTCGGTTTAGCTCAGTCGGTAGAACATCCGCCGAGTAAACATTAAGTAAGCATTAGGGTTAAAAAAAAATTGTAAATCATTCATTAAGAATGACATTTATTTCAAAATTTTCTCAGCATTATGACCCACTGAGATTGATATGCCGTCACACAACACAACCAAACCAAACCAACCAAAATCAAATATATGGAGTGTACATAAAAAAAACTAACATATCAACCACACACATAAACTAACGACAAATCCAGTTCCCAACATAAAACAAAAAAATCAATTAAACAGACCACACACACATACACGTATTCAGTTAACCATCCTCAACAATCCAACTTTCTAGACCAACACCTGTGGTACACCATCCACCATTCTGACACTCCAATTCTAGTGAGAAGAAATTCCACTAACCCACCCCAACCACCCCTCTCCCTACTGACGACCTTTCCGTTTTCAGCATTTTGAGAATGTCCATCATTGAAGCAACTACTATATCCAAGTCCTGAAGATGGTCTAATTAAATTTAATTTAATTAAGGACCCGAAACGTTGCACCGTCGACAATAAAACACCCAGTTTCCATAACATCCCGTGTTTGTCTACCTTTCTCCACATAGTTTGTAAGTAACGATAAAACCAGTGCCAACAGCTAGGTAAGTAAAAAACACGCACCTGTGCTGATGGAGAAGATGCAGCTGTGTCGGAAAAACACGCCCCCAGATTCTCTCCGAACGCAATCACAGTGATGAAGTTTCGCTATTATCTCTTCATGTGCAGCTTTCTGTGAATCTTGAATATTACAACAAGATCACTCGCCGCTGCCCGGCTGAAGTTAATTTTCTGTTTTTTTTTTTATGGCACAAAATCCATAATTTCATTATCTATTAATAATGGAGATTCGATCTCCATTTGTCTGAAACCGAAACTACGTCAGTGCTTACGTCACAATTACCAAAATCGTCCGATTCATAGATAAAGAAACTTACTATCAATATATCTTCTATTAATAGTGGAGATTCGATCTCCATTTGTCTGAAACCGAAACTAAACGTCAGTGCTTACGTCACAATTACCAACATCGTCAATTCATAGAATAAAGAACAATTAATATCAATATATCTTCTATTAATAATGGAGATTCGATCTCCATTTGTCTGTAACCAAAACTACGTCACTGCCTACGTCACAATTACCAAAATCGTCAATTCATAGAATTAAGAACAATTAATATCAATATATCTTCTATTAATAATGGAGATTCGATCTCCATTAGTCTGAAACCAAAACTACGTCACTGCCTACATCACAATTACCAAAATCGTCAATTCAAAGAATTAAGAACAATTGATATCAATATATTTTCTATTAATAATGGAGATTCGATCTCCATTTGTCTGTAACCAAAACTACGTCACTGCCCACGTCACAATTACCAAAATCGTCAATTCATAGAATAAAGAACAATTAATATCAATATATCTTCAAATTAATAATGGAGATTCGATCTTCATTTGTCTGAAACCGAAACTACGTCAGTGCTTACGTCACAATTACCAAAATCGTCAATTCATAGAATAAAGAACAATTAATATCAATATATCTTCTATTAATAATGGAGATTCGATCTCCATTTTTCTGTAACCAAAACTACGTCACTGCCTACGTCACAATTACCAAAATCGTCAATTCATAGAAATTAAGAACAATTGATATTAATATAATAAATGAAAGTTGTTCCTTATATTTCAACTTTTGAATCATTTCCAGTGTAATAAATAAACTATATATTATTTAGATACATAAACTAAATAAACTATGAAATTAACTAAAAAATTTGATTAATTTAAATGGAAAAAATTATTTTGGTTTGGCTTGGTTTGGTTTGGTTTGTTTTGTTTTACGGTTTTAATTTTTTTATAAATACATTTTTCTATTTAACGCATAGATGGGACCCTAACAGGTACTACCACTCCGGGTCAGAGTGGACCAGGGAGCAATGGTAATGAAGGGGTGCCACCATTCCCCAAACCTCCAGAACTGGAACCTCACCATCAGATAGAGTTTAACGTCATTCCCAGGACATGTAGACCCGCAGCCACGGCCTTCTAGCACCCATATGATAAAAAGGGGTTGGGGCTTGCCATAAGGGCAATAGGGTTGGGGCAATCATATAGGTGCTAGGGCTAGACGTGACCAGCCGATTGATCGGAGGGGGCCTCCCGAGCGCCCGTCTAGCCCAAGATAGGGTCAATGTGGAGCATTGCAATTCATGAACTGCTCATCCACCTGGGCTCTATCCTCAAGCATCACAGGTCGCCACCACGACCAACAGGAAAAAAAATTTGCGAAATTTGTAATCAATTTAAAAAAAAGAATTTACTCTGGCTCTCTTTTCAGTAACAAGAAATTAACTAAAAGTTTACGAAAAATATTTACGATTTTGTAAATTTTATCTGTAATATTCAAAATAATTATCTATTTAATAAGATAAGATGCGAGCTATATCTTATTGGGGAGGGAGGGGGCACTGAACTAAGATTCACTTCAAAATTTTAATTTTTTTTTATTTTACTCCTTTAATAAATTTGATGATTTTTACTTATGATAAAATCTCTTTTTTAAAAACTCCACCCTACGCAGGTAATATCTTTCAAAAATTAATTTTTACACTGCCCACAGTACTAATAATGGAGATTCGGTGTCTGTCTGTAACCAAAACTATGTCTCTACTTACATCACAATACCCTCTGGAATTGCCTAACCTTATCAATGAGTATTTAATTAATAGTCAAAATCATTAATACATTGAATAAATCTTATTTATTCCCAGGTCTCTATGAAAATCTGAATAAGATTTGCCTCAAAACTGCCCATGTTATTAGGGCGTTTAGAATTGTGCATGTGTCTTATATATCACAATATATATCATGTGTCTTATATATCACTAAGTAATAGGTTTACATAAAATATGGTGTGGTTGATTTGCATACTGGTTTTAACAAAACCAGGTTTAATAAATAATTACTGGATGTTATTGATCTCTAATATTATTGTCTTATTCTTCAGCGTATTAAAATCAATCAATCCTATGAATGATTTTATATATAAACCAATTAAAATATAAAGATAAGTGAAATCTTTTTATATGCATTCGTATTTAATTTCGTTAGTCTTTCTAATTCAATAATAATTTTTTTACATTACAACTTAATAACTTACTCATGGAGAGCGCATATTCTTGCTAGTCTATCAAAAAGTCGCATTATCAAAAAATAGTGTGTCGGTTTAGCTCAGTCGGTAGAACATCCGCCGAGTAAACATTAAGTAAGCATTAGGGTAGACTGAGATCTGTTGCTAAAGCAAAAGGCTGAAGACCAAAAAATCCTCTGAATTCAAATTCATTTGTGACAGGTTTGGCAGACCGGCAATGGATAAGAAAGGGTTCGGAGATTTTGTGTACATTGTTCTATAACAATTATTTCTGTTACTGTTGTGGGGATTTAAGGGGTCAAATAAGAACAAAACGACGGGTAACAAATGTAGGAAAATGTATTAACAAAAGAGTAAACAATTACCGTACAGAGAAGTGGGAATTACGTCCGACAAATAGAGTTATGAGCTGACTCGCATTGGCTTACTCTCAAGCCATAATTGTCCCTGTTACTTATAGTAACCGTCGGCGCATTCCATTAGTCTATAGGGTATATCACCTATAACAGTTACTAATGCTGGGATTGTCTGCCCTTTGCCTGGAAGAGTTATCTCCCCGCTGGGTTGCCGTTTCCGACCACCAGGGGCTGTTGTATCTAAGCGCCTGATTCAAACTCTCTCTCTCTCTCTCTCTCTCTTCTCTGGCTGAACAACATGGGTTAGACATTTGTGTCTACACCCCACCCTCGTGGGGCCTCTAGTCCCCACGTACGGACTAAGTTAGTAAGTGACTTTAACCCTATGGACCTTCCATAACCTCTTCTATATTTTATATGTACATGCACGTAACTATTGAATGTGTCTTTTTATTGTATCAAATTTGTATTATCTACTATGTATCTTGTATTTCATGTTATATGTTATTCCATGTGTCCGTATTAAAGTCCATCTTGTTATATGTTTAACACCCTTGTCGGAGTTTGTTCGTTTCAACAAGTTATAACATTATTATAACCTCGAATCTTACACTAACAATTTATACACAATTATACAGTTTCATCGCTCTCAGTTATATGGAGGTCCGATCTCACTGACAAACTAAAGCGACAGTTCTTCCAGGCTGTAGTTGTGTCGGTGCTGCTATATAGTTGCACCACCTGGACCCTAACAAAGCGGCTCGAAAATAAGCTAGATGGAAGCTGCACAAGAATGCTGCGCGCAGTCTTGAACAAGTCATGGAAGCAGCACCCCACAAGGAAACAGCTGTACGGTCACCTGCCCCCCCATCTCACAAACTATCCGAGTGAGACGGACAAGACATGCAGGACACTGCTGGAGAAGCAAGGATGAACTCATAAGCGACGTTCTCCTGTGGAAGCCAACACATGGACATGCAAGTGTGGGGCGCCCAGCAAGGACCTACATTGACCAGTTATGTGAAGATGCTGGCTGCTCCGCAGAGGAGCTCCCAGGTGCAATGAATGATAGGGAAGGTTGGCGAAAGATTGTCATGGATACCAGTGCTGTATGCGCGACATGATGATGATGATACAGTTTCAAGAATCTCAAGCCATTATATGGCTGGTTGAATGTTTGGTTGGATTTTACGGCATATCAGCCCAGCAATTATATGCTTTCAAGTAACAAATAATAAGCCTTTGTAAAAAAAAATTATAGCCTCCGGGTTTTTTAACACAAATAATTTTACGCAGTTCTATTACTCCCTGGCCAATACTCAATCAGAGTATTATTATCTTGTAGGATCCTATATACATCAAATAGATCAGTGTAAAAATCATTAGTATTGGATAAGACCATGTGCAAAAAAAGCTCTTAAGAAAAATTAACTACACAAACATCTTATTATAATGGAGATTGTGTGTTTTTCTGTCTGTAACCGAAACTATATTACTACTCAAGTCACAATTCCCTTAATTATTTACGTCAAATTCTCCATGATTTCATTCTTTTAAACCTTCAGTTATTAATAAAAATTGTATTACATTATTAATACTGTTGACCATATCTACGTACTAATAACATGCAATTGTATTTATATATACAACAAAATAGCGGTTTACAGATTCAACGAGAAGGCTAATTTGCATATTGATATTTAAAATTTTATTTTAATAAATATGTGCTTGGTATTATTGATTTCTAATTGTTTGGTTTTATCTTAAGAAATATAAACAAAAATCTCGTGAATAAATCTTAAAAGAAATTTATTTACAAGAAGAAATAACTGTAATATTATCCTTTACTTCCTATTTTAACTAAATAGTTAAATTAGGAAAATTTAGCAATGAAAGAGGGGAGTAATGGAAAATGATGGAATAGTTAGTTTCAAAGTTGTTCTATTTTCCGATTATACTCCCTCTGTTGCAGATTTTTTTATCTGCATTCTTAGTCAGTTTCATTAGCCTTTCTAATTTAATATGATATTTTATTATATCAAAACTTAAATACTTGCACCCGGAGGGCGCATATATTTCCTAGTAAATATAAACATACAAAGGCATACAATATCCCTAGACCGGTTTACTGCCATTAAATCAATCGCTGATATGTAAGTAAGCAATCACATTCAGTATTATCTGTGTTATTCAGACTATTATCCCCATCTTTATTGTTATTTGTACAACGTTTCGGCCGATATGCCCTCCGGCCTTCTTCAGGTATTTCATGTCGGACTCGGGAACCTTCTCGGACTCGGGAACCTTCTTTTCGAACTCAGGAACTTTCTTGTCGTAATCGGGAGCCATCACGGAACTTTGAACCTAACCCTTTATTTAATCCATATTTAGTTCCGTGATTGCTCCCGATTACGACAAAAAAGTTCCCGAGTTCGAAAGAAGGTTCCCGAGTCCAAGAAGGTTCCCGAGTCCGACAAGAAATACCCGAAGAAGGCCGGAGGGCATATCGGCCGAAACGTTGTACAAATAACAATGAAGATGGGGACAATAGTCCGAATAACACAGATAATACTATTACCACTGCTATTGTTCTACAAAGATGGCTTTTGCATTAAATAACCCTCGAAGTTCAATATGCCTTTAAACAAAGAAACCAAACCAAACAAAAGTTGCGCATTTAGCCAAGGATTCCCCGTAGAGAGAGAGAGAGAGAGAGAGAGAGAGAGAGAGAGAGAGAGAGAGAGAGAGAGAGAGAGAGAGGCGGGGGGTTCCTAAACAGTAAGAAAATTGTGTCAAATGTATGTACAAGGTGGAGCAGAAGAAATAGGCAGTCACCGATGTTACAGCATTTAAAACCATTCTATTATCTCAGCCCCCACCCTGTATCTTTGTCTGCGTTTGGCGGGGGCGAGAGGTATCACTCGCGCGTAGGCGCACGTGAGCAAGGTGCTTGCAATGAATAAAGTTAAAATATGATAATTTTTTTTTCTTCTTAGGCTTCAGCTGTTAATCTCTTTCGCCCCTCCCCCCACAACTCTCTCTCTCTCTCTCGCTCGCTCCCTCCCACTTTCTCTCTGTGGACGTCAGAGCACAGAACCCATACAATCTCTCTCTCTCTCTCTCTCTCTCTCTCTCTCTCTCTCTCTCTTTCCAATTTTTTCTTTATCTTACTACTCGCCTTCTCTCTTGTATCTATCACTTTCTATCTGCCTCCCCCCTTTCACACATTCCCTCTTTCTCTTCCTCTGTCTTTCTATCTCAATTACTCATATTCTCTCTCTCTCTCTCTCTCTCTCTCTCTATATATATATATATATATAATATATATATATATATATATATATATAACCTATTCTCCTCTTTCTCTTTGTTGTTGGCATAGTTCACAGCCCACGTATTCTCTCTCCTACTTTCACTCTTTGTATATTCTTATACGTCTTTCCCTTATTTTCTCTCTTTAGCCCCCCTCTCCCCATCTCTCTCTCCTCCACCCCCTCTCTCTCTCTCTATATATATATATATATATATATATATGTGTATGTGTGGTGTGTATATATATATATATATATATATATGTATGTGTGTGTGTGTGTGTATATATATATATATATATATATATATATATATATAATATATATATATATAATGGACTCTCTCGTCGATTTTCGACGCATGAGGGTTCACACACAGAATGAACACCCACACAGTGATTTGTTTATAGTGGTGAAGGCTTGTGTTGGACCATCCACACTTTTTGGCACAGTCAATAGGAAAGAATTGGTGCATCAAGGGTTGCCACAAACCCAATCAACGACCGACCTCAGGAATTTTGAATTCAGAGATATCCCTCTTCTAGACTGGTTACCTACCCAAGGTTGAAGGGCCCAGTCTGCCTTACTATTTAACCCATAGCTGGAGGGAATTTTGAATTCAGAGTTATCCCTCTCCTAGACTGGTTACCTACCCCAAGGCTGAAGGGCCCAGTCTGCCTTACTATTTAAACCATAGCTGGAGGGAGAATATATGGATTCATACCTTTCCCAAGGGTATTAGCGCTATGTGAAATGCCAACAGATTCGTCTCGGAATTGAACTCGAATCGAGTATATATATATATATATATATAAAGTAAAGTCGTTGCGGTGACCTAAAGTCGGTATCAGCCAGAGTGAGGGAATCTATCCCCTTTTCACTAGCGCTAGACCAAGAAGATTATTTTGGTGTCTGAGGTGAAGTGCCACACCTACCATCAGCTCCTCCATTTGCCGTACAGACACCTGTGCTACTCATACGCTGAGTATGCGACGGCTGGTATCGAACCCGGAAACTTGTGGGTCAGAGTCGAACGCTCTATCGACTGAGCTAAACCGGCCACTATATATTAATTCCCCCCTCTCTCCCTCTCTCTCTCTCTCTTGTGTTTGGCATTTTATCTCCCCATATACCTCTCCCTCCTTTCTCTGTAGCCCTCTCTTTTCTCACCATTTCTCTCTCTATAACTTTCTACCTCTCTATTCCCCCCTTTCTCTCTCTCTCTTATTCACTCTCTTTTTCTCTTTGTGATTGGTATACCATACAACCCACGCATTCTCTCTCCTCATGTCTCTTACTCTCTTTCTATCTCTCTTTTCTTTATCTTTCCCTTCTCCTCTCTCTCTCTCTCTCTCTCTCTCTCTCTCTCTCTCTCTGTGGGTGAATACAAAACACAACCCACACATTCTCCCTCTCTTTGTCGCTTTTTTATCTCCCCCTATGCCCCTCTCTATAACTTTCCACCTCTCTATTCCCACCCTTTCTCTCTCTCTCTCTCTCTCTCTCTCTCTCTTCTCTTACTCACTCTATTTTTCTCTTTGTCACTAGTATACCACACAACCCACGCATTTTCTCTCCCCGTTTCTCTTACTCTCTTTCTGTCTCTCTTTTCTATTTTTCTTCTCCTTCTCTCACTTTTGTGGGTGTTACAAAACACAACCCACACATTGTCCCTCTCTCTCTTTTTCTTTATCTTTCTCTTCTCTTTCTCTCTCTGTCACTCTCTCTTTTTGTGGGGTGAATACAAAACACAACCCACACATTCTCTCTCTCTCTTTCTCTTTACCTCTCCCTGCCACTCCCTATATTTCGTATTGCTAATTTTTTTTGGTTGTTGATGATGCAAAAAATAAAGCCAGCTTTTCTTGAGACGAACATGGTAAAATCTTTTCAGTTGATATTTTCTGCCTATCTTTACCATTTTTTAATAAGACATGGCTCTATTTACACAGACCATTGTCTCTTACACTAAATCGTCAACTCCCACGTACCGTCGAGTTGCAAGAGGATCACACGGGGATTATCAATGGATTACAGATTGCTCACGAGGACAATCTTTGCAAAAAACAAAATTAAAAAAAAAAACGAAAAAACAAAACAACAAAATGCTGAGAACAATGTGATCATGGGATTAATACTAGGGGTCAGCCCTTTGTTTTCGTTCTCCGAAATTAACCTTGTGTCACATCCAGTTCGTGCGGAGGGGTTGGTAAATATGTATATATGTATATGTCCAACATATCGAACTTCCGGTTTCGACCGGGGGTCCAGTGAGCTTCGGCCGCTGGACCTTACAAGTTAATAGCGTCGATCCCAGAGGCTTTCCCCCAGGCAATACCTGCCCCATTGACTTAAAGGGACAGGGTTGGGTTTATTGCCCAGCGCCTGAGGCGCCGCTCTTGAGGGGAATGCTGAAGGGATCGACGCAATTTTTGTTCTTTCCCACCCATGAGCTTCGGCTTGTGGGTGGGCCCACGTTAAAACGAAGCCTTGTGCCCAACCCATACAAGTGGGGTATGATGCAAATACCAGTAAATATGTATATATTAAAATCAAAAACTCCTCAGTTGACAGATCTTAAAATCTAGATAACGATGCGTACACAGCAATGTTAAGTATCTGGTCGGCATCCTTAGTTCCAGATGTAATAAGTAAGTAAGCAAGCCAATAAGAATCCGGTGTTATAGTATTCTTTGTAAGTCCGACGTCCAAGATAATCCAAGTATCAATGACATAAGCTCAGAATGGGGTCTATTAATACAGCAGAAGCAGCAGCAGCAGTGCCAGTGATTGGACAATAGAAATCCACCCCAGGTCACGTGGTAGTCAACGAGTCTATATCTAGGAGTGACCATTTGCCCCATGCCTTATATCATAATAATTCAACAAGCAAAACACCGTATATTAAAAAAGGACGATGTCTTGACGTCTAGACAACTATCCAGACTTGGTTTGGGCGAATTGCCAATTCTGAATCGTTTTTTTAGCAGTCTTGTAATTTCAGGCAAAACACAGGGGTTCGTGGGGAGAGGCTAAT
>CM042156.1:88876057-88903557 GCA_023376005.1 Doryteuthis pealeii | reverse complement strand
AAAAATCCAGCAGATGGACTTTCCTCTCTTTTACCCTTTAATAAGCATATTTTCGAAAACTATTATTCACTTCATATCCAGACGTTCCCGGCAGATAGTTGCGAACGATATTGATTTCAAGAACGCGCCAATGTCTTGGAGTCACCAATCGTTTCGAAATCAAAACTTCTCTTGCATTCCCATATGATAATATCCACAATGCGTAAATGCATTTATTCAGCCCCGTCGGTACAAAGCAGAATCCAAACCTGGATATGCACAATAGGGCAGGTCGATTTTTCAATTTAAAAAATGTCAAATTGTCCATCTATGCAAAAGTTGTGTGTTAGTATACTGAATACTGATACCAAAAATTAGATCTTTTACTTGCACCATCGTTTGAGGAAATAGCATCAAAGATCGTTGTGTGTTAGTATACTGAATACTGATACCAAATATTAGATCTTTTACTTGCACCATTGTTTGAGGAAATAGCATCAAAGATCATTGTGTGTTAGTATACTGAATACTGATACCAAAAATTAGATCGTTTACTTGTACCATTGTTTGAGGAAATAGCATCAAAGATCGTCTATTAAAATGCACTAAAAAACCTTGTTTTCTAAAGGCTAAATTTTGCGAAAACGAGAATTTTTAGTGCATTTTTTTATGATATTTCCTCAAACAATGGTGTAAGTTAAAGATCTAATTCTTGGTATAAACTCCAATTCTAGAGCACTGGACACACACACACACACACACACACACACACACATATATGTTATATATATATATATATATATATATAATCCTGGACAAGGCTGTTTGCATTTCAAATATCGCTCATAGCCTAGGGAAAGGTATGAATCTAACTATTCTACCTCTAGCTATGAGTAAATAGTAATTATTATTTATTATAATTTATTATTATAGAGTCTGGACTCTAGCGTCCAGAGTTAACGGGTCGAATAAAAAAAAGTCTCCATCTATACAGCTAACCAGTTGTGTTTGTTATTCTCTCTTCATTTCATTTCATACCGTAATACACAAACTCCTATAGGAGCATGTCTTTTTTATTACCTTTCTTTCTTTATGATAAAACAGAATGGTCCTTTATTTAGCTGAGGTGATGATACTCCTAAGAAATGAGAATTTGGCGAATAAGCAATACCAGCGCCAGACCAAAGAGATTGTTTAGACGTTTGAGGTGAAGCTCCTTACTTTACCGCACAGATCTCTGTGCTATACAGACGCTGAGTTGGCGAGGGCTGATATCGAACCAGTAACCTTATGGTTCCAAGTCAGATACTCTAGTTTATAAAGTAAGTAAGTAAAGTCGTCGGGGCGGCCTAAAGTCGGTATTAGCCAGTCAGCGAGGGAGTCTATCCCCTTTTCAATAGCGCTAGACCAAGGAGATTGTTTTAGCATCTGAGGTGGAGCGCCACACCTACCATCAGCTCCTCACTTTACCGCACAGATCCCTGTGCTACTCATACGCTGAGTTGGCGAGGACCGGTATCGAACTAGGAACCTTGTGGTTTCTAGCTGAACGCTCTACCGACTGCTTCATAATGAATCCACTTTTTGTTATCATTTATGTATACATGATGTTTTATCTTACATTTAAATGCTTACTTGCATGTCAGTCCTGAAATTCCTTAAGGAATAAAACTTAGTTGCCGTCGTGAAATTTCGCGGCTGATACTTTCGGATCTTCTGTCGTCTGTGACTGCTGGGCTAAACACGATTATTTTTTAAGATTTTCTTTCGTCAAAATTTGAAAATCGTTATCATTATTATTCTGCCTTACCATCATCCACTGCAGCCGAGGTCGTCTTTAAGAAATTTCATTGGTCCATTTTATTTCTTCCGCGCTACATAATCGATCTTGAGATCGAGACTGGAAATATTTTTGTCTGTGTTTGAAAGGCGAACAAGTTCCTGACATACAAATAGTTCACAATTGATTTCGCCTCACCCCAGACATCGCAGCATGAAATTATTTTAGCAATTTTATATTTATTGATGTGGTGTATACTTCACTGTGTGAAGCAAATTTTCTTCTTATATTTATTATTTACTCCTTTTGAGTTTTCACATCAGCATTAGCTGATGGTATTTCACTGGAGTCTGAGTGACAGCAAGTCTCCTCAGGTCTCCAGGACTCTTCTGCGTATTCTGGCAGATTGCAGCAGTGCAGTGTTCTGAATGGTTTCAATTCTTCCTCTGATTCCAAACTTTCCAGACCCTTCTCCAATCCTTTTGGGACTGTTCCAAGAGCGCCAACTACAATTGGTATCACTTTCACTTTCATATTCCATAACTTTTTCAGTTCTCTGGCAAGGTCCAGATATTTGTCCATTTTTTTCATTTTCCTTTAACTTCACCCTGTGATCTGCTGGCACTGCAAAATCCACCAGTTGACAAGTTCTTTCTTTTTTGTTTATCAACACTAGGTCTGGTCTTCTTGCTGGGATAAGGTGATCCGTTTTTATTTCAAAATCCCAGAGAATTTTATGCGTTTCGTTCTCAAGAACAGGTTCTGGTTTATGCATATACATTATTATTATTATTATTATTATTATTATTATTATTATTTTGCTCTTGTTCTTGTTCTTCTTAAGAAATTGACCTTGTGTCTCATCTTGCACGTGCAGAATTGGTATATATATATATATATATATATATATATATATATATATATATATATATATATACTAACTGCAGAGAGGTAAGACCAACCAATGGGGCCAACTGTTGGCCCTGGATACCGATCTGCATCCATCCATGACCTGCATCCCTCCACGTTAGCACTTACATAGGTTAGATGGACGGTCGGAGAGCCCCCTTCTGATCAATCGGCTGGTCAGGCCAAGCTGTTGCACTTATATGATTGTCCCAACCCAATTGCTCTTATAGCAAGCCCCAACCCCTTTTCATCATATATGTGCTAGAAGGCGGCGGCTGAGGACCTCATTGTTCTGGGTATGACGTTAAACTCTATCCAATAGTAGAAATTCTACTTTTGGAGCTGGGAATGTGGAGTACCCCTTCATCACCATTACTCCCAGGTCCACTCTGACTCGAAGTAGTCGGACCTGTTAGGGTTCCATCTATGGGTTGCATTGAAAAAATATGTTTAAAAGGAAAATTGGGTTTAAAAATAAATTGAATACCCATCAAGAATGAATAAAACTAAAATGTCTTTGGCATAAAATCCAACCAACCAACCACAAAACCAACCAACCAACCAATTTAAAAAAATCTATCTATACATATATAAAGGGCAGTTGTGTGAATCTGTGTTATATACTCTTCTTTTTTACTTCTATTATTCTTCTGCTCATCTTTGGTATCTTACGTTCTTCTTCTAGCGTCTGGACTTCGTCATGGGGACTTCGTGTCTGGTCTTCCATTGGGGATTTCTTTTTATCAGAAGCCCTGTGTCATTGGTAGTTTTTAGATAATAACACAAGACTTCGATTTACTTAGATCATATTTTATTTCGAAATCCCCACCAGACTACCTGCGCAGATTGAGTCGGCAGTGCGCATAACGCGACTTACCACCTTCGTGGCCTGGCCGATACTGAACTAAAATCTCTTTCTAATCTAAACCGGAAGAGGGTTTTCTCACCGATTCTCACGGTATACACCGGAAGGATTAGGATGAGGTCAAGCCTTGTCATTCAATCCTTCAAGGCCGCCGGCTGCAACTAATAACAGCTATTTTAGTTTCTACACTACTGTACATACGTATTAGGAATCTAATAATTATGTAACATCTGTATGTCCGGATGAAACTTTAACGACAAAGTAAATATATATACACAATAAATATCACCAGGACTTGCTTTTTGAGCAAAAATAATGAAGATTTGACTTATATTTTTGAAGATAGTTAAAAAATAAAATTTAAATGATAACAGTATAGAATTTGTTTTGCATCTAAGATTTTAAATAGTAGACAATAATTTTTATTTTCAGAGTGGCTGAATCAACGCAAGGTTTGTTTTTTTTTACATAGGGATTTTAATGGGGCATCCTGCGAGGATCCACCTCGTGATTCAATAATAATGGATCTGTGAGACTAATTTCTTTGCTACCCCCCTCTACCCAGGCGACGCTGGGTAGCCACTTCTAGTACATATATAAAGGAAAGTTGGTGCGTATGCATGTATGTGTGTGTGTCCGGATGAAACTACTAAAATAAAAGAATTAATGTCAAAGTAAATATACATACACATTCACTATCACCAGAGCTTGATTTTTGTGCAGAAATAATTAAGATTTCATTTATATCTGGGAAGATATTTAAAAATTAAGATTTGAATAGTATGAGAAGGGAAATTCAATTCTTGATTTAAAAACTAAATCAATTATGAAAGACCCCACTTCTACCCAGCCAACGCCGGGTAGCCGCTTTTAGTGAAATATAATGGCAAATAGGCTTTGAATTTTTGAGCCGCTGTTGCAGATTGACTGTTTGTTTTGCGCGGGAAGTCGAAAAGACAAAGGAAAATTGAACTGAGAAGACAATGTCTAAAGGTAGACAGAGGGTCTGGTGTGACAAAGGACTCATCTGGACAAACGCGAATTTGAACAAAGAGAAAGGACTTCCGGTCAAGGAACAAAAGAATGTGTGGGCGGTCGTCAGTATTTAAGCAGGTCATCAGGTAGCCCAAGGAGACCCCAGAGAGACGGCGAAGAAAGCACAAGGTGTCTGACCGTCGATACGGTCGAGCGCTGCTGCGAGCAGTGAGGCTCGCCCACCACCTTCCACCACACCAGCAGTGGTAGTGCCCATGATCCATGCCGTCACCCAACCCACCACGAGGTGAAAGAAATAAACGTTAAAAGTCTTACTACTACATATGCCTACGTGTGAATCCTTATACTCCATTACTAACACATACGACCCAGCAACAGTATGTAACATGTACGATTTTGTGGCCTGAGTCAACCCCTATGCAACACCGCTGGGGAAACTTTTTTAAATTATCAGATGATTGACATTAATAATATTCATGACAAGGAATGAACAAGAATTTCTATTCATCCAATTCAGATCCCTTGAAGCTATGGACAGCGTCCCTGTAGAGGGCGCTGCGTTATGTTTTGTGTAACCACGCCCATCTAGCAAAGATCGTTTAAATTAATCAAGAAGGAATACTTATAAATATTCTCCCCTGACCTGCTAATAAATTAAATGGGACTAGCAGGACCTGTGGATATACCACAGTATGATAATTTAATCATTACGACTTTTAATTAAGTTTACTTAAGAGCTATTGCGAATACTTCAATTTGTAAAAAAGGATAATAATCTTGATTTAACACTATCTCATTTTTTTCTTTCTTTCTTTCCTTCTTTTCATTATATTCCATTGAAACAGATTAGCGTTATCGCTTCCGCGTGCTCACCACATCTCTATATTTCCCCTACTCTCTTTCTTTCTTTGGTTCGTTCGTTCTTGTATTTTTCTCTGTAGTATGTCCTTTTCGTCCCTTTTTCTTCTTTCTTTATAATAAAAACGGAATGTTCCATTATTTAGCTGATTATGTTCGATTGAAACAGATTAGCGTTATCACTTCCGTGCGCTCAACCCCTCTCTTTCTATATATATCTTTCTCCTACTTTTTTGCGTGGCATATCCTTTTTTTCTTTATAATAAAAACCGAATGGTCCATTATTTAGCAAAAATGGGGCATCCTGCGATTATTTAGCTGAGATGATGAAAAAATAAGAATTCGACTGATAAAAAAATGTAAAGGTGGGTGGCCTAAAATCGGTATCAACAATCAGCGAGGGAGTCTATCCCCCTTTCACTAGCGCTAGACCAAGGAGATTGTTTTCCGTCTGATTTGGTTTGGTTTGGTTTGTTTTATGGCAAATCAACGTCAGTGGGTCATTTAATGCCAATAATATTTTGAAATAATTCATTATTAATGGATGGTCAATTTAATTATAAACTCATGTTTTTCTATTTAACCCATAGATGGGACCCTAACAGGTACTACCACTCCGGATCAGAGTGGGCCAGGGAGCAATGGTGATGAAGGGGTGCTCCAAATTCCCCAAACCTGGAACCTCACCATTTTTCCGTCTGAGGTAGAGCGACACACCTATCATCAGCTCCTTACTTTACCGCACAGATCTCTGTGCTACTCATACGCTGAATTGGCGAGGGCCGGTATCGAACAAGGAACCTCGTGGTTTCTAGTCAAACACTCTACCGACTGAGCTAACCCAGCACCAAATAATCAGAATTTACATTTTTGCATTTCATCTTGGATGATTTTTCACCAAAGAGTGTCGCAAGTTGAAAACGGTCGGATGATTAAAGAACAAGAGTTTATTATATGGAGATGTTTACTGACTCCAATCGTTTCATAATTAATGCTTTTTTTTTTATAAAGTCGTTCAAGCGGCTAAGTTGTCAATCGTAAACACCTCGTAAACACCTCGTAAACACATCGCTCATAGCAGAGCGACAGGTCTTTATTCACAGCGAGTAAAAATAATTCTAAGGAATCTATTTATCATTTCGTTACCGCTGCGAGCGCCAGTTGCATTAGTATTCAGTAATGTATACAACAAATTCATAAAGGAAAAAGAAAAAAAAGAATTTCAAATAAGCCCACTCGTTTGTACACATGCGCTCACGCATGCGTACTGGTTCTCAATAAAGGAAACAGTATCAATAGCATTTTATTCACGTAGTTGAGTTTTCGTATAGGCAGATTAAATCTTACGAATAAATTTATTTTTTCTTTGTGTTATTCTTACGATTTGATTGTGGGTTTCGGACGCGTATAAAGTTAATTCAAAAGTAATACCCTTTGCTTATTTTGCTTATTTTGCTTTTTTTTTATTTAAAAAAATTTTTTTGCTTATTTTTTAATTTTATTTTTAATTTTTTTTGCTTATCTTTTTCTTATTTTTTTCTTTTTTTTTCTTTTTTTTTTTCTTATTTTTTTTTTTTTTTTTTATTTTTTTGCTTATTTTTTTTGCTTATTTTTTTTTTTATTTTTTTTTTGCTTATTTTTATTTAAAATTTTTTTTCTTATTTTTTTCTTATTCTTTTATTTTTTTGCTTATTTTTTTATTTTAAATTTTTTTTCTTATTTTTTTCTTATTTTTTTCTTTTTTCTTTTGCTTATTTTTTTAATTCCTTTATTTTTCTATTCATTCATTTTCTATCTCATTGAAGTAAACTGAAGTCGATCTATCATGATACCTGTAGGGTTATTAGTCAGTAGAATATTGAGTGAGACCGGTGCTCCGGATATCTCCATCTTGTCTTGATCAATAGATACTTCACAAAAAAGAGCGGGAAAACGCATCAGCTCTCCCACACACAACCATAAATAAAAGTCAAATATTCATAACAACTAACAAGCATTGAAGGTAAAATATTTATACTAATCGGAATAAAAGAAATACTAATAATAATTGAAATAGTTAACGAATCACTGCCAATGGTAGCGGTGGAGGCACTATATCTAAAAATAGAAAATATCCACGCGTGTCAAAAGCTAGCGAGCATATATTGACCAAATTCCTCAGCATTAGTCAGTAGCAGTCCAGCAGTCAAAGACGACAGAAGAGCCGAAAGTATCAGCCCCAAAATATCAATGGATATGCGAGACTAACTTTTTATTATACTGCTCTCTACCTAGGTAACACCGGATAGCCGCTTCTAGTCTAGAATAAATTCATCTTTTTTTGGAATACTATTTCTCTGAATTTTTTTAGATGAGGCTTGATGATTAGTATTATCTGCATTATTTAGACTATTGTCCTCATCTTCATTGTTATCTGTACAATGTTTCGGCCGATGTGCCCTCCGGCCTTCTTCGGGTATTTATTGTCGGACTCGGGGAACCTTCTTTTCGAACTCGGGAACCTTCTTGTCGAGCCATCACGTAACTTTATTCAGTCCACGGGGGTATCCTGTTCTCATTCCGCTAACCATAGCTGGGGTAGAGGCGTTAAGCTGTGTTCATTATTATTCTATGTTACTGCTGCCCTTGACCAGGATTGAACATGCAGTCTAGAGATAACTGTCCCTTAGAACTGTCTTATCCTAACTTGTTCAGTTGGACAATCCAGTGTGAATTTTGGGAACTTATAAACCTAATGTCTTGTTTTGGCTAGAATATCTACCTATTCGCTTATGTATGATTTTTTTTTTACCTAGACTAATATGTTTTTATTTAAAAAATCTAATCTAACCTTTTTAATTGGAATACTTTGTTTTTCTACTTTCTATATAAAAGTCAGTTAACTGGAGAATCAATCTGTTGGAATGACCAATTGCATGGTATGGTCAAAGATCGCCCCGAGTCAACCACGGGCGCCGATCACCTTGATACTATCTCCTGATTGGCCATTCCAGCACATCATCATAGACCTGTTCTATTATTATGCGTACCTTATTATGCTGATATGCGAAATGGCTGACTCATTATATATCACTTAAGCCAGGGACGAGCATACACATGCAGGTTCATCTCAATCTGTTGAGATATATTCCAGATCTATGGATGGTCGAAAGGAACAAGTTTCCCTTCAAAGGCCACTTTGGTCCTTACTTAGGCTAAACGGGCAGTCGGTGTGGTCCCCTCCGATTAATCAGCTGGTCAAGTCAAACCCTTGCACATATATACATTTACCAACCCCTCCGCACGAACAGGATGTGACACAAGGTCAATTTCTTAAGCGGAGTTCAACAGGATTGAATTCAGAGTTTTCCTTCTCTTAGACGGGCTGCATAAACAAGGTTAAAGAGCCCAGTCTGCCCTACTATTTATCCATAGCTGGAGGGAGATTAGGATTCATACCGTTCCCAAGGGTATTAGCGTTAAGTGAAATAAAATTACCACATCCAAGATTTGAACTCGGGGCGACGAGTCCATTTCCCATGACTTTAACCATTACACCACGCGCTTCCTACCGTGCACATATATGATTGTCACAAACCTATTGCCCTTATGGCAACCCCGACTTTTTATCATATATGTGCTAGAAGGCGGTGGCTGACGGACATTGTCCTGTGTATGGCGTTAAACTGCATCTAGTGGTAAAGCTCCAATTCTAGAACTCCGAGGAATGTGGAGTACCCCTTTATAATCATTACTCCCAGGTCCACTCTGACCCGGAGTTGAGGTACCCGTTAGGGCCCCATTTCTGTTAAATAGATTAAAAAATGAATATTAAAAATCTATTTAAAAAATTGATTTTAAAAGAACATCTGAATACCCAACAAGAATGAATAAAACAAAACGTCTTCGGAATAAAATAACCCAACTAGAGTTGACATGCCATAAAACGAACCAACCAACTAGCCAACCAACTATCAAAGTACTGATCAAACTCAACGTTGCTTAACTTTTTTACTAACTAAACTTTGCATAGCCTGGGACGCAAACTTTAAGCTACTTACTACCAGCTGTCACTAAGTGGTCACCCATTAAAACACTGAGTAGGCTCATCGTTGCTTAACTTGTTATTTACTAAGCTTTGCTTAGTCTGGTGTACATGCTTCTTCACTATTTCTCTGAATGTTTGAGATGAGGCAGACTGGGTTATTGAATTCTGGTTAGGGTACCAGTCTAAAATTTAAAAAATAAAATTTTTTAAAAAATATTAGTATTATCTGCGTTATTCGGACTATTGTCCCCATCTTCATTGTTATTTGTACAACGTTTCGGCCGATATACCCTCCGGCCTTCTTCAGGTATTTCTTGTCGGACTCGGGAACCTTCTCGGACTCGGGAACCTTCTTTTCGAACTCGGGAACTTTCTTGTCGTATTCGGGAGACATCACGGAACTTTGAACCTAACCCTTTATTTATTCCACGGGGGTATCCTGTTCTCATTCCGCTAACCATAGCTGGGGTAGGAGTTGTGTTAATTAATTATTTTTCTAACTGCTCTCACTCAGGAAGAAATACCTGAAGAAGGCCGGAGGGTATATCGGCCGAAACGTTGTACAAATAACAATGAAGATGGGGACAATAGTCCGAATAATGCTAATAATACTATGCTTCTTCACATTGTTTCCAGTAACTGCTGTTGCAAGTGTCCACCCATCTAAGTACTGAGCAGGCTGATCAGCAGGCTGTGTCACGATTTTTTGTGTCCATCCTTAGGCTTCAAGCAAGAGCACTGTCCAGCGGAGATCCCTTGTGTTAAGCAGAGCGCGACCCCTAGTGAAGAAACCTTTGGTTGTTCATTGGTGTCCCTTAATGTTTGGTATGATCCTTTGGTTGTTCTTTGTTGGGTATGATCCTTGGTCCTTTGTTGTTCCTTGGTGTCCCTTAGTGTTGGGTATGATCCTTTGGTTGTTCCTTGGTGTTCCTTAGTGTTGGGTATGATCCTTTGGTTGTTCTTTGGTGTCCTCAGTGTTGGGTATGATCCTTTGGTTGTTCCTTGGTGTTTCTCACTGTTAGGTATGAGACTACAGTTGTTCCTTGGTGTTCCTTAGTGTTGCAGGTCAGCTCGTCAATGCCGAACAAAGCGCAAATGAACGACTGTCAATATCAGCGATTAAATAGTTAACTAACCACGTATTCTGGCTGTTGCTTGGCTGGGGTTTAAACCACGTGACCTCGCTTAGTCTATTAATTTAAGTGGTGGATTACAGCACCCCTTATGTACCAAAGATAATCCAACAAACTGATCTGCTGGGGTTTTAAACGTGACTTGAGCATAAGTCAAGTCTTATTTCTTCGTAAGATTATCTTGAACGTAATTAACGAACGTAATTACGCTGGAACGTCTCAAAGACACTGATCTCTTCTGACTGTTACGGTCAAGTCACGCCTAAAGCACCTGTTCCCGTTAAATCATCAAAGTTAAACTGTGATTAATCTGTTAAGTACATAATTGTATTCTTCTTCTTCTTCTTCTTCTTCTTCTTCTTCTTCTTCTTCTTCTTCTTCTTCTTCTTCAACAACAGCAACAACAACAACAACAACAACAATAATAATAATAATAATAATAATAATCTAATTACATAATAATAATAATAATCTAATCTACAGACAGACAAAACATACAATCTCCATTATAATCTAATTATAATGGAGATTGTATGTTTTGTCTGTAACCGAAACTATATCACTACTCAAGTCACAATTCCCTTAGCTATTTACATCACATTCTTAAAACAAGTCATGAAAGAAATATAAAAATAGATTTTATTTTTGTGCATTTAATTTTACCTTTAGAGATTTCTTCGTAAAATTAGTTTGTTCCTTTTGTTTGTTTGTTTTGTTTTTTTTGATAAATCAAATCTGAAACATTTTTAGGAGTGCATACAAATTTTCAGAAAGTTGGCCAAAATTATTTAAAAAAATTCTAATAGGTTATTTTTCAACGAGGTAGGAAAAAAAATGAATTTAATTACACGATTCGCCAAAGTTATAAATACTTTAAATTTCATAATTTAAAAGGTTGAACAGTGATTCGTCTGTTAAGTATATAATTACATTTAATAATAATAATAATAATAATAATATAATAATAATAATAGTAATAGTAAATGTAGATAAAAATAGTAAATGTAGATCAAAGCGAAAATTGATAAGACCCAACAAAATAGTAAATGTAGACTATGCGGTAATAGAGATGAGACTGTAAACCATGTACTCTGCGAATGTAGCAATCTAGCACAACGAGAATACAAAGCTAGACACGATTGGGTTGGGAAGGTGATCCACTGGGAATTATGCAAAAAAATAAATTTTGACCATACAACAAAATGGTATATGCATAAACCAGAATCTGTTCTTGAGAACGAAACGCATAAAATTCTCTGGGACTTTGAAATAAAAACGGATCACCTTATCCTAGCAACAAGACCAGACCTAGTGTTGATAAACAAAAAAGAAAGAACTTGTCAACTGGTGGATTTTGCAGTGTCAGCAGATCACAGGGTGAAGCTAAAGGAAAATGAAAAAAAATGGACAAATATCTGGACCTTGCCAGAGAACTGAAAAAGTTATGGAACATGAAAGTGAAAGTGAAACCAATTGTAGTTGGTGCACTTTGGTCCCAAAAGGATTGGAAAAGGGTCTGGAAAGTTTGGAAATCAGAGCAAGGATTGAAACCATTCAGAACACTGCACTGCTGCAATCTGCCAGAATACTCAGAAGAGTCCTGGAGACTCGAGGAGACTTGTTGTCACTCAGACTCCAGTGAAATACCATCAGCTAACGCTGACGTAAAAAAACAAATGGAGTGAAAATAATAATCTTCTAATTATAATGGAGATTGAATGTTTTGTCTGTCTGTAACCGAAACTATATCACTACTCAAGTCACAATTCCCTGAGTTATTTACGTCACATTCTCCATGATTTTATTTTTATTTAAACCTCAATTATTAATAAAATTGTTTTGCATTATTAAAACTGTTGGCCATATGTATATACTAATAACATGCAACTGTATTTATATATATAATAAAATAAGTGTGAACCGAAAGGCTAATTTGCATATTGATATTAAAAATTTGATTTTAATAAATGTGCTTAGTATTATTGATTTCTAATTGTTTATTTTTTTCTTAATGAATATGAGCAAAAATCTCGGGGATAAATCTTAAAAGAAAAAAATTCATTTAGAAGAAGAAATACTGTAATTTTATTCTTTACTTCCTAATTTAACTAAATAGTTAAATTAGGAAAATTTAGCAATGAAAGACGGGAGTGATGGAAGAGTAAGTTTCAGTTGATCTATTCTACGATTATACCCCCCTCTATTTAAAATCTTTTTATGTGCATTCTTATTTAGTTTCATTAGTCTTTCTAATTTAACATAATATTGTATTACATTAAAACTTCAATACTTGCATCCGGAGTAATAATAATAGTGTTATCCCAGCCCGTAGACCAGACCGAGTATTGATTAACAAAAAAATTTCAACTTGTCAACTAGATTTTGCAGTTCCAGCAGACCACAGGGTGAAGATGAAGGAAAACGAAAAGATACCTGGGCCTTGCCAGAGAACTGTAAAAGCTGTGGAATATGAGGGTGAAAGTGATACCAATTGTAGTTGGTGCACTTGGAACGGTCCCAAAAAGTTTGGAAAAAAGACTGGAGGAACTGGAAATCAAAGGAAGTATTGAGACCACCCAGACTACTGCATTGCTGCAATCGGTCAGAATACTCACAAGAGCCCTGGGACCTGAGGAGACTTGTAGTCACTCAGACTCCAGTGAAATACTATCACCTAACGCTGGTGCGAAAAACTCTCATAATAATAATAATAATAATAATAATAATAATAATAATAATAAAAAATAGCTAGCAAGACCTGTTGAAATACCACAGTATGATAATTTAATTATTACATTTGATGGATTTTCAATGTGTAAAAAGTATAATAATCTTGATAAAAGTCTCTCTCTCTCTCTTTCTCCCTCTTTCTCTCTATCTATCTCTTTTTTTCTTCTTTCTATCCTTCTTTTCATCTTTTCATTATGTTCTATTGAAACAAATTAGCGTTATCGCTTCCGTACGCCCACACCCCTCTCTGTATCTTTTCTTAATAAGACAAAGGAAAGAGGTAATACATTCTAAATCCTTCTTTTCTCTTTGGCCGATTTAACTGCATCTCAAACTGAAAATAGTTTGCTAACCTTTCAAATCGTAAAGTTTCCAAGTCCGTCTGCCTTTCGCTTAAATCGGAATATATTCTTATTCAAACGAGTCACGTGGCTTTCGATTTTAAATAGAAGTTTGTAGTTTATTCTTGCTATGGCCACATTTATCAATCTAATATAACAGTGATTCCCAACTGGGGTTCACATGGGCCCCAGGGTCCATGTATCATTACAGGACCCCCACACCCCACACACACCCTACCTAATTGGGAGTCCGCGGTGATAAAAACAGAACCCAAATTATTTATTTATTTATTTTCCCATTAAACTAACCCTAAACCCAACCCTAACCCTAACCCTAAACCTTAACCCTAACCCTAAATTCCCTAGTTAAAATTAACAGTTTTATTACAAGATTTGTGGATTCTGTTTTTTCTGAGTCACCCTAATTTTCCGACCGATTTGCAAGTTTAGCCCATATACCTTTATTTGCAATAGATTACTTTTCCTTCAAAATAAAGCATGATCATTTACTATTTATTTCATTTTTATACAATTCCTTAATTTAAGAAGCTTTTTTTCTGAGGGATGGCTATGGGATCCATAAAAAATGTTGCACTTGTGATGCCATTTTACTCCTCTGACTGGAGTATATTTAATACCCCTCCCGCTCGCCTGGTAAAAATTATACTACCCATGATCAATGTCTTATATCAATACAAATAAACATGGGGCTCAAATGACACATTTGAGTGCCATGATCGGCAGATGCTCCCTTGATAGCCCACCTACAGGACCCGGTCGTCCATGTTGCCTGTTCTTATTCCAAGTACCCGTAAACGGCTCCGAATACTCATAGGAGAATCGGAACTCCGAGTTAAATCAGAGGATTGCGGGTGAAGAGTGTAGAATTGTAGAACATTTATCACCATTGCAGTGTGATTCTAATTACCATAGAATTGGCAGACAACGCAGCAAGCAAGCCGTAACTCAATACGGTTCTTGTTTTGCCGCATTCATGAAGCAGAATAGTGGATAATTTATCAGGTACCATAACCACACTGAGACCAGCAGCCAATCAGGCCTCAAGGTATGGGATACCCAGATGCAAATATGGAATATTCCTGAGTACTATATATACCAACTGCTTCATTTACAGATTCAGCTTTGCTTAGTGTTGTGGGGTTTTAAGGGGTCAAATATGAACAAATCGACGGGTAACAAATGTAGGAAAATGTATTAACAAAAGAGTAGACAATTACAGTACAGAGAAGTGGGAATTACGTCCGACAAATAGAGTTATGAGCTGACTCGCATTGGCTTACTCTCCAAGCCATAATTGTCCCTGTTACTTATAGTAATCGTCAGCGCATTCCATTAGTCTATAGGGTATATTACCTATAACACTTAGTAGAGTTATTGTTGTTCAATTCAACAGTTTATTAACTCACTCACTTCAACATGGATTTTAGAAGAATGCTGTTATTTGATACACTGCAATGATCAGTGGTTGGAAATAGTAATTAATAACGTTTATTAGATCAGGGCAGAAAGCAAACGTAACTGATCTGAGAAACTAGACAAATTATCAGTGCGTCGCTTGAGAACCCCGGAAATTGTGAACTGTGAAGAATCATTATAGCAATGGAACGGTCTCAAAATGGCCTCGCAGAGGCATTGGAATAATTCCAGATACAGGAGGAATTTAGATGGCACCAACCATATTAAAGATGTCAATGATTTACTGAAGAATACAGCTGAGTTGAAATGTTATTATCAGATTCCCTATCCTGACCAAGCATATTTATCTATTACGATCAAGTCACGCTGAAAGCACAGGTTAGAGTTAGATCACTGAAGTTGAGCAGCTATGAGCCTGTTTAATACTTAATTGGGTGACAACTTAAGCAACAGCAGGTACTGTAAGCTACCTGAGTTTATCAAAATGACTTGATTCGACATTAAATGACTTGAAAAGGGTTAGAGTTGGATCATCGAAGTTGAGCAGCCATGAGCCTGCTCAGAACTAGATTAAACAAAGTTAAGATAATATAAAGAAAAATTGTTTTAATGCAATCTGTCTTCACTGCCTAAAAGGTTACTTTTTAGGCAGTGAACGTATATGTAGCTAGCAGCTTCATGACAGGTACAAATTAGCGTTTTCTTCATTAAAAAAAAAAAAAAATTGTCCCAACAGCTTGCGAGATCCGTCAAAGATTTTGTCACTATGTTTATTGTTTTGTTTTTTGTTTATTTCTTTCTTTGTTTGTTTATTTATCGTTTTGTTTGAAGTTTCGTATTGAATCAGGCAAAGTGATTTACGGTGAAAAGACAAGAGAATTCTTTTTGAATTAGTTGACGTCAAAGAGACAGGCACCGGAAAATGCTTACGAGTGACAAGCGAGACGGCATGTGTTGATTTAAAAACAAAAACGATGAACGTCGTCTTCGTTTGTTTGTTTGTTGGGAACGCGTGATTTTGGAAAAGAAATAAAACCATGTCAATTGTTAATCGACTCCAGCAAATCAGATGACTCATGAAGCGATAATGAAGAAGAAGAAAAATTCGACACATCCAAATACGAAAATCAACCGGTGGAGGGGGTCGGGGTAGAGAGTGACAGAGTGTATGTGAATACGAAAATCAACCGGGGGTCGGGGGGAGTGAGTGGTGAAGGGGTGAATGTTTCGTTAACCAAGTTCTGAAAACGTTCTGATTGAGCTTTAATTAAAACTAGCAGGACCTGTGGATATACCACAGTATGATGATTTAATCATTACAAGTTTGATATGTTTACTTAAGACGAATTCCTAAATACTTCAATATATAGGGTGATCCCCCCCAAAAAAAACCCCACACTTTTAAAAAAAGTCAGGCCTGTATTTTTTGGTCACCCTATATATATATATATATATATATATATATGTGTGTGTGTGTGTGTGTGTGTGTGTGTGTGGAGAAAAGTAGACAAACACGGGATGTTATGGAAACTTGATGTTTATTGTCGACGGTGCAACGTTTCGGTCTCTTATTAGACCATCTTCAGGACTTGGATATAGTTCTTACTCCAATGATGGAAATTCTCAAATATATATATATATATATATATATATATATATATATATATATATATATATATATATGTAAAAAGTTTTGTAGAAAAAACAACAAGATGTTTAAAGTTTTGCTGACAGAAATCTGTTTCAACCATATGCGGTCTTTATCAAAGCAACATTGTAAACGGAAAAACGAAATAAATATATCATTAATCACGAGGCACAGAACGCTCTCGATCAGTACCAGAATTTTCAAAAATTGAAAATACCTGAACTTTTTTTATATTTATATACAACTTTACTGCAAACTCCTTTGAGTTTTATTTTTAATGACAAAAATGCTTATAATTTTATTTTTAAAATAAAATACGTATTTTCTTAAAAATTATTTGAAAATTCCGGTACTGATCGAGAGCGTTCTGTGCCTCGTGATTATTGATATATTTATTTCGTTTTTCAGTTTACAATGTTGCTTTGATAAAGACCGCATATGGTTGAAACAGATTTCTATGAGCAAAACTTTAAACATCTTGTTTTTTTTTAAGTTAGTTGTTTTCTTTCAAGTAACACCATAGCTGGGGTCGTTATTCTAATAGTCACCGGGCAGCAATTTTTGAGGCAGGAGACCGGGACGCACTTCCTCATAAATTACCCAAGTATTTAACAATAAATGGAGGGAGAATAGTTGGAGTCATACCTTTTTCGGTAGAGCGTTCGGCTAGAAACCACAAGGTTCCTAGTTCGATACCGGTCCTCGCCAACTCAGCGTATGAGTAGCACAGGGATCTGTGCGGTAAAGTAAGGAGCTGATGGTAGGTGTGGCGCTCCACCTCAGACGCCAAAAACAATCTCCTTGGTCTAGAGCTATTGAAAAGGGGATAGACTCCCTCGCTGACTGGCTGATACCGACTTTAGGCCGCCCGACGACTTTACTTACTTTATTTATCATCACAATGCGGAATGCAAATAGCCTCGTCCAGAATTAAAACTCGGATTGCCGTGTCCATTTTCAACGACGGTAAACATTGCACAATGAGCGCCACCAAATCTTATCCGCCCTGTCGGCTGGGGCGTTAGAATGCACCGAGTGCACCTCTGCAGAGGGGTAAGACTCCCCAATGGGGCCACCTGTTGGCCGTGGGTGGCGACCCGTAATGCTTAAGGATGGAGCCCAGGTGGACAAGCAGTTCATGACATGCAATACTTTGGCCCTATCTTGGGCTAGACGGGCGGTCGGAGAGGCCCCCTCCGATCAATCGGCTGGTCACGTCAAGCCCTAGCACCTATATGATTTTCCCAACCCTGTTGCCCTTATGGCAAGCCCCAACCCCTTTTTATCATATGGGTGCTAGAAGGCGGTGGCTGCGGGTCTACATATCCTGGGAATGACGTTAAACTCTATCTGATGGTGAGGTTCCAGTTTTGGAAGTTTGGGGAATGTGGAGCACCCCTTCATCACCATTGCTCCCTGGTCCACTCTGACCCGGAATGGTAGTACCTGTTAGGGTCCCATCTATGGATTAAATAGAAAAATGTATTTATAAAAAAATTGTATTATCCATTAAGAATTGATTTATTTCAAAACTTTATCGGCATTAAATGACCCACTGAGGTTGATATGCCGTAAAACAAAACAAACCAAACCAAACCAAATGTTATATGTACTAACCAGAATATTAGGTAAATAGCAGCGCAGACTTTGCTCTTTAACCTTGATTAAACAACCAGTCTTGGAGAAGAAAAACTCTGAATTCAAACCTGTTAAACTCTACTGAAGAAATTGACCTTGTGTCACATCCTGCTCGTGTGGAAGGGTTAGTAAATATGTACGTACGTATATATGTATGTATGGATGGATAGGGCGAGGATCGGTTTTATTTTTATTTTCCGATACAGTTATTTCAGCGTTTGTGCATTATGAAGCAATCGTGATGTCAACGAATATTTGACATTGTTAATTTCCTCCCTGAACATGAAAAAGAAAAAAAAATTTAAAGAAAGAAAAAAAAGAAGAATCGGAATTTCAATCAATATTTTTAAATCAAACGACCTTACACCACATCGGAGCTTAAAAAACAAAATCGTAACTCAGGCACGACTTTTGATATTTATATCCCGAGAGGATCGGAGATTTTACATCTTAAACCTCAACCAGTTTATCATGTCACGTCGACCTGGGAATGACTGGGTTCTTCTGTAATATAAATGAGATGGAAAGACCGAAAATGATAGATAAGAGTGGAAAGCTACTAGAATTTTTAGAATGACGTATGAAAGGCTACCTGTCGTTCTCTGATTGGTCGATGGATGCCAACAAGCGGAGATTGATTAGTTGGTAGTCTGGACTGAGTGCTGGAAGAGAACAGACGCAAAAATTGGCGTCTGTTCTTGAAGGCATTTTTACTTGGGATAAAATAGATAAGCTCATAAAAAACAAGAACGTCTTGTGTTTGTTATTAAAAACTAAGCAACAACACAAGACGAGACATCCTCAAAAGATTTCCAAGTAATTTCCAGCGAGAATGCCAGTCAGCCCAACAACAGATCTAACAACAAACACAGAAATACCGAGCTATTCCGATCTGGAACAACAGAGCCCAACTCCGATCCAGCCAAGAGAATAGTTGAACAGTAAAAAGATAAGTATAGAATTATTACCATTACAATAAACTCCTTTCAATGGAAACCCGCTATACTTAGTTGTTGGCCACGGGTGGCGACCGTTGATGCTTAAGGACGGAAACTTGGCGGGTGAGCAGTCCATGACATGCAACACTCCACTTTGGTTCTTATTGAAGTCAGTTAGTTTACTGTTGGTTTTAATAACAGCAGCTAACTAAGTACAACTCAAGCAGTGTCCAAGACAGCTGGTATAAATAGGAATCAAGAATGATCCATCCATGAATCTGGGTGATTTGGGTGATTCCATTCCTTGAGTTCTTATTGGATGCTTGATTTGAATGACATTGTGGAGTCTTATATATACTTTGTCATTTTGCAGTGGACTTTGTAGCATTCGGGTTTGTATTTGAGTTACAACCGTTTGTTGCCTTGTCTTCCCAGTTCGACGGTAATTGGAACTTTAATTATTCTTCAACTTAGGCTAGACGGCCGGTCGGAGAGGCCAACCCCGATCAATCGGCTGGTCAAGTCAAGCCCTAGCACCTATATCATTGTCCCGACCCTATTGCTCTTATAGCAAGTCCCAACCTTTTTTTATCGTAAATGTGCTAGAAGGCAGTGGCTGAGAGTCTTTAATGTCCTGGGTATGATGTTAAACTCTATCTGATGGCGAAGTTCTAGTTCTGGAGCTCTGTGAAATATTACTCCCAGGTCCACTCTGACCTGGCGTAGTAATACCCGTTAGATTCAATTAAAAAAATGAGTTTAAAAGAAATTGAGTTTGAAAAAAAAAAGAGTTTGGTATAAATATTGGATATCCATCAAGAATGAATAAAACAAAACGTCTTTGGCATAAAATAACCCCAAAAGTTTGTTGACATCCTGTATAATCCAACCAACCAACCAAACAAACAACCCATCAACCAATTAAAATTGAATAAGATGTCTCAATTCTTAAATTCTTTATTAAAACTTGGAGCCCAAAAGGGTTTTCAACCGCGCGGTGAGAAGTTGTAATCTTAGAAGCAACGCCCCTAACATCTGCTTCCTTCAGCTAACCGCCAAAATCTGACTAAATAAACCTAACTTCCGCTCTCACGATCTCCCATTGGCGGAAGCGGGGGGAGGGATCAACTAAACGTCAACTAAACGTTATTACCTATACCCCCCTCCGATTTTGAATTTCAACGAATTTTAATTCAAAATCTAACTACACTTACATACATAATTCTTAGGCTACCCACGAATTATGTAACATGTACATGTACGGTTATTACTTTCGATGTGTGACGTGTTGTCTAATTGAAGGAGTATGGAGTTTCTATACTTATCTTATACTGTTCTACTTATATCTGGAACTTAAATCTGGACTGAATCTCGTTGGATCTCCGCTATTGTGGAACTGAGTTCTTCTGAATCTGTGGTTGAGCTGGATTCACTCCGTTCTTCGAGGAGTCTGGAACAACTTGGGAACTTCTTGGGATATCTTGTCTTGTGTGCCGTTGATAGTTTTTAATAACGAACACCAGTCCTTCTGGGGTTTTTTTCTGAGCTCATTTATTTTATCCCAAGTAAAAGGTCTCTAACGGATACGCTACCATTCTGATGCGTCTCCTCCAAACTCTCAGCCAGACTCTTCGTTCCGTCCGTCTCCTTCAAAAAGCTTAGGGAAAAATCTTCAACTTTTCACTCTTTCTTTCACTCTTACCACTGTTGGCAATCCTCGGCCAATCAGAAGCCAACAGGTTAGCCTTTCACACGTCATTCCAAATTTCCGCTATATAGCATAATGGACCCGGGAACACCATATTTGTGGCCTTGTGCCAGACACAGAGAAACCTTAATAGGATGTAGCATGATTCTCAGACCTTACGGGAGTGGGCAAGCAATGTAAAAGTCGTTATCACTTTGAGTCTATTCGTAGCCAGTGAGTCTGGGATTTTGCTATTAAAATTTAGTTTAATCGGTTTGTCAGAAGAAAGGATGGTTGACCCATTGACCTCTTAATTGACACGCGCAATTTGGTAGAACAATTTGAACCTTCGATAGATTCGAGTACATTCTAGAAGATTCATTAGCGATTTCTATACAATGAGGGAGCCTTAGATTTTGTCAGTTGAGTTCCGGGGACCAAGGCAGCAAGTTGCGCTACAGAATCTGCCGAGGACAATCGGGGTTGGCAGTTTGGGCGAGTTAATCATAAGCGGGTGACTGAAAGGCGTGTGTTACAGAAATCGACTCTCTCTCTCTCTCTCTCTCTCTCTCTCTCTCTCTCTCTCTCTCTCTCTCTCTCTCTCAATAACTTGCATTAAGAAAATAAATTGATGAAAAGCAAGAAGTACTGACCTCATCTTTATTCTACTACAAGAAATACTACGAGGTATTTTATGAATGAGATTCCCTTGCCCAAAAATATCCCGTGGAGTTAGAAAGTCAATTGACCGTGACTAAGAGCCCGCGGCGTGTGTAAGGTGATATCTTCGCCTGACCAATAAAATTCATTCAGTAAGGAGGAACGGTTCCTTTGTGGACTTAAAGAACTGCTGGAATTCTGTGTGTACCAACCCCTGATACACGACCGTACGAGCCTTAATAGTACCGTGTGTTTTGAAGACGCGGTGGGCCCCAATCCACAACGTCACATATACTATACGATTTAGTGTAGCGGTAAAAAGCCCGCTACGTTACATATTGGTAGTATCGTGAAAAGGCAATACGTTACAGCTATTACATAACGTACAAACTAAAATCTTGAGTTTTTCCACGTCTTTCTTTCACTCTTACCACTGTTAGCAATCCTCGGCCAATCAGAAGCCAACAGGTTAGCCTTTCACACGTCATCCCATATTCCTGCTATTACATAACGTACAAACTAAAATCTTGAGTTTTTCCACATCTCATTTTTTTTCCACATTGACTATGCAGTACCGCAGATCTATGCGCGCAAGTACTTAGCGATTATGCGAGATTTATTCCTGTGTGGGATTGGACGTTAAAGTAGCAGTATATAAAACAAGTGTCTTGCTAGTATGCAGCTGGAAATCTTGACGGCAAATTACAGAAGTGGGAAGCTTTTGTGATTTACTGCGGCAAGATTTTAGCTGAATGAACACAGATTCAAAATATTAATGGATCTGAAAATAAAGAAAACTCGGAAGAAAATTCAATGCATGGGTATCTATCAAAACTAGAGACCTTGTTTTTTTTAATATAAAAAAAGCAATCAAAATGTTTATATATATATATATATATATATATATAGAGAGAGAGAGAGAGAGAGAGAGAGAGAGGAAAGAGAGAGAGAGATTTTTTAAATTTTTTATTGTGTGTTAGAAGCATTAATTAAAATGTAATAATATATTTTTGAAGGCAAAATAATGCAAATTTATGTTGAAAAACATATTTATTTCATTTCTTTTTTTTTTTTTTTTCCTTTTTTTTCCTCTTAATATTTTCAGGCTAGACCTTTCTTCAGAGAGTTGAAAAGTTTCCGTCTGTGTTTGTTAAACTCAACTGTGATAATAATCCGTTGAGTTTAACAAACACAGATGGAAACTTTTCAACTCTCTGAAGATGGGTCTAGCCTGAAAATATTAAGAGGAAAAAAAAAGAAAAAGGAAAAAAAAAAGAAATTAAATAAATATGTTTTTCAACATAAATTTGCATTATTTTGCCTTCAAAAAAAAAAAAAAAAAAAAAAATATATATATATATATATATATATATATATATATATATATATATAAATATATATATATATAAACTCGCGTGAGTACATTTCAAGTTATACAAACACTAAACAAGTTACTTTTTCAATATTTAACCGTCTGAGGAGTGCATAACACACATGAAACTATAGCAATGGAAAATTACCACCATACTATTTTATTTGTGGTTCTAAATCAGCTCTGTTAATTTAGCATCGAGCACCTTTATAGGCAAACACTTTCGTATTTATTCTCCATTATATATATATATATATATATATATATATATGTTTATATATATATATATATATATATATATATATATATATATATATGTGTTGATAGAATGCTTTAAACCACTTAGATGAAAACCTTCCACAAGGTCAGAAACATAACCACTTCATAAAAAGATAAGATGAATTGAAACCCGATACCATCACAGGGATCACGAGAAAAATATAATAGAAACTTCAGAATTTATATGTATACCATTTTCAATAAAGTTAGCGGTCTGATTAAACTCATGGGTATATTCAGATATTTGTAAGTAGAAATGGATCCATAACCGCAAAATAACCGATTTTAAGCGTTTTTCTTTAGTAATTATATTGCTCTGTTAAAAAAAAATGAATATCGAGCTCTCCAATTGGATCTGAACTCTCTAACATTCCGCCGTTAGAAGAAAGGACCAACTTAGAATCATCCTAATACCAACTTACCTGTTGACCCACCTACGGATATATATATAAATATATATATATATATATATATTATATATATGCATATATACATACATCTATGTATATATATACATATATATATATATATATATATATATATATATTATATACATATATATATATAGTTCAATGAAGTTGATATTAACACTGTACGTTGGATTACTATTACTTTTTCTAGTATACTAGTGCCAACCATACACATTAATATATATATATATATATATATATATAGAGAGAGAGAGAGAGACAGAGAGACAGAGAGAGAGAGAGAGAGAGAGAGAGAGAGACAGAGAGAGAGAGAGGGGGGGAGAGCTAGTCTAAATTTACTTAAATATACAAAGATAGTCAGGCAATTAGAAAGGATAGAAATAAACTCGTCAGACAAGAATTGTCAGTCGAGTTCAACGAAACACACACACACACACACACACACACTCATATATATATATATATATATTTATATATATATACATATATATATACATGTATGTGTATATATAAACACACACACACGCGCGCACGCGCGCACACACACGCGCGCGCACACACACACACACACACACATATATATATATTATATCGGTTTCGATTTCTGTCGGAGGGGAGTCGTTAGTATACATCGCTGATGAGACTTAATAAAGTCGAAACAGTCTGTATGGTGTTCTGCCTAGCGAGCCATCCTTTGCCAGGATTCACTTGTCAAGATTATTTTCTATCGAATTTTATGCGATACATGCATTATAATTGCCTTCAAGTAAAATATAAATTATATATATATATATATATATATATATATATAGAGAGAGAGAGAGAGAGAGAGAGCGGAGGGGGGAGAGAGCTATTCTAAATTTACTTAAACCAGTTGCAACAAAGTAAGGACACTCCTTTCTCAGGGTTTCCTAATTCTCTGTGACAGCAAATCAATAAATGATAAGACAGATTTCAAAGTATCTGCACGCAACTTATTAATCGACATTTGTCAATCATCAGCGCAGATGTCTCAAAACAAAACCGAAATGCATTTGAACGAAAAAAAAAAAAAATAACAAAAAAAAAAAAAAAAAAACAAAGAGAAAAAATTCCAAATCGAGGCTGTAGTATATTAAGACATCACAGTGTTATCATCTAATATTCCGTTGTCTTGGACTTTTTCTTTTCCTTTTCCTTTCTTTCTTCTTTTTTTTTATTCTATTTTATTTTTTTAATACATTTTCTTTCATTTTCTTTGTGTTGGCTCCTACGTAGTCTTTGTATGATAGCAACAGCGAATCTAGATGACTTTAAACTGATTTTAAAATTGATTACAAAAATACATTATCCAATTACGATTATACGGTTTAGCTAATTAGTTCCAGGCCTGCTACAATATAATCAGAAACAATTGGATTTAGGTTGTCGTTGGTTAATTAATGTTTTCCGCTTTGTAAAATCAATAACAATTGATCTTCTACACAACACACAAGAGGGCGCTTTCATCGCCGACGAACAATACAGTTACCAAATTTAATAGGTCAGCAATATTGAATGAAAAAAAAGATCCAAAAGAACACTGTAATAAGTAATTAAGAGTTTTCTCCCCTATTTTAGGATTGCTTCCCCTTCGGAGAACTCTCTAGCGAATACTAGACTATATAAACTATCAATAAGTGTACCAATTATCTATATAAACTCTCAATAAGTGTACCAATTATCTCCCCTATTTTATGATTGCCTCCCATTTCGGTGAACTCTCTAGCGAATACTAGATTATATAAACTCTCAATAAGCGTACCGATTATTCTACGTAGAATAAAGATTTCCAAAGTTTATTGGTGTTATCGTTTGTAATTACAAACACGTAAAAAAATCATGACATAAGATTAATTGCATAATTTTGATTTTTCGGACTGTTGTCCTCATCTTTATTGTGTACTAGAAGCGGCTACCCGACGTCGCATGATTATAGGGATGGGGGCAAAAAAGTTAGTCTCGCAGATCAATTATTACTGAATCGTGAATTGGATCCTAGCAGGATGCCCCTTTAAAATCCCTACGTTGATCCCGGCAGGGTGGAGCGTCAGAAAAAAAGTGCACAGATATTTTGAAAAGAAAAAATTAATGTCTACAATTTAGAATATTAAATTCTAAAAAATCCATAGTTTACTACCGCTCTGTCGGCTGGGGCGCTAGACTGCACCGACTGCACCTCTGCAGAGGGGTAAGACTCCCCCAATGGGGCCACCTGTTGGCCGTGGGTGGCGACCCGTGATGCTTAAGGATAGAACCCAGGTGGATGAACAGTTCATGGCTTGCAATACTCCACTTTGGCCCTATCTTGGGCTAGACGGGCGGTCGGAGAGGATGGACGGGGAACACCTGATGAGGGTCGGAAGGGCAATGGCCGAAGTGTTGTGTTTTTATCACAACAGTCCGTAAAATCAAAATAAGGCATTAGATTTGGTCTTCAATATTCGATCTAAACTGTATTTTTAAGCGTAAACATTCAAATGAATAGAGATTGGTGGTACCTTTTAGGGTCCCATCTATGGGTTAAATAAAACAGAACGTGTTTAAAAAATTGAATTTAAAAAAATATGAATACTTATCAAGAATGAATAAAACAAAACGTCTTTGGCATAAAATAAGCCAACAAGTGTTGACATTAGTATTATATGGATTATTCGGTCTATTGTCCTCATCTTTATTGTTATCTAAACATTCTTTCGGTATTTCTTGTCGGACTTGGAAACCTTTTCGACCCCGGGAACCTTGTTTTTGAACTCGGGAACCATCTTGTCATAATCGGGAGCCATCACTGAACTTTGAAAAATAATAGCGTCGATCCCAGGGGGCTAGCCCCCCAGGCAATACCTGCCCCCTTGATTTAAAGGGGCAGGGCTGGGTTTATTGTCCAGCGCCTGAGGTGCCCCCTTGAGGGGGAATGCCGAGGGGATCGACGCAATTTTTCTTCTTTCTCACCCATGAGCTTCGGCTTGTGGGTGGGCCCACATTAAAACGAGGCCTTGCGCCCAGCCCATACAAGTGGGGTATGAAGCAAATATACCTTTACTCAATCTACGGGGGTATCCTGTTCTCATTCCGCTAGCCATAGCTGGGGTACAGGTGTTAAGCTGTGTTAATTATTATTCTATGTTACTGTCGTTCTTGACCAGGATTGAACCTGCAGTCTAGAGATAACTGTCATTTATAACTGTCTTACCTGTGTTGACATGCTGTAAAATCCCACCTACGAGAATTTGAATGTTTAAGAATAAAAAAAAATCATCTCAATAGAAATAGAGAAAATTGCCCAATGGTTTTTTTAAATGGAGGTAAATTTATTAGCGATGTAGACAAAACGTAATATTGATTTAAAGATAATGAAATACAACCATTTGAGTAATCTAAATAATTTTGATGTTGATAAGCAAGTGTGAATCATTTTTTGTTATTATATAATCAACAACAAAATTCTGGTGTTGCAGTCGTGGATGGTAAATTATTCTATTGGAACATATTATATTTAAAAGTTAAAATTAAAATCACATTGTTTGTTTTTCATATTCCTTCAAGTAATTTTAGGTTTCAATTTCTATCTCTTTTATTAAAGTAGATTAAACGTAATGGAGTTAAATAAAACTTTTCCATATCTCAGTTTTTGTTGTTGTTGTTGTTCATCTTGTTCTTCTTTTTCTCATTTTTCCTCCTTTTCCCCCGCTATTATCTTTGTTCTTTGAACCCCCTTCTTCTTCTTCTTCTTCTTCTTCTTCTTCTTCTTCTTCTCTTCTTGCATCTCATCTT
>CM042156.1:88843557-88873557 GCA_023376005.1 Doryteuthis pealeii | reverse complement strand
CTGTATTCTATGCATCATGTGGCAATCTGATCTCATTGATAAATGGCGATGACTGAGCGGGGGGGGGAGGGTTTTAGGGGAATAATGGTTATGCGGGCTGCCAGCATCATCTGATGATGATGAGGATGATGATGATGATGATGATTGCTGTATCAAATAAAGAAAAAACAAGAAACAAAAAATGAAAATAAGAAAAAACAAAAATGATGACGATGATAATTGGTGTGCTAAAGAAACAAACAGACAAGAATGCCCCCCCCCCCCACAGACAATGCAACGAAAAGGTCTAAAAAAAATGAATAATGAAAATTTCATCTGAAATAAACGAGGTTTCCCCCCTTTCTAATTAATGTCCTCTGCTTTTGTTTTGTTGTTTTTTTTATGTGGGGAGAGGGGGTTAAGAGGTCACCCATTTAAATACTGACTTGGATTGTTGTTGCTTAACTATGGAAATCTTATGAGAACCGGTGCTTTCAGCGTCAATTGACCTTTTAAGTATTGCTGTATTAAAAAATAGATAAAAAACAAATCCAAAAACCAATAAAAAAACCCAGAATAATACAATGCTGCAAAAAGGTCTAAAAATAAATAATGAAATCTCATCTGGAACAAACGAGGTTTTTCCCGCGTTTAAGTTTTTCTTTCTTTTTTTTTTTTTTTTGTTCCTAAGGGGTCACCCATTTAAATACTGAATTGGTTTATTTTGGTTTTGGTTTGTTTTGTTTTGTTTTACGGCATATCAACCTCAGTGGGTCATTTAATGCCGATAAAGTTTTGAAATAAATCAATTCTTAATGGATAATACAATTTTATTATAAATACATTTTTCTATTTAACCCATAGATGGGACCCTAACAGGTACTACCACTCCGGGTCAGAGTGGACCAGGGAGCAATGGTGATGAAGGGGTGCTCCACATTCCCCAAGCCTCCAAAACTGGAACCTCACCATCAGATAGAGTTTAACGTCATTCCCAGGACATGTAGACCCGCAGCCACCGCCTTCTAGCACCCATATGATAAAAAAGGGGTGGGGCTTGCCATAAGGGCGATAGGGTTGGGAAAATCATATAGGTGCTAGGGCTTGACGTGACCAGCCGATTGATGGGAGGGGCCTCTCCGACCGCCCGTCTAGCCCAAGATAGGGCCAAGAATTGCTTAACATTGGAAATCTTATGGGAACCGGTGCTTTCACTGTCAATTGCCATTTATTTATTGCTGTATTAAAAAAAACATAAAAAATTAAAAGAAAACAAACAAAAAAACCATTAAAAAATCAACAAAAAAAACAGTTTTTTCTGTTTTTCTTGTTTTTTTAAAATTGTTCCTAAGAAATCACCCATTTAAATACTGACTAGGTTTATTGTTGCTTAACTATGGTGATTTACGCGTGAATTGACCATAAATTATTGCTGTATAAAAAAAAAACCATAAAACATAAAAAAAAACAACACAAAAAAAACATTTAAAAAAAAAACAAACAACAAAACAATGCAGCAAAAATTTCTAAAAATGAATAATGAAAATCTCATCTGGAATAAACGAGGTCTTTTCCGCGTTTAAGTTTTTCTAACATTTTTTGTTCCTAAGGGGTCACCCATTTAAATACTGACATTGTCTATTGTTGCTTACCTATGGAAATCTTATGGGAACCGGTACTTTGACCTTAAAGTATTGTTGTATTAAAAAAAAGATACAAAAATACAAAAAAAAAAAAAAAAAAGAACAAAACAATGCTGAGCTAAAAATAAATAATGAAAATCTCATCTGGAATAAACGTGGTTTTCCCGCTTTTCTGATTGAGGTCTTCCTCTTTTTAGTCCTTTTGTTATTGTTGTTGTTGTTATTGCTTTACTTTCATTTATTTACTACTGATTCCTACATTGTCATTTCCCACAATGCAACAGGGCTAATTGACCTTCACGAGATTTTACACCGGAAATTACTTTAGCTCCAAAATCTCAACACTGAATTTTAGCTTCGTACTTCAATTCTGTGTATCTGATTTGACGATTCTTTGTTAACAAAAGACTCACAATACAAACCGATACGAAAAGGAGATAAAGAATTCCGAGGATTTCCTGAATTTCTTCAATTATTCCTTTTGTGGGTGTCAATAAGTGGCCAGTTTTCGGACCGGATATTTGCAACTTCCAATCATTGTGCCGGAATTCACTTATCTCGAATCTAAAGTGAATCGAGACTCGACTACACTCGTGGAAAGAAGCCAAGGAATTTCTCCGGCAGCCATATTGGCCAGACTCGAAAGGTTGCTCGGTCCATGATGGCGTTGATGTCAATGATTTGTCAAAGGAGAACAAAGATCTGGGATTTATTTGTCGACTTAGATTTTCTTTGACTTCACGACAACAAGATGGAGAGCTTTAAAAATAATCTCTAAAGTTTTCTTTAAAAACATTGACGTAACAATGGCCATTAATCTATAGTGAAAGATATAAAAATAACATTTTATGGATTTCATTCATATTTCTACCACTCACAGTATTAAAAAATAATCATCCTTCGCACACACACACACACACACACACACACACACATATATATATATATATATAAATATATATATATATATATATATGATTTTATATGAAAAATATGACTTACCGGTGAAATTGGTCACAATGGTTTGTTGATGCAAGTTTCACAATGATAAGACAGCGATATAACAATTATAGATATAATGTAATTAATTAATATCTTGATTAATTCAGTGTATTTAACCCTGAAGATCCTTATGGTGAAACTCGAGTAGGTTATTACTGTGTACCATTATAATAATAATAATAATAATAATAATAATATATATATATATATATATATATATGTGTGTGTGTGTGTGGAGAAAAGTATACAAACACGGGATGTTATGGAAACTGGACGTTTATTGTCGACGATGCAACGTTTCGGTCATTTAGACCTTCTTCAGGACTCGAATATAATTCTTGCTTCAATGAAGGACATTTTCAAAATGGTGAGAACAGTAGGTTGTCAATAGGGGCAGGGGTGGTTGGAGGTGGGTAGTGGATTTTCTTCTCTCTAGATGGGGAGTGTTTATATGGTGATGCAGGTGTGGGTCCAGAATGCTGGATGATGGGGATGGGTCAAGATGAATGAGTATGTGTATGTGTGTCTGTTGCATCGTCGACAATAAACATCAAGTTTCCATAACATCCCGTGTTTGTATACTTTTCTCCACATATTGTCGGATTAACCTCCTCATATTTCTCCCATATATATATATATATATATATATATATATATATATATATATATATAATATACCAAGCGTGTTGGTAAATCCTCGCGGTGAGAAAAAACCCAGCAGAAAGTTTGATTGTAAAAATATACTACTAAACATCAACCGGGAAGAAAAAAATTTGGAAAAAAGAAAAGACCAAGATAGTCGTACCAACAAAAAATAATCTATTGGTACAGTATTTGGCCAAAAGAAAAAACAATTTATATGTATATATATGTATATAAGATATATATATATTCATACAACCGCTAGGAAAATAAGCTAATAAGTAAAAAGTGCTCAATACCTAAGTAGAGCTAATGATAAAGATAAATCTAATGAGTCAGACGAACCTACTATTAGTTTCGCTTAATGGTCTTCAGGGCTAACATCTGACTGTCAGATCTGAGAGTCAGATCTTAGCCCCGAAGAGCATCAAGCGAAACTAATAGTAGGTTCGTCTGACTCATTAGATTTATCTTTATTATATATATATATATATATATATATATATATATAATTCATAGGCTACCCACGAATTATGTAACAATGGTCATCGCGCGCAGCCGAGTAAGCTTTTTTCTGAGCTCATCATATATTGTATGAAATACGTGAGTCTTTTTTTTTTCTAATTTTAGATTTGACGAAACACGTGGGTTAGGGAGCGCTAAACCCTCTTCTTATAAATATGGATGCACCAACGTGACTGGTTGTCACAGTTGACGTCAATAGAGACATTCTGTTCTGCTGCCGGGGGGTGGGGGTGGGGTGGAGATGGGTTAATTTCCAGAACTCTAGTAATTGCCAATGACATCCCATTTGACTTTAAAAGGTTTCATTTCTCCAACCAGAAAATATCTTTTGGCAATATCCAGCTACAAAATCTCAGGGACAAATATTGAATGTGGCAGGAATCAAGTTGCAGAATTCCTGCTTTTCTCGTGATCAATTTACGAGTCACTGACCCAGGAATCATCTCTACGTTTGTCCTCAACACGATAAGACAACGGATGATCGTCAACAAACACTGTCATGGGTATCTACGTAAATCAGTTTTTGTTGTGGACGAGCCTGGCGTGTTGTATACTCTTCTTTTTACTTCTATTATTCTTCTGTTCATCTTTGGTATCTTACGTTCTTCTCCAGCATCTGAACATAGTCTTGGGGACTTCGTGTCTGGTCTTCTATTTCTCTGTTCTTGCTGGTTGGTCGTCCTTGATTCATTTCTTCTTCTGGGTCAGTCTTATTGCCAAGACATTCATCAACCACAAAACCATGTTATTTATTTAAACCTTTATTTACTTAACTAAACATTTCATGTAACTAACATAACGCGCGTGTGCAGTGAGCTTCAGCTAAGGCAGAAAGACCTTATCTGCCTGACGTCCAAGCTGAAACTGAGAGCCAACCAGGTCCCACGTGACTTCACGTATTTCGCGGGCTTTCTGTAATATTCCATGGAAAGTCCCGCCCGTGATATGAAAAGGGGCCATCCCTTCAGAAGTATAGGGGGTTGACAATAATCTACGCATAGATTATGTAACAGGGGTACCTTACATAGAGAGTGAATGCTCTGGCCCAGGACTCTGGCGTACCTTGCATAGAGAGTCAGCGTACCTTGCGTAGAGAGTGAATGCGCTGGTCCAGGACTATTTATACACGGCTGTCTAAGAACATCAGAATGATTACTGAGACTGAAAATGCCCCCCGGGTCCTATTCCAAAGTGCTTCGGCCTCTGGAGTGGCTAGGTAATAAAATTAACAGCGTCGATCCCAGGGTGCTATCCCTCAGGCAATACCCGCCCCCTTGATTTAAAGGGGCAGGGCTGTGTTTATTGCCCAGCGCCTGAGGCGCCCCCTCGAGGGGAATGCCGACGGGTTCGACGCATTTTTTGTGCCTACCACCCATGAGCTTCGGCTTGTGGGTGGTCCCACATAAAAACGGCCTTGTATCCAGCCCTCATAAGTGGGATGAGAGGTAAATACCCTGAGACTGCAAAGGTTACGCAAACCGTCTACCTTGAGGTTTTAGGACTCTGTTGCGAGTTACTATATGCCTGGCGCACATGTAGTTTGAATTTACTAGTATACTGAATACTGTATGATCCAGTATACAACACTTTTTGACATTTATTTTTTCAATCTAGCAGTGCAGCAGTAAAATTATAGTAAGAGGCGCTCGTCGTAGGATATGGAGGTGGCGACTCGAGTTCAAATCCTGTATGAAAGCTGTTTTTATTTTCATGCGAATACCCAGCCATCTCTAAATAGTAGGATAAACTGAATTCTTTAACCTTAGTAAAGGCAACAGATCCAGAAAAAAAGAACATTTTGAATTCAAAACAGTGTTACATAATCATTAGATACCTAATGATTATGACAATAGTGTAGAAATCATATCAGTACAGCTGATGGCCTTGAGAGTGAGTGACGGCGTTTGACCTCACTCTGACCTTGCTTTCTGGGGATAGACCGTGAGAACCCCATAGAAAGCCCCCTTCCGGTTTAAGGGGTAAGCAACTCAGTTAGTTACAGTTAGAACTTAGAAGCGAAGCTAGCAAGATGTGAGTCTCACTGGGCAGATGTCTGGTCTGGGGGTTTATGAATAAAGTAACATCATCGTAAATCGAAGTCTTGTGGTTATTACTAAAAGCTAACAATGACACAGGGCTTCTGATAACAAGAAATCCCTAGCAACAGAAACCAGACCCGGAATCCTCAATAGAAGACCAGACGAGACCTTAGAAGATATACCAGACCAAGATAGATGATAGACGATCAGAAGCGAAGCCGGCCAGAAGAATAGACGACAGAGTAAGAAGTAAGAGAAGTATATAACATATACCTATTCAGGGCCGGTAAAGAAAGGGTATACAACAACAGCTGTGCTCCTTTTAAATAAAATTATGAGAGAAGGTTGTATTGAAGTGACATTTTTGGCACACAGTTTTGTATATTATACGGATTAACACATCTTGTTTTACCTACCGGACAACACCCATCGCTAAATGAACCATTTTCCTTTTTTGTTTTTTGTTTTTCATTGTTGTGACTTTATATAGGGTGATCCAAAAAACCCAGACTTTAAAAAAAAAGAAGTAAGGCCTGTTTTTTTGGTCACCCTGTATATATATATATATATATTAATCGAGTTTTTCCATGCTGATGCTGAGACGAATGTCCAGCCATCACTAGATTCATGGTATTTTATTTCTAGATCTAAGCGACTAGAGAATAAACTGGATGGGAGCTGCACAAGAATGCTGTGGGTGATCATGAACAAGACGTGGAAACAGCACCATACCAGAAAGCAGCTGTACGGCCACCTACCACATATCACCCAAACCATCCGGGGGAGAAGCAAGGACGAACTTATAAGCGACGTCCTCCTGTGGAAATCAGCACATGGACAAGCCAGCGTGGGCCGACCAGCAAAAAAGGTACGTTGATCAGCTCTGTGCGGATGCGGGATGCTGCATAGAGGACCTCCCGAGAATGATGAGCGATAGGGATGGATGGAGAGAGATTGTCATGGATATCTGCGCCGAAAGCGCGACATGATGATATATATATATATATATATATATATATATATATATATATATATATATATATATATGTTTGTATTACAAACACCATATCTATTTAAAAAAAATTATTTTATTTTTATTTTATTGTTTATCATTACTTTCATTCTTACTTTTATCCCTTTATATTATTTTTTATATAATTAACCGTATTTAACTACCCAAAACTTCTGTTATCGTAACGCCTACAATCAGCCTTTTCCTAATACTCTCTAACCAACCCAAGCCAACCAATAAATAATTTTAACTTTCGTTTTTTAACCATTATTACGCCCCATAATCTACCTTTCATTAAATAGTAATTGAAAAAATAATCTCCACAAATTAATTCAAAGTTTTAATCCAATAAACAAAAACGGTTCACGATGAATCTTTGAAAATATAAACAAGCCTTCGTCCATAAAAGATAAGTCCTATTCCAACGGGCATGTATTGTACCAACTGAGATTAATCGAAAACTCGATTAATTCAACGGGTGTAACCCTGAAGAATTAATCGATGAAACTCGAGTAGGTTACTTTTATCCATTATTATATATATATATATTATATATATATATATATGTGTGTGTGTGTGTGTGTGTTGTGTGTGTGTGTGTTTGTAATTTGCAAAGAAAAAAGGCTTAAAAATCGGGTATTAAGCGATTATGGTCCATTTCCACCCGTGAGTATTTTAGAACCCTTCGAGTTTCATCAGATCACTTTCTTTATTGAAAATGGTAAATAAATAGATTCAGCTTACATTTATATATTCTTTCCTGATCCCAGTGACAGTATCGGGTATATATATATATATATATATATATATATATATATATATATATGGAGAGAGAAGTGGGGATAGTTTTTTCGACTCGCCGATGACGTCACCTGAGATTTTGTCCGTGTGTCACGAGTATCTATCGCTTAGTGTCTTTTTTAATTTTTTTTTGTTTTTTCACGTGCAGTTATATTTTTGACAACCTGTCAAGTGTCCGCAACAGTGACCTTTTCCATATTCATGTTTCGATTCTGCACTCCTGTGACCTTTTTAGTCAGTGCTCCGAATCAGCATTCCTGTATCCTATCTTTACCTGTGTTCAAGGTTGGTCATCTGATCTAAGTTTGGCACAAGCACCTCTACTCTGAGAACCTCTCTCAGTGCACAGGCTATATAACACACCTCTTGACCATACGAAAATAACATTTCTGTAATTCACTTTTTTTTTTCTTTGTCTTTTCTAAATTTCATTTCCTCGCTGCCTCCACGATCTCACGCATGCAGTGGATAAGAAACAAAAGATTATTATATTAAATTCCACCATCGTATGTCACCCCGCCGAAAGAAAAAAAATACCAAAAATCAGGGAATTAACCGAATTTAATGAAATTTTCAGTGTTGATATATTAATGAATAAAAGATATAATACACCTGTTATTCTATTAAAAATCTTTTACATTTTTCAGCTCAGTTAACTTTTAACCACGTATCTTAGAGGCGTAACACAGATTCTCAAAGAAATAATAATACGAAAAAAGTTCACTGTTCAAAACATGTCTATCGATGATAGGGTTAAGGGTTGGTTTGATTTTACGGCATATCAACCTCAGTGGGTCATTTAATGCCGATAAAGTTTTGAAATAAATCAATTCTTAATGGATAATACAATTTTTTTATAAATACATTTTTCTATTTAACCCATAGATGGGACATCGATGATAGGGCTTTTTTCTTCTTTTTATTTATAAATTTTATATATAACCTTGTTATGGCAACAAGTTGAGAAGGAAAAACTCTGAATTCAAACCTGCTTAAAATTTGTCATTGTGTCACATCCTGTACTTGCGAAGAGGTTGGTTGATTGGTTGTTTGGTTGATTGATTTTAACGGCATCAACCCATCTGGGGTTATGTCATGCCTAACGGTTAGGAAGTAATATAAGTTGTGTATTTATATTTATACTTTTGTAGTAATTGGTTTTAACAATGTGTTAGCATCATTGGGGATCATTCTATATTCTATGGTATAATTTTATTTCCTTCAAAAAGGACAGAATGTCTTCTATGCTGACATTTTCAAATAGATCTTTCATATTGTTTGCATTAAAATAACGGTTTCTGATGTGAGCAAAAAACCTGCATTCTATGAATATGTGTTTAACAGTCAAAGGTGTTTGACATATTTCACACTGTGGTTGTTGTTCTTGTTTGAGTATATAGGAGCGCGTTAGTCTTGTGTGACCAAAGCGTAATCGGGACACAATGACTTGTTCCTTTCTAGACTTTCTTGAAGCTGGTCACCAGTCTCCCATATGTTGTATATTGTACGAGCGAAACCAAGAAAAGACGACAAAAATAACAAAGGACTTTTTCCCGGTAAAACGAACAAAGAAGTTAAAAAACGGAAGCGAGGCTTTCCGGTCAAAGAAGCAGGTAGAAGATAAAGAAATATATAACAAAGGTCCGTTATCAGATCAAAAGATAAAGATGCGTAGGCGTGTCGTCAATACAAAAGCCACAGGGTCGAGTCAGTTAGACAGTCAGACAGGAGACAGCGAACAGAGCACAAGAAGCGACCATCGACACGATCGATCACTGCCAGCGGGCAGTGAGGTTCGTCCAGCCCTTTACCTCAACATGGCCAGACCATCCCAACAGTAGTAGTAGTCATCGTCAACCCTCGGTCAAGTCATTGTCAATGCCTGCCGCCCACCACGTACAGCCGAGAAGAAATAAAGTCAAAACCCCTACTATACAGCATGTGTTGTGATTTCATTAAGCGACCACTACATATATCGTCTAGGGTTAGTGACGATACCCGCTACGATACGTACATCGAATTTAGCGACATGAGTTTGAAGAAGCCGCTATATAACGTATAGATTTTGACGCCAGTATGCATACACATAGTGGGCTTGATTAGGAAGAGTGTGGATGTTGTTATTTCAGCATTGTTGCCATCTGAGCACGAACTCGACAAAATTATCCCATTCTATTTTTTTTTCTTTAGAAATGTGTCACGACCAGAACTACTGAACAGATTAAAAATCCACCCACCTTCGGTGCACTTGTTTCTTCCGGTCGTCCAGTGGTCTGACCCCCCAACTACCACCAAGCCATCTCCTCTCCATTTAATTAACTGGTCAGCTAAACACCAAATCCAGTATGTTGCCTACTCACCCATTCACGATTCGCCTGGTTTGGTTAAAGAAAGAAACTCAACACTTTTGTTTGGGAAAAATCGGTTTCTTTTGTCTGTATTTCTTAGATGAGGCTTGATGTTAATAATTTTGATGTTTTGGACAGTTGTCCTCATCTTCATCATGATGTATCAAAAATAAGCAAAAAAAAAATACCTATACAAGGGGACATAAATTAAAACTCCTTAAAAAATCTTGTAAAGCAAACGCAAGACAAAATTATTTTAGCTACAGAGTGGTGAATACATGGAATAAACTACCTTCATCAGTAGTGAATGCCCCATCTCTAAACTCCTTCAAGGCAAAGTTGGATAATCTGTGGAATGACATTAAATATTAAATAAATAAATAAATATTTAAAATGAATGTTTATAAGGAACAGCTGACAGGTCTCAGACCTAATATACTAGCTGAAAGGATATTATTATTATTTGCTCCTTTTGAGTTTTCACATCAGCATTAGCTGATGGTCTTACACTGGAGTCTGAGTGACAGTAAGTGTCCTCAGGTCTCCAGGACTCTTCTGAGTATTCTGGCAGATTGCAGCAGTGCAGTGTTCTGAATGGTTTCAATTCTTCCTCTGATTTCCAAACTTTCCAAACCCTTTTCCAATACTTTTGGGACCGTTCCATGTGCACCAACTACAATTGGTATCACTTTCACTTTCATATTCCATAACTTTTTCAGTTCTCTGGCAAGGTCCAGATATTTATCCATTTTTTCATTTTCTTTTAGCTTCACCCTGCGATCTGCTGGCACTGCAAAATCCACCAGTTAACAAGTTCTTTCTTTTTTGTTTATCAACACTAGGTCTGGTCTTCTTGCTGGGATAAGGTGATCCGTTTTTATTTCAAAGTCCAAGAGAATTTTATGCATTTCGTTCTCAAGACCAGATTCTGGTTTATGCATATACCATTTTGTTGTATGGTCAAAATGTAATTTTTTGCATAATTCCCAGTGGATCACCTTCCGAACCCAGTCGTGTCTAGTTTTGTATTCTCGTTGTGCTAGTTTGTTACATTCGCAGAGTATGTGGTTTACAGTCTCATCTCTATTACCACATTATTATTATTATTATTATTATTATTATTATTATTATTATTATAAACACAATTTTTTGGCCTCTGTATTTTCCGGCTTTCTCCATGTGTTCCCTGTGTATCTGAGTATAGTAACGACTTGGGGAAATCCTTTCTAATAGTTTGACTGATGATCGTCGAAGACTTTTGAAGATTTTATTCAAATAATGACGTCATCGTTCTTGCACACCCATGTTGGACTGAAGTGACCTCTTGAATAGACAAAGTATAGAGATGGACACAATATGGACCAATCATTGAAAAGGCTAAATCAAATTGTCTTTAAAGTAAAGTACTTTGATAATAAAAGTATTCGAAGAAGACTGATGTTATTGGATTTTACACCTCGAGTTGAATAGGAAACGCCAATAAACATATTCTAATGTTCATGATTCTTCTTGTGGCACATGTCGGAATGATAGGCTTGTAAAAACAATGGCTTCATTACTTGAATAAGGTCTTCAAAAGTTCTTTGACGCCTTGTTTGATCAACAGTCAAACTATTTAAAGTGATTTCCCAGTTTGGGTCTGTTATAGGGGATATAACCTATCTACATAATGGAATAATCCTACTACTACTATAAGTAGCAAAGACAATTGTAGCTTGAAGAACAAGCGACACGATTCAGTTCTAGACTGTATTGTCGGACGTAACTTCACTTTCCTTCTGTAAATTCTACTTTCTTTGTTCAATACAATTGTATCAACTTTCACCGGTTGTTTGTCTTTATTTGTGACCCTTAACAACGCCACAACAGGGTCATTACTAAGCTCGGATACACAGGGATCACATGAGGAAGGTCGGAGGATACGGCAGTCAAAACGTTGTGTTCATGCTTACCACAATAAAGATGAGGGCAACAGTCCAAAACATTAAAATTATTCAAATCTTTTTATTTTAATTTTTTATTTATATATAATTACCAACCCCTCCGCACGAGCAGGATGCGACACAAAGTCAATTTCTTAAGCGGAGTTTAACAGGTTTTGAATTCAGAGTTTCTTCTCTAGACTGGTTGCCTAGCCATGGTTAAAGAGCCCAGTCCGCCCTGCTATTTTACCCATAGCTGGAGGAGAATTGGATTTAATTTTTTATTTCATTTCGCACCGATTATCTTCGATGTCGAACTTGGAGTGAAAACCTTCCGAACCTAATGGTCAGCTCGGGACGGGCACCGAAGAGAGAGAGAGAGAGAGAGAGAGAGAGAGAGAGAGAGAGAGAGAGAGAGAGAGCGTGTATGTCTTTTCGACACGCCTATGACGTCACCTGAGATCTTCCCCGTGTGTCACGACTGCCTGTCGCTAAGTGCTTTTCTTTCACGTGCAGTTATATTTTGACAACCTGTCAACTATCTTCAACACTGACCTTTTCATATTCGCGTGTTCGATTCTGCACTCCTGTGACCTTTTTAGTCACTCCAGCACCCTTGCTTTACTTGCGCTCAAGGTTGGTCATCTGATCCAAGTTTGATACAAGGCCCTTTGTCCTGAGAACTTCTCTTAGCGCAAACGCTGTATAACACCTGTTGCACATGTATAAAATATATAGAAGTGCGTGGTGCAATGGTTTGAGTCGTAGAAAATTGGACTCATCAATCTAATTTCAAATCCTGGACGAGGCTGTTTGCATTTCACATAAAACTAATATCTTTGGGTAAGGTATACATCCAAATACTCTACCTCCGGCTGTAGGTAAATAATAGGACAGACTGGATTTTTTTAAAACCTTGGCTAGGTAACCAGTCTAGAAGAAAGAAAATTAAATTCGAACCTGTTTAAGAAATTGATCTGCTGACACACCCTACTCGTGCGGAAAGATTGGTAATATATATATATATATATATATATATTATATATATAGTAAATATGTAATATCTCTCTCTATATATACTTTATATATATAATATACATATATATATTATATATATATATATATATATTATATATACATATATATTATAAAATCAAAAGTCCAGAGAGGATATCTTTCTTACGACACAAGAGTTTTATTTAAAAAACCTGTCGCAGTTTGAGAGCTCAATGTGTGCTCTTAATGTTAGAGTCACAGAGCAAATATATAAGTAAAGAAATAACAAAAGACTTAGAGAATTAGCATTATAGTCTATTTCAGGGAGTATAGACTATAATGCTAAATCTCTAAGTCTTTTGTTATTTCTTTACTTATACACACACACACACATATATAATATATATATAATATAATATTTATATATATGAATATATATATATATTGATAGATTGGTGAGATTGGTATATATATATATATATTTATATATATATATATATATATATATTATATATATAATCAATGATATATTATATTATAGATATTAATCTAGTAACTATCAGTTTCATGCTTACGCAATCCTCAGACAAGAGTCAAATGTTTGAGATTTTAATATCCATAATATAATATATTATTGATTGTAAATCTGCACTGCTATATTAGCATTGAGCACCTTTATATGCCAATACTTTTCTCTTCATTCTCTATTCATTATATATATATATATATATATATTATATATATATATAGGAGAGATTGGTATATATATATATATATATATATATATATATATATATATATATATATATATATGTGTGTGTGTGTGTGTCTGTGTGGTGTGTGTGTGTGTGTATTTGGGCAGCATTCTTTCATTTATACATGTGGAATTAAACAAAAAGCAGATCTCCTGTTTAACGATTTTATTGGTGATCTTTTCAAGCTTTCTGGCCAACTTTTTTTAATATTTGGATGGAATTCGTGGATTAGTTCAACCGAAGTTCATATCCCGAGTACTTTCGGCACTTCGAAGTGCCATCATCAGGGGTGATGTGTTCCATTTTTTTTTCAAATTATATTAATAGATGTGGAGGCTGGAAGGAGGAGAATTTATTGGAAAGGTGCTATAGGCATTTTAAAATGTGTGTACTGCATTGGAAATTAATTTAGTTTAAGGATGGTTTGTATTGTTTTATGTATAAAGCTTCTAGTATTTGGAGTTTTTGTTTATTTTTTCTTTGTGCAGAATGTGTGTATTTTCTGTTAGGATATTTCGGTAATTAGAGTGGGGGCATGAATGTAAATTTAGATGTTGTGAAATGGAGCTATTGTCTGTTAAATGGAGAGTTAAACGGTGTGATAAAGTCGTTGAGGTAAAACCGATGTAGGTATTTTCATTTTTGGGGAGACAGCAATTTCCTAAGGGTCATTTAAATTTGTATTCTACATTGGTATCATTAAGCCGACTTGTCTGGGGAGGGGAATTGTTGCGGGTAACGAGGTTAGTTGTTTAAAATTTTGTGTAATAAATAATCAATTTTACCTTATTATCAGGCGTGGTTGCAGTAACATTATTCCCAATTATTTGTTTTAGTGCTATCTCATCAAGTTTGTAATTCCTGTGCATCTGGTTGCGATAATAAATGTTATTTGAAGAAGTATTTGCTGTAGTATGTTTTTCCTTGTGGTTAGCGTCTATTTTTTGGATTTTGGGGATTCGGACTAGGAATCCCAAGGTTCCTGGTTCGATACCGGCTCTCGTCAACTCAGCGTATGAGTAGCACAGAGATCTATGCGGTAAAGTAGAAAGCTGGTGGTAGGTGTGGCGCTCCAACTCAGACGCAAAAACAATCTCCTTGGTTTAGCACTAGTCAACAAGGGATAGACTCCCTCGCTAATCAGCTGATACCGACATTAGGCCACCCCGACCATAAAGTAATAAAGTGTCGCGAGATCGAACAGCAAAACCCACAAACCTGTGATGAGCCAACAACGGTCCGTCGGTCGAAGAGACAGTGAGTGGCATGTTGTGTGTGGGGGCGGGAGCAGAGAAGGTGAAATGTGACGAGTTCGAGGCGGGCACGAGACGAGTTGTGAAGGAGGTGAAAGCGTGAGTGTCCTTGAGGCCGCGATTTGTAGTTTTCAAGTCTCATGGCTGGCGAGACGAGAGTTGTGACGTGTCTCGGCCAGACCTAGTATAAAAGGAGACGGTTGGGTAGAGCGGCGACAGTTGCGAAGAGTGAACACGACGGACTTAGTTTGTTAGAATTCTTCTCAAGGTTGTGAAACGTAAATTTGACGTGTTTCTTGTAGAATACAGAGGTGAAGCTTGGGTGTTGGCAGTAGAGCTTAGTTAGGCCAAGTGTTACATCGTCTTTGGCAGAATCAAGCTATTTCGGCGTTTCGGTCGCAGCTCCGCTGAAGTCTGGGATTAGTCTAATGTCGAAGGCCTTGTCCGTCATTATGGAAAATAATGAAACAAAAGCCGAAATAGCTTAAGTAAAGTTGGCAAAGGGGCCAATTATCAGTATCAGCCGGACATCAAGGGAGTCTATCCCCTTTTCGCTAGCGCTCGACCAGAGAGATTATTTTTGCTGAAGTAGCGTCATACGTACCATCAGCTCCCCACTTTACCGCACAGATCAGATTTGTTGGTGTTTTCCTATAATAAGGCGTGTGCTAGACGCCCGCTTCTACTTATAGACTCGCCGATAATCATGTGACCAACCTATTGGCCAATCACAGGCAGTGCTCTGCTGCTGATATTGTTATTTATACCGGCTGTTCTGGTCATACCTACTCACAATGCTTTGAATCTTCGTGGACGACGGAACATAGGATTATATCACTGGACCTTTGACACTACGTAGGATTCCATAACTCAGGACTTATTCACTTACCAAAGGATTCTATAGCTCAGAACTTACTTACTTTAAGTCATTTTCAACTGGCCAAGGATGGCGTCAGAAACTTAACAAGATTACCTAATCTGTGCTACTCATGCGCTGAGTTGGCGAGGACAGGTATTGAACCAGGAACCTTGTGATTCCTAGACGTGTGCTCTACTGACTGAGCTAAAGAAATATTTTATAATATAAACTAGTAAATTCCCCACCCCGTGGACCACCTTATGCTTTTATTCTCCGTGCCAAAAATTCTGATACCCACACAGGGGTCCACTTTGAAAAATTCCTACCATGGGGTCCACTTTGAAAATTCTGCATTGCATCCAAGACAGAATAATGCTAAATAAATTGATTTTCTTTTAACCCGTGCAGCCTCTTTTTTCCTTAGAAAATGACATGGACGAGGTGTTTCTCGCTCAGACCAAATTAAAATATTTGTTGTTTATAGGGGGAAATCATTAGTGTTAGCTTTGTTTGATTCCGGAAAAACACCAGAAATATGTGGGTCTCTAATGTATATGAAATACTCAGGCACACACACACATGCATAAATACATACATACATACACATACTCACAAACACACACCCATCCACACACACGCCCACACATACACACACACACACACACACACACACACATTATATATATATATATATATATATATAATATATATATATATATAGCTTTCAGAAAATTCATCACTTATATATATAAAAAAAATCAAACGAGTTCAACTAACAAATGGTTACACACACACACACACACACACACACACACACACACACATATACACACACACACACACATACACACACACACGCATATATATATATATATATATATATATACATATACATACATGTGTGTGTGTATGTATATATATATATATATATATATATATATATATACGTGTGTGTATATATATATATCTGTATGTATATACGAATATGTATATAATCACCTTGTATATATTTTAAAAATCTGTTTTATTATCATATATATATATATCTTATATATATATGTATATATATATATATATAGTTGTGTGTGAGTGTGTGTGTGTGTGTGTATGTGTGTGTGCGTGTGTATGTGTGTAATTGGGTATCATTTCTTCATTCAGACGTATTTGGTTAGATAATACGGACATATTTAATTAGACATGCCAAATTTATTTGCCAATTTCAGCCTGACATTGTAACATCCATTTGGCGCCTTGAAAGAATTGAAACTAAAATATGTAGACAAACGATATCTATATTAATTTACTAAATATGCCTGAATATATATATATATATATATATATATATATATATATATATATATATATATATATATATATAGTGCAAAGCAGGAGTAAAGTGGGAGATAAATGTGAAACTGAGTAGGATGTTATGTATTAAGTTCCTTTTTATTTCATCCAGTATTTCGAGAGAATGTCCCCTCTTTTTCAAGAAGTTTTTTTAGGGGGGTCATTCTCCAGTGAAAGACAATCAGCTATCGCTGATATATATATATATATATATATATATATATATATATATATATATATATATATAGTAGGCCAACATTGGTAGATAGATAAACATTTCATATATATATATATATATATATATATATATATATATATATATATATATACAATATAGAATGAATAGAGAATAAATGAGAAAAGTATTGGCATAAAAATGTTAAATTATTATTATTATTGTTGGAGAATTGATTATAGAGGGCTCAATTACTTATGTAAGAGCTTTATTTATTTATTTATTTATAATTAATAATACAATTTAAAAGTCGGTCCTACCATTGGTTTCTGAATAAAACTTTTTCGGTGTTATTCGTTGTCAGAGGCGTTGACACCGAAAAAGTGTTATTCAGAAACCAATGGTAGGACCGACTTTTAAATTGTATTATCAATTATAAATAAATAAATAAATAAAATAATATATATTATATATATATATATATATATATATATATATATATATATATATATAAGGTTAACAAACAACACTATAGTTACCTTCTTTTTCTTTCCCCTTTGCATTGTGATAGCCTTCAAAACCAACCACCAAACCAATATAAACATAATGCTTCAAGCAAATTATAAAACACTATATATATATATATATATATATATATATATATATATATATATATCACAATATCAATCTTCGTATTATTGGTTACTAATATATCTGCATTTTACTGGTATAGATTTTGTTCATTTATTCCGATCTATTTCATTGGTAATATTTTATTTTCTGAACTGACAAGGCTGGCTGCTTACCACCTGTCGTGTTGAGCCGGAGTTCAGCTTTCCCGCCTCCGCAAAGGGGAGAGCGAAATTCAATCGAGTATCTTCCTGAACATTCCACAAGGAATTCACCTACGCAATTCACTGGCGACGACAACTGAATATCAAATTATTTTTTAAGGAGGCGGCGACACCGGTGTTTCCATGGTATCAGTGGTGACTTGATACTCAGCACTGACCACCGTTATATGACTGAAGAAAATTGAATATATTTGAAAAAAAATAAATAATGATAATAAAAAAACGCACATCAAACTAACTTACGCCATTTTTTTTTTTTTTTTTTTTTTGCATAGAATTAATTTTTCTGTTAACTGTTTGCATTTTCTATCTTTTTTCTCGTGCTCTCTTTATTCAGCCTCGGTGTATCCGTAACGTTGGTTTGTTAAATTTTTATGGTATGCCAACTCTTATTGGGTTAATTTATGCCGAAGTTGTTTTTATTTTATTCATTCTTGATGGGTACTCATTTTTTATTTGATTTTTTTAAACACATTTTTGAACTCATTTTTTTCTATTTAATCCTAGATGAGACCCTAACATGTACTACCACTCTGAATAAGAGTGGACGTGGGAGTAATGGCTATGAAGGAGTAATCCACACTCCCCAGAGCTCCAATTGGAACTTCACCATTAGATACAGTTTAATGTCATATTCAAGACACCTATAAGTTTGGTAAAATGAGATAGCAGAAAAGACTGCCACATTGTGATGCCTTGCAAAAAGTTTGAAAAAATATCTTAAAATATGAAAATCTGAAGTATTTTAATTAAAAAAATAATTTCGTATGTTAATATCATTGTAACTAAAGAAGTGATAGTGGCCTATTATTTAAGAAATATGAAAAATTGCAGCGACCTAAAAATATAGTTGGTCTCCTCCCAAAAAATAGACTGACCGACTTTTTGATACTGAGTACTAACCACCCAAAACTGAAGAAAATCTCTATATATAAAGGGCAGTTGTGTGAATCTGTATGTTATATCGTTATCTTAAAAAATAAATAAACTTTTAATTTTGAAGATATAGCAAAAAGATGAAAGGGTACTGTTATAACCCAGAATTTTAGGAACAATAATACAAAATAGTTAAATGTATTTTTAACTCAACAATAGTTGTTTTTATTTCACATAGCCTAGTGGATAAAGGAGTTAGGTTAAGACAGTTCTAAGTGACAGTTATCTCTAGACTGCCAGTTCAATCCTGGTCAGGGACAACAGTAACATAGAATAATAATTAACACAGCTTAACACCTGTACTTCAGCTATGGTTAGCGGAATGAGAACAGGATACCCTCATGGACTGAATAAATGGTTAGGTTCAAAGTTCTGTGATGGCTCCCGATAACAGCAAGAAGGTTCCCGAGAAGAAATACCTGAAGAAGGCCAAAGGGCACATCGGCTGAAATGTTGTACAGATAATAATAAAGATGAGGACAATAGTCTGAATAATTCTAATAATACTAATATTTGTTTTTATTTCTCACTGACAATGGTACAGGAGGATTGATATGTATTACATGCGAAAGGGTAATTTTCAGGCCGCAATTTAGACAGAAAAGTTACATTTTATTTCCCTTTTACGATTATACCACTACAAGTATGGCTAGCTCTGATGGACATACTTTTTTAATTCTGTAATAAAATAATTTTGTAATAAAACTGTTAATTTTAACTTGGGGCTTTAGGGTTAGGGTTGGGGGTTGGAGTTTAGGGTTTAGGGTTAGTTTGATGGGAAACTAAATAAATAATTTGGGTTCTGTTTTTTCTGGGTCTCCCTGTAATATGTTTTAAATTTTATATAGTTGGTCTCCTCCAAAAAAATAGACTGACCGACTTTTGATTTGATACTGAGTACTAACCACCGTTATATGACTGAAGAAAATCTCTCTTTATATAAAGGGCAGTTGTGTGAATCTGTATGTCCGGAGGAATCTTTTTGAGCAAAAATAATGAAGATTTGATTTATATTTGGGAAGATATTTAAAAATTCAAATTTAAAAAGTAACAGAAGGGAAAATCTTTTTTTTTTTTTTTTTTTTTGGCTTTGAAATATGATATTGATTGATTGAATTAATTGCATCATTTATATCTTATTTCATCTTTTAAATTGTAAATCATTAAATGGAAATTTCTTACTATATTGTTATATATTTCCGTGGGGATTTTTATGGGGCAACCAGCGAGGATCTCACTCACGATAAGTAATAATGGATCTGCGAAACTAACTTTAAAAAAATCCCCCCTTTATCCAGGCAACGCCGGGGAGCCACTTCTAGTTAAATATATTTGGAAAAAAAATGATAATAAAAAATGCGCATCAAATTAACTTACGCATTCTATTTATTTATTTATTTGCATAGAATTAATTTTTTGTCAACTGTTTGTATTTTCTATCTCTTTCCTTGTGTATCCGTAATGCGTTGGTTGGCTGGTTGGTTGGTTGGATTTTATGGCATGTCAACTCTTGTTGGGTTATTTTATGCCGAAGATGTTTTGTTTTATTCAGTCTTGATGGGTATTCAAATTTTTTTTTATTAAACTCTTCTTTAAACTCAATTTTTTTAAACACATTTTTAAAACACATTTTTAACCGATAGATGGGACTCTAAGAGGTACTATCACTCCGGGTCAGAGTAGACTTAGGAGTATTGTCGATAAATGGATACTCCACACTCCCCAGAGCTTCAGAATTGGAACTTCACGATTTGATGCAGTTTAACCACATAACCAGGACCCCCAGCCACCGCCTTCTAGTACATATTAGATAAAAAGGGTTGAACAATATATACATGATTATAATAGTCCGTTTTTTTATTATAATATGCCGTTTTTATATAAGATTAATATGGCTTGCTATACATATACAGAAATAGTGCTTGATATCGGTAATAGAGTATATGTGTCTAAGTTAGGATAGCGTAGATACAGAGTCAACAACGCTTTGTGTCTGTCAGTTTCTCAACTATGCGATTATCATACTTGGCTGACCCTGTGGTTACGTTATTCTAAGCAATATATATATATATATATATATATATATATATATAAAATTTATATTTTTTGCTTGAAGGCAGTTACAATGCGTAGAGCGTATAAAATTCGATAATTAATGAAAATAATCATGATGTAGCGTTAGTTTGTATTCGCCTGGTGGAGTTGTCTGCCCCTTTTAGTTCGTTGGTGCCCGCTAGGGCACCATAGTATTTAAGCGCCGGGTTCAAAACCTTTCGGCCTCTTTTCCTGTTTCAGTAACTACGAGCCACATGGGGTAGATTTTATCTAACCCCTCTCGTTGGGGCTCCGTCCCCCTTACATTACTGTAAGTTATTTACAGCATGGACTATCGCTAGTCTCATGTCTGTACTCATATATGTATATCTGTATCATTCATGAATGTGTCTTTATCTTTATTTGTGTACTCCCTTTTTATATGTACTCTGTTTACCATGTACTTTGTATCTACTGTTATCCATGTGCTGTGTATATTAAATGTTTTGGCTATTAACCTTCGTCGGAGTTATTTGTATGCAAAGTATCTAATAACTTTGCACCATCCTTATAATGACAAGCGAACTCGGCAAATATCGCCCCCTACGTAGAACATCGTACAGCAGCTGTTTCAACTTTATCACTGATTAGACTTAATAAAGTTGAAGCATCTGCTGTACGATGTTCTACGTAGGGGGCGATATTTGCCGAGATCGCTTGTCATGATTATTTTCATTAATTATCGAATTTTATACGATATACGCATTGTAACTGCCTTCAAGCAAAAAATATAAATAATAATATACTTTACTCAACAATGCTTGTAAAGCAAATGACCCTAATCTCATATATATATATATATATATATATATATGCGAAGTCTCTAACCGTTACACTAGCTTGCCATTCCCACGAGTCACACACGGAGCAGTCTCCCATGTCTATAATCTTGCTGATGAGACCTAATAGGTCGAAATGTACATTCAGGGATTGACATTTTATCGACTTGTTTAGCCTTACATTTGAACATATATGCCCGCCTAAATTCATTAATTATTAACTAATTAATTTTCAAAATTAGGTATGACTTCAATTAAGCACATATCCTCCAAAAATTGTCGGCTTAAAGCCATATAAAAAATAAACACATTTGTTTGTTTACTTAACCTATATATATATATATATATATAATATATATATACTTATATATATGGAGATTGTGTGTTTTTCTGTCTGTAACCGAAACTATATTCCTACTCAAGTCACAATTCTCTTATTATTGACATCACATTCTCCATGATCTTATTTTTATCTAAACATCAATTTTTAATAAAATTGTCTTACATTATTAATACTGTTAACTATGTCTACATACTGACAACATGCAATTATATTTATATATACAACAAAATAGCAGTTTACAGTGTGAACGGAAGGCTAATTTGCATATTGATATTAAAAATCGAATTTTAATAAATATGTGCTTAGTATTATTGATTTCTAACTGTTTGGTTTATTTTAATGAATATAAGCAAAAATCTCTTCAATGAATCTTAAATGAAATCCATTAACAAGAAAAAAATAACTCATTTTATTATTCACTTCTCTTTTAACTAAATACTTAAATTAGAAAAAATAACAATGAAAGACGAGAGTGATGGAAGAGTAAGTTTCAGTTGTTCCATTTTTATTATACCCCTCTGTTTTAAATCTTTTATTATACTCCCTCTGTTTCAAATCTTTTTATCTGTATTCTTATTTAGTTTCATTAGCCTTTCTAATTTATTACAATATTTTAATACATTAAAACGTAAATACTTGCACCCGGAGGGTGCATATATTTGCTAGTATATAAAATGAATATAAACTCATGAAAGTAATTTAGGTAGCAATCAATCCAAACAGGACATTAAAGTAATTTAGAGCCCCCTCATTCATCATACATATATATTTCTTTTCATATAGACTCAACAAACCTGTTGACTTATCTATCTAAAATGTCGTTTTATAACTTAACTATTCATTTAGGTCGCTTTTCTCAGATGAGTTCTATTCATTAGAGAATTCTCATGACCGACGCGTCTGCTTTCTTCATTCGAAATTCTATTCGATTATTTGCTTTAAACGTTCCTGTTTAACATGATTCGCCTCTGGTATTTTAATTCTTCTAACTTTCTTCTCGGAGATTCTGATTATTTCGTTCATCCTGGTGATCTACTTAACTGACGAAATATTTATAAATATTATCATTTCGATTCCTGTCGGAGGGGAGTCGTTAGTATACATCGCTGAAGAGACTTAATAAAGTCGAAACAGTCTGTACGGTGTTCTGCATAGCGAGCCATCCTTTGCAGGATTCTCTTGTCAAGATTATTTTCTATAATTATCGTATTTTATACGATACATGCATTATAATTGCCTTCAAGCAAAAATATAAATAATAAATATTATCACTTTTTATGGCTTTTCTGTGTAGGTCATTCTTTCTATAAATTTACGAATTGTGTTGCCGCGCAAAAAATAAACCGCTCTTTGGTTTGTTTGTTTGGTTTGTTTTGTTTTACGGCATATCAACCTCAGTGGGCCATTTAATGCCGATAAAGTTTTGAAATAAATCAATTCTTAATGGACAATACAATTTTTTTTATAAAATACTTTTTCTATTTAACCCATAGATGGGACCCTAACAGGTACTACCACTCCGGGTCAGAGTGGACCAGGGAGCAATGGTGATGAAGGGGTGTTCCACATTCCCAAACCTCCAAAACTGGAACCTCACATCAGATAGAGTTTAACGTCATTCCCAGGACATGTAGACCCGCAGCCACCGCCTTCTAGCACCCATATGATAAAAAGGGGTTGGGGCTTGCCATAAGGGCAATAGGGTTGGGAAAATCATATAGGTGCTAGGGCTTGACGTGACCAGCCGATTGAGCTCTTTTGGTGGTGATTAGAATGGACTGACTGAATCCTCAACAGAAACGTATGACCCCCAACAACCAAAAATGGGTGTTGGTTATTTTGTTTTTTTAAGAAAGCAAAATATTTTTTTCCATTTTTTTTCTCCATAAATGTAAACTGCATTGTTTGGAATTGGTTGGTAATTTATGAGGAAGTGCGTTCCGGTCTCCTGCCTCAGAAATTGCTACCCGGTGACTATTAAAATAACGTCCCCAGCAATGTCGTCTCAGATTTTCTTTTATTTATGTTTGTTTAATGTCTTGTTTTTAGTTTAAATAAACAAGAATTACGACAAAAAAAGCGACACCCCACAAATACATTTACTTGTAGAAAATATCTATCTATCTATCTCCATTTGTTCATATCTATCTATATTATTTTGTTTGTTTATCTATCTATCTCAGTCTATTCCAAACTATATATCCATCTTCATATCTAAACAAGAATTACGACAAATTACGATAAATGAACAAGAATTACGACAAATTTCTATAAATGAACAAGAATTACGACAAATTACGATAAATAAATAAGAATTACGCCAAAAAAGAGAAGCCCCCTCTCTAAATTACATTTAACGCCCTAAGTTGGTTGTTTTCTTTCAAGTAACACCGACATAGCTGGGGACGTTATTTTAATAGTCACCGGGCAGCAATTTCTGAGACAGGAGACCGGGACGCACTTCCTCATGAATTACCAATTGGTTTATAGCAAAAATTATGTTAATCTTGCAAAAAACATGTTTGTTTGTTTTTGTCTTTTTAAATATGGCAAATCAAACAGCTTGCTCAAGACTTTAACAGATTTTTGTCATCAAATCTTTGGTGGCTGAGAAGTGCAAACCATGTGACATTTACAGAAGAATGCGTGATGTGTACGTAGAAGAGTGTCTTAGTAATAAAAAAAAGGAAAAAAAAAGAAGATATTTACAAATAGGATAAACATTGGTTTGCAACTACAAGCCTGGGTTGAAAAGGCAGTTCATGGAGTGGAAACCTACTGACTCTCCGGTAAATAAAAATGTTTCGAGGGCAGCGGTCAGTAAAGAAGATCTTCTGGGACCTGTAAGAACTCATCAATATTGATTTTCTTGAAGAAGTTGCAACTGTAAACAATGTTTTCTATTTCCAGCTCCTTTGGCAAAATTCACTGTATTTATTGAATGACCCTCGTACAATTTACATAGCTGCCATTTTGTATGTGGTTGAACTCGTCCGTTGTGTACTTTGGTGTGCAGATGCGAATGGCCCTAAAGTAAAATCCTATTAGAATTCCTCTCTTGGTGTTGGCGTTGTGGTGGGAATAAAAGTAAAAAACGAGTTTGTGGAGTTTTGGGGTATTTTCTGGGACAACTGCCGAATAATTTGTGTCTGTACGACCGCGTTTAAACCTCTTAACCGTTGTTTCCGACGGAGAAGAGTCCGAATAACACTTATTAAGCCATTGCTTTGCTTGAACAGTATTTTTTCTATAAGAAAGCAATGCTTTATCAACACACGAAATTAAGATTTTTCCATTGTTTTGAAAATTTGCAACAGTAGATTCACTTAAATAACTGTAATTTATAGACTAATAATCCAGTTGGGCTCAAATATTGACACGTGCCATTTTAAGGTTAGAATCATATGGATTTTTTTATTAGTGTATTAGAATTATTGAGTGATGTGTTATGCCGTCATTTTTGGAATGGGTTTGTGGTACACTTTGAATTCTAACTTAAAAATGACCACATACACTTTTATTCGCACCACAGCACCGACACCATTAGAGGAATCGTTATAGGATTTTACCTTAGGACTCGTTACATCTGTCCTGAAGTATCTGAAGGACAAGTCCAACCACATAGAAAATGCCTTCCTAGATCTTCTATATTCCAAATCTTTCATACATGCTGGATTATGCTCTTTGGTATAAGCTATACGAACAACCACCGTTTATATTTATAGACTATTCCAAGCACGGGGAGATGGATTGACCAATGAAAAAACGCCAAACATATATTTAACGTCGTTGATAAATTGTCCTAAAATTAATTGCCTAATTTACTGACTCACAGAAGGACCAACAGATCAACAGGCATGGATTAAAACTGACACTACATCTTTCTACTTCAAGGAATACTTTAAGGATCAAGAGACAAGGATTAAAACTGACACTACATCTTTCTACTTCAAGGAATACTTTAAGGATCAAGAGACAAGGATTAAAACTGACACTACATCTTTCTACTTCAGGGAATACTTTAAGGACCAAGAGACAAGGATTAAACTGACACTACATCTTTCTACTTCAAGGAATACTTTAAGGATCAAGAGACAAGGATTAAAACTGACACTACATCTTTCTACTTCAAGGAATACTTTAAGGATCAAGAGACAAGGATTTAAAACTGACACTACATCTTTCTACTTCAGGAATACTTTAAGGACCAAGAGACAAGGATTAAAACTGACACTACATCTTTCTACTTCAAGGAATACTTTAAGGATCAAGAGACAAGGATTAAAACTGACACTACATCTTTCTACTTCAAGGAATACTTTAAGGATCAAGAGACAAGGATTAAAACTGACACTACATCTTTCTACTTCAGGGAATACTTTAAGGATCAAGAGACAAGGATTAAAACTGACACTACATCTTTCTACTTCAAAGAATACTTTAAGGATCAAGAGACAATGATTAAAACTGATACTACATCTTTCTACTTCAATAAATAAATCCAACTTTATACCACAAGCAATATCCACTGTGAAACTCAATATAGCATCGGAACTAAGCGCCTAAAATGGCGACAAGAATCGCAACACAACATGGCTGCCATTGTTAATTCGCTAACAGATGAGTCAGCTATTGATAAGAAATATCGATTTCTTTTATTTATTTATTTCTCTGTTTTATCGATTTTTGATAAGAAAATCGATTTCTTTTATTTATTTATTTCTCTGTTTAATCGATTTTTGATAAGAAATATCGATTTCTTTTTTATCTATTTCTCAGTTTTATCGACTTTTGATAAGAAATATCGATTTCTTTTTTTAATTTATTTCTGTATTGAAAAAGTGCCCTGTTTTTTTTTTCTTTTTCTTCTTTCTTTTTTTTTTTGCGAGAGGTGCATTCGGCCGATTATCTATTTCTCAGTTTTATTTATTTTTTTATTTATTTCTCAGTTTATCGACTTTTGATAAGAAATATCGATTTCTTTTTATCTATTCTCAGTTTTATTTTTTTTTATTTATTTCTCAGTTTTATCGACTTTTGATAAGAAATATCGATTTCTTTTTTATCTATTTCTCAGTTTTATTTCTTTTTTTATTTATTTCTCAGTTTTATCGACTTTTGATAAGAAATATCGATTTCTTTTTTTATTTATTTCTGTATTGAAAAAGTGCCCTGTTTATTTTTTATTTTTAAAAAAATTTTTTTTTTTGGCGAGATGTGCATTCGGCCCGATTCAATGTGTTATTTTCAAAGGGACCAGCAGAAACGATTTTCATCGAAAATAAACCACGCAATTCATTTTGCTATCACTTAACTGAATGTTTCTTTATATATCCCACACTCATCACTTTCTGTCCTCTAACTTCTGCAGCAACAGTATGCTAAACATTGCATACTAGCAGGACCTGTGGATATACCACAGTTGGTTGTTGTTGGTTGGCATCCTTACGTCTACGAAAGACGATGGCGTATTTTTTTTTACTACGTAGCCAGGGCGGGTTGTTTTGGAGGATGTGTTGTTGTCCAATCAGCAGACCCCACTCTCTGCCGCTGGATTCCAAAGGAAAGGGTAAGAACCTATGAAATTCAACGTAATTATTACAACGTTTGATATGTTTACTTAAGAGCTATTGGAAAAATACTTCAATATGTAAAAAGTTTTGCTTGCTTTTTTTTCATCTTTTTTATTGAAACAGATTAGCGTTATCCCTTCCGCGCTCTCACCCTCTCTATATATCTTTCCTCTACTCTCTGTATTTCTTATTATTCTTATTATTATATTTCTGTGTAGTATGTCCTTTCCCCCCCCCCTTTTTTATAATAAAAACGGAATGGTCAATTATTTAGCTGAGGTGACGACACTTATAAGAAATAAGAATTCGGCGGATAAGCGGCACCAGATAATCAGGATTTACATTTTTGCATTTCATCTTGGACAATTTGGACGGTCTCATTTTTTTTTAATTCGAGGGTGTTGTAAGATGATGACGGTCGGAAGATTAAGGAACACGAGTATCATATTGCATATGAAGAATGATAATCGATTCTATAACGGCTAAGTGTATCACGTATTCAGCCAAAAACAAAGGAAACCAGCTCACTAAAACGTGACGTCACAAAACCAGCTCACTAAAACGTGACGTCACAAAACCAGCTCACTGAAACGTGACGTCACAAAAGTATTCAAATCTTTCCACACCATAGTTTCTCGTAGTTAGGAGGCTGAATGTGTTACGTAGCGCCTTTTCTTTTCTTCTCTGTCTAGTCTTCTATCTTCTAATGGTCGGGTATATCTTCTACAGGTCTCGTCTGGTCTTTCTTATCTGGGGATTCCGTGTCTGGTTCTGCTGGGGACCATTTTTATCAGAAGCCTTGTGTCATTGTTAGCTTTTAGTAATAACACAAGACTTCGATTTACCTTTGGATGTTATTTATTTCCGGATCCCCAGAACAAGACAAATGCGCGCAGTAGAGTCACATCTTGCTAGCTTCAGTCCTAATCTCAACTCTCTAACTGCAACTCTCTACTGAGTTCCTTACACCTTAAAACCGGAAGGGCTTCTATTGCCTTCCGATTCCCACGGTCCCTTTCCGCAAGGCAAGGTCAGAGTGAGGTCAGCATTGTCACTCACTCTCAAGGCATCAGCTGCACTGATCGCCATAAGGATTTCTATACTACCTTAAAAAGTAATAGGGATCCAATTAATATGTAACAAATGTTTCATCAACCCCAGTTTTTTTCATTTAGGACATATCCAGGATCCCCAATTCAAACTTTTATTGTAAATCAGAAACCACAATTAGTTAAGAGCTGTAATTTGCCGCTTAATCTAAGGAGATATAAATAATTACACATGCAAATTTTCAGCTAGATCAAACAACTGGAAGTGGGTCATGGGCATTACTTATTGAACGCCCCTCGTAGAGTCAATTTTGAGAGACTTACCAGTATGTACTCGGCCCAGCCGGGGCTCCAGTGTGCTTCGGCCACTGGACCGGTAAAGTAAATTAATAGCATCGATCGCAGGGTCCCCCCCCTTGAGGGAGAATGCCGACAGGATCGATGCATTTTTGTGCCTACCACCCATGAGCTTCGGCTTGTGGGTGGGCCCACATGAAAATGTACTTGTGTCACGCCCTCATAAGTGGGATAGTGGGATGGAGAGGGAATTTGAGAATATCTGGTATCTTATGTTTTAGTCAAATCTCGGGGATAATTTCTGGTTGACTGCTCCTGGAACTGCTCCGAAATGTCTATCAGAGCCTAAAACCTCTTGGCAAATCACGTGATCGATACGTCCAATCACAGAAAGAGTCTCTCACACTTAACTCCACACACAGAAATAAACGTAACATATCACTCAATAAATCCCGGGCCTGACATATAGATGGCGCCACAAATAAAAAAATGCATATGATTTTTATAAAGTGCTAACCTTCAAATGGCATGTGTCAATCACCCAAGAAGGAGACTACTTAGATGAATAAAGTCGAATTTTGCCAAAAATGTTATTAGTTAGGCCCGGGACTTATTGAATGATCTGTTATTTTGATGTTTTCATAGGTCATTTAGAAAGATCTTGATTGCTCGGAATATACGCCAATTTGTGACAGTGTGATGGAGAGGGAATTTGAGAATATCTGGTATCTTCTGTGTCAGTCAATCTCAGAGATAATTTATCTCTCGTGGGGGGTG
>CM042156.1:88832881-88843457 GCA_023376005.1 Doryteuthis pealeii | reverse complement strand
TTTATCTTTATTTTAAAACCTCAATTATTAATTAAAATGGTTTACATTATTAATACTGCTGACCATATCTACATACTAAGAAACATACATTTCTATTTATATATACAACAAAATAGCTGGTTTTACAGTGTGTACTTGAAGGCTAATTGCATATTGATCCTTAAAATTTTTGATTTAATAAATATATCGCTTAGTTTTATGATCTTCTAATTGTTTGGTTTTATCTTCATTGAATAGCAGCAAAATCTCGGAAATAAATCTTAACAGAAAATTCATTAACAAAAAGAACATAACGTAATATTTTTTACTTCCTATTACTAAATAGTTACACCAGAAAAATCTTACAAGAAGACGGGGAGTAACGGAACAAATGATTGGAAGAGTAATTTCAAAGTTGCTTCTTTCTTATTTTTCAATTCATACCCCCCTGTTCCAAATCTTTCTCTTATTTGCATTCGTATTCAGTCTTCATTAGCCTTCTAACTTCTAATATGATATTTTATTATATTAAAACTTAAATACTGCACCCGGAGGTGCATATAATTGCTACGTCCGTATAATATAACCAAACTGTGTGCCAAAAAAAGTCCCTACTTCAATTCAACCTCCTCTCATAATTTTATAAGGACAAGCTGTTTTGAATTTCAACAATGTTCTTTTTTTCTGGATCTGTTGCTTTACTAAGGTTAAAGAGTTCACGTTTATCCTATATTTTAGATACTGGCGGTATCGCATGAAAACATTTCAAAAACAGCTTTCCTCCCAGGATTTGAACTCGAGTTCGTACTCCTATCCTACGACGAGCGGCCTCTTACTATAATTTTACTGCTGCACCTGCTAGATTGAAAAACAAATTGTCAAAAAGTGTTGTATACTGGATCATACAGGTATTTAGTATACTAGTACATTCAAACTACATGTGCACCATACTATAGCTAACTCGCAACAGAGTTCCTGCAAACCCGAGGTAGACCGGTTTGCGTAACCTTTGCAAATCAGGTATTCTACCTCTCATCTCCACTCATGAGCTCAGCTTGTGGTTGGTCCACATAAAAACAGCCTTGTATCCAGCCCTCATTACAGTGGGATGAGAGGTAAAATACCTTGATTTGCAAAGGTACGCAAAACCGGTCTACCTCGAGGTTTTAGACTCGTTGGAGTTTACTATACTGTATGGTGCACATGTAGTTTGAATGTACTAGTATACTAAATACTGTATGATCCAGTATACAACACTTTGTTTGACATTTGTTTTTCAATCTAGCAGTGCAGCAGTAAAATTATAGAATAGGCGTCGTCGTAGGATATGGAGGTAGCGACTCGAGTTCCAATCCTGAGGAAGCTGTTTTTTATTTTTCATGCGAAATACCCCAAGCCATATCCTAAATAGTCTAGGATAAACTGAACTCCTTAACCTTAGTAAAGGCAACAGATCCAGAAAAAAAGAAACATTTTTGATTCAAAACAGCTGTGCTCCCTTTTAAATAAATTATGAGAGGAGGTTGTTGAATTAAGTAGACATTTTTGGCACACAGTTTGGTATATTATACGACTAGCAATATATATGCACCCTCCGGGTGCAAGTATTTAAGTTTTTAATATAATAAAATATCATATTAAATTTAGAAAGGCTAATGAAACTGAATAAGAATGCAATAAAAAGATTTTGGAACAGAGGGGTAGTATGATTGAAAAATAGAACAACTTTGAAATTAACCTTACATCATTTTCGTTACTCCCGTCTTTTCATTGGTAAATTTTCCTGTGTAACTATGTTAGTTTAAATAGGAAGTAAAAAATAATATTACAGTTATTTCTTTTTTGTAATGAATTTCTGTTAAGATTTATTCCCGAGATTTTTGCTCATATTCAATAAGATAAAACCAAACAATTTAGAAATCAATAAAACTAAAGCATATAATTTATTAAAATCAAATTTTAAGATCAATATGCAAATTTCGCCTTCACGTACACACTGTAAACAGCTATTTTGTTGTATATATAAATAGAAATGTATGTTCTTAGTATGTAGATCATGGTCCGCAGTATTAATAATGTAAAACCATTTTATTAATAATTGAGGTTTAAATTAAAAATAAAATCATGGAGAATGCAATTGTAAATAATTAAGGGAATTGTGACTTGTATTAATAATATAGTTTCGGTTACAGAACAGAAAAACACACAATCTCCATCATATAATAAGTTTAACACATCTTATTTTACCTCCCGGACAACACATTGGTAAATGAACATTTTCATTTTTTTGTTTTTTGTTTTTCATTGTTGTGACTTTATATAGGGTGATCAAAAAAAACCAGACTTTAAAAAAAAAGTAAGGCCTGTTTGTTGGTCACAGCTGTATACCTATATAGACTTTATAATAGATATATATATATATATACTATATATGCTTTGGTATTACAAACATCCCTCTTTTAAAAAATTGTTTATATTTTATTTTAATTTTATTGTTATCATTACTTTCATTCTTACTTTTATCCCTTTATATTATTTTTTATATATATCATAAACCGTATTTAACTACCCAAAACTTCTGTTATCCGTAACGCCTACAATCCGGCAGTTTCCTATACTCTCTCTAACCAATCCACTGCAACCAATAAATAATTTTAACCTTTCGTTTTTTAACTCATTATTACCCCACATATCTACCTTTCATTAAAATAGTAATTGAAAAATAATCTCCACAATTAATTCAAAAGTTTTAATCCAATAACAAAAACGGTCACGATGAATCTTTAAATATACTACATTCGTCATAAAAGATAAGTCCTATCTCCAACACGGCACATGTATTCGTACCAACTGAGATTAATCGAAAAACTCGATTATATCAACGGATGTAACCTGAAGAATCATCGATTTCAACTCGAGTAGGTTCTTTTATACTTTATATATTCTATATATATACATATATATATATATGTGTGTAGTGTGTGTGGTGTGTGTTGTGTGTGTGTGTGTGTTTTGTAATTTGCAAGAAAAAAGGCTTAAAATCGGTATTAAGCGATTTATGGTCCATTTCCACCCGTTATTTTAGAACCCTTCCGAGTTTCATCAGATCACTTCTTTATGAAAAGGGTAAATATAATAAATTCAGCTTACATTATACATTCCTTTCCTGATCCCAATTGACAGTTATTTATATATATATATATTATATATATTGAGAGAGAAGTGGGGAGAGTTTTTTCGACTCGCCGATGACGTCACCTGAGATTTTGTCCGTGTGTGTCACGAGTATCTATCGCTTAGTGTCTTTTTATTTTTATTTTTTGTTTTTTTTTCACGTGCAGTTATATTTTTGACAACCTTCAGTGTCCGCAACAGTGACCTTTCCATGTTCATATGTTTCGATTCTGCACTCCTGTGACCTTTTTAGTCAGTGCTCCGAATCAGCATTCCTGGTATCCTATCTTTTACCTGTGTTCAAGTTTGGTCATCTGATCCAAGTTTGACACAAGCACCTCTACTCTGAGAACCTCTCTCAGTGCACATGCTATATAACACACCTCTTGACCATATGAAAATAACATTTCTCGTAATTCACTTTTTTTTCTTTGTCTTTTTCTAAATTTCATTTCCTCGCTGCCTCCACGATCTTTTTGTGGATAAGAAACAAAAGATTATTATAGCCCCCCCCCACCCCCAAAAAAAAAGAGAAGAAAAAAGTTCATTGTTTAAAAGAAGTCTATCGACGATAGGGTTTTTTTCGGTTAAATCAAACTTAACGGACCTAAATTCCACCATCGTATGTCACCCCGCCGAAAGAAAAAAATATACCAAAAATCAGTGAATTAATTTAATGAAATTTTCAGTGTTGATATATCAATGAATAAAAGATATAATAAACCAGTTATTCTATTTAAAAAATTTACATTTTTCAGCTCAGTTAACTTTGAACCACGTATCTTAGAGGCGTAACACAGATTCTCAAAGAAATAATAATAAGAAAAAAGTTCACTGTTTAAAACATGTCTATCGATGATAGGGCTTTTTTCTTCTTTTTATTTATAAATTTTATATATAACCTTGTTATGGCAACAAGTTGAGAAGGAAAAACTCTGAATTCAAACCTGCTTAAAATTTGTCATTGTGTCACATCCTGTACTTGCGAAGAGGTTGGTTGCTTGGTTGATTTTAACGGCATCAACCCATCTGGGGTTATGTCATGCCTAACGGTTAGGAAGTAATATAATTTGTGTATTTATATTTATACTTTTGTAGTAATTTGTTTTAACAATATGTTAGCATCATTGGGGATCATGTTGTATGGAATTGATTAAGTTCATGTCTATATTCTATGGTATAATTTTTTTCCCTAAAGACAGAATGTCTTCCATGTTGACATTTTCAAATAGATCTTTCATATTGTTTGCATTAAAATAACGGTTTCTGATGTGAGAAAAAAACTGCATTCTATGAATATGTGTTTAACAGTCAAAGTTGTTTGACATGTTTCACATTGTGGTTGTTGTTCTTGTTTGAGTATATAGGAGCACGTTAGTCTTGTGTGACCAAAGCGTAATCGGGACACAATGACTTGTTCCTTTCTAGACTTTCTTTAAGCTGGTTACCAGTCTCCCATATGTTGTATATTGTACGAGCAAAACAAAGAAAAGACGACAAAAATAACAAAGGACTTTTTCCCGGTAAAACGAACAAAGAAGTTAAAAAACGGAAGCGAGGCTTTCCGGTCAAAGAAGCAGATAGAAGATAAAGAAATATATAACAAAGGTCCGTTATCAGATCAAAAGATAAAGATGCGTAGGCGTGTCGTCAATACAAAAGCCAGAGGGTCGAGTCAGTTAGACAGTCAGACAGGAGACAGCGAACAGAGCACAAGAAGCGACCGTCGACACTGTCGATCTCTGCCAGCGGGCAGTGAGGTTCGTCCAGCCCTTTACCTCAACATGGCCAGACCATCCCAACAGTAGTAGTAGTCATCGTCAACCCTCGGTCAAATCATTGTCAATGCCTGCCGCCCACCACGTACAGCCGAGAAGAAATAAAGTCAAAACCCCTACTATACAGCATGTGTTGTGATTTCATTAAGCGACCACTACATATATCGTCTAGGGTTAGTGACGATACCCGCTACGATACGTACGCCGAATTTAGCGACATGAGTTTGAAGAAACCGCTATATAACGTATAGATTTTGACGCCAGTATGCATACACATAGTGGGCTTGATTAGGAAGAGTTTATTGTGGATGTTGTTATTTCAGCATTGTTGCCATCTGAGCACGAACTCGACAAAATTATCCCATTCTATTTTTTTTTCTTTAGAAATGTGTCACGACCAGAACTACTGAACAGATTAAAAATCCACCCACCTTCGGTGCACTTGTTTCTTCCGGTCGTCCAGTGGTGTGACCCCCCACCCACCACCAAGCCATCTCCTCTCCATTTAATTAACTGGTCAGCTAAGCACCAAATCCAGTATGTTGCCTACTCACCCATTCACGATTCGCCCGGTTTGGTTAAAAAAGGAAACTCAACACTTTTGTTTGGGAAAAATCGGTTTCTTTTGTCTGTATTTCTTAGATGAGGCTTGATGTTAATAATTTTGATGTTTCGGACAGTTGTCCTCACCTTCATCATGATGTATCAAAAATAAGCGTAAAAAAAAAGGATTTACTAATTTGAATTATTGATATTCTCGGATGGACAGGGAACACCTGATGAAGGACGGAGGAGCAACGACCGAGCGTTGTGTTTTTATATATCTTATTATAATGGAGATTGTGTTTGTCTGTCTGTAACCGAAACTATATTACTACTCAAGTCACAATTCCCTTAGTTATTGACATCACATTCTCAATGATTTTATTTTTATTTAAACCTCAATTATGAATAAAATTGTTTTACATTATTAATACTGTTAAGCATATCTACATACTAATAACATGCAATTATATTTATATATACAACAAAATACCAGTTTACAGTGTGAACGGGAAGGCTAATTTGCATATTGATATTAAAAATATCATTTTAATAAATATGTGCTTAGTATTATTGATTTCTAACTCTTTTGTTTTATTTTAATGAATATAAGCAAAAATCTCTTCAATGAATCTTAAATGAAATCTATTAACAAGAAAAAATAACTGTCATTTTATTCTGTACACCCTCTTTTAACTAAATACTTAAATTAGAAAAAATAAAAATGAAAGACGAGTGTGATGGAAGAGTAAGTTTCAGTTGTTCTATTTTTCGATTATACTCCCCTCTGTTTCAAATCTTTTTATATACATTTTTATTTAGTTTCCTTGGCCTTTCTAATTTAATACGATATTTTATTACATTAAAACTTAAATACTTGCACCCGGAGGGTGCATATATTTGCTAGTCACAATAAAGATGATGACAGCAGTCCGTAAAATCAAAATAGTATATTAGATTTGGTCTTCAATATTCGACCTAAACATAAAAATACTGTATTTTTTATGCGTAAATATTCAAATGAAAAGAGGATTGGTGGTACCTTTTAGGGTCCCATCTATGGGTTAAATAAAAATAATGTGTTTAAAAAATTGAGTTTAAAAAAAAATGTGGTATGTATAAAAAAGATTGTTCACTGCATTGGTAAGACTTCATTTGGAGTTTGCTAATGTGGTTTGGAGCCCGAAACTCATCAAGGACACAAAACTCGTTGAAGGACACAATATGGACCAATCATTGAAAAGGCTAAATCAAATTGTCTTTAAAGTAAAGTACTTTGATAATAAAAGTATTCGAAGAAGACTGATGTTATTGGATTTTACGCCTCGAGTTGAAGAGGAAACGCCAATAAACACATTCTAATGTTCATGATTCTTCTTGTGGCACATGTCGGGACGATAGGCTTGTAAAAACAATGGCTTCATTACTTGAATAAGGCCTTCAAAAGTTCTTTGACGCCTTGTTTGATCAACAGTCAAACTATTTAAAGTGATTTCCCAGTTTGGGTCTGTTATAGGGGATATAACCAATCTACATAATGGAATAATCCTACTACAACTATAAGTAGCAAAGACAATTGTAGCTTGAAGAACAGGCGACGCGATTCAGTTCTAGACTGTATTGTCGGACGTAACTTACTTTCCTTCTGTAATTTCTACTTTCTTTGTTCAATACAATTGTATCAACTTTCACCGTTTTTTTGTCTTTATTTGTGACCCGTAACAACGCCACAACAGGGTCATTACTAAGCTCGGATACACAGGGAACACCTGAGGAAGGTCGGAGGATACGGCGGTCAAAACGTTGTGTTCATGCTTACCACAATAAAGATGAGGGCAACAGTCCAAAACATTAAAATTATTCAAATCTTTTTATTTTAATTTTTTATTTTATATATAATTACCAACCCCTCCGCACGAGCAGGATGCGACACAAGGTCAATTTCTTAAGCGGAAACAGAGTTTTCCTTCTCCTAGACTGGTTACCTAGCCATGGTTAAAGAGCCCAGTCCGCCCTGCTATTTTACCCATAGCTGGAGGGAGAATTGGATTTAATTTTTTATTTTATTTCGCACCGATTATCTTCCGATGTCGAACTTGGTGTGAAAACCTTCCGAACAGCAACGCTAATGGTCAGCTCGGGACGGGCGCCGAAGAGAGAGAGAGAGAGAGAGAGAGAGAGAGAGAGAGAGAGAGAGAGAGAGAGAGTGTATGTCTTTTCGACACGCCTATGACGTCACCTGAGATCTTCCCCCGTGTGTCACGACTGCCTGTCGCTAAGTGCTTTTCTTTCACGTGCAGTTATATTTTTGACAACCTGTCAACTATCTTCAACACTGACCTTTTCATATTCGCGTGTTCGATTCTGCACTCCTGTGACCTTTTTAGTCACTCCAGCACCCTTGCTTTACTTGCGCTCAAGGTTGGTCATCTGATCCAAGTCTGATACAAGGCCCTTTGTCCTGAGAACTTCTCTTAGCGCACACCTGTTGCACATGAATAAAATATATAGAGGTGCGTGGTGTGATGGTTTGAGTCGTAGAAAATTGGACTCATCAATCTAATTTCAAATCCTGGACGAGGCTGTTTGCATTTCACATAAAACTAATATCTTTGGGCAAGGTATACATCCAAATACTCTACCTCCGGCTATAGGTAAATAATAGGGCAGACTGGATTTTTAAAAAACCTTGGCTAGGTAACCAGTCTAGAAGAAAGAAAATTGAATTCGAACCTGTTTAAGAAATTGATCTACTGACACACCCTACTCGTGCGGAAAGATTGGTATATATATATTATATATATATATATATATATATATATATATATATTGATAGATTGGTGAGATTGGTGTATATATATATATATATATATATATATGTAGTATATTAAGAAAGATTGAAAAAACACAGGTTTAAATGAGTTAAGTGGCGAGTTTATTGGCCAACTCTGCAGTGTTTCGATCTATTAATTAGATCATCATCAAGGTATTTGTTGGTATATGGAAGGTAATAAGACATTTTCGGCGTTCTTTTTTCAAACTTCAAATCTTAAACAGACTGATAAACAAGGACCATCACTCGCTTTTCTCGTTATTCTGTGATAAAAAATTTCTTATTACCTTCCATATACCAACAAATGCCCTGAAGATGATCTAATTAATAAATCGAAACACTGCAGCTTCGGCCAATAAACTCACCACTTAACTCATTTAAACCTGTGTTTTTTCAATCTTTCTTAATATACTACATACCGTCGGATTCACTTCCTTTTCTTCACACACACACACACACACACACACACACACACACACATATATATATATATATATATATATATATATATATATAATCAATGTTATATTATATTATGGATATTAATCTAGTAACTATCAGTTTCATGCTTACGCAATCCTCAGACAAGAGTCAAATGTTTGAGATTCTAATATCCATAATATAATATATTATTGATTGTAATACTGCTCTGCTATTTTAGCATTGAGCACCTTTATATGCCAATACTTTTCTCTTCATTCTCTATTCATTCTCTCTCTCTCTCTCTCTCTCCCCTCTCTCTCTCTCTCTCTCTCTCTCTATATATATATATATATATATATATATATATTATATATATGTATATATATATATATATATATGTGTGTATTTGGGCAGCATTCTTTCATTTATACATGTGGAATTAAACAAAGGGCAGGTCTCCTGTTTAACAATTTTATTGGTGATCTTTTCAAGCTTTCTGGGCAACTTTTTTATATTTGGATGGAATTCGTGGATTAGTCCACCGAAGTTCATATCCCGAGTACTTTCGGCACTACGAAGTGCCATCATCAGGGGTGATGTGTTCCATTTTTTTTCTTCAAATTATATTAATGGATGTGGAGGCAGGAAGTAGGAGAATTGATAGGAAAAGTGTTATAGGCATTTTAGAATGGGAGTACTGCATTGGAAATTAATTTTATTTAAGGATGGTTTGTATTGTTTTATGTATAAAGCTTCTAGTATTTGGAGTTTTTGTTTCTTTGTGCAGAATGTGCGTATTTTTTGTTAGGATATTTCGGTAATTAGAGTGGGGGCATGAATGTAAATTTAGGTGTTGTGAAATGGAGCTATTATCTGTTAAATGGAGAGTTAAACGGTGTGATAAAGTCGTTGAGGTAAAACCGATGTAGGTATTTTCATTTTTGGGGAGACAGCAATCTCCTAAGGGACATTTAAATTTGTATTCTACATTGGTCTCATTAAGCCGACTTGTCTGGGGAGAGGAATTGTTGCGGGTAACGAGGTTAGTTGTTTAAAATTTTGTGTAATAAATAATCAATTTTACCTTATTATCAGGCGTGGTTGCAGTAACATTATTCCCAATTATTTGTTTTAGTGCTATTTCATCAAATTTGTAATTCCTGTGCATCTGGTTGTGATAATAAATGTTATTTGAAGAAGTATTTGCTGTAGTATGTTTTTCCTTGTGGTTAGTGTCTATTTTTTGGATTTTTGGGATTCGGACTAGGAATCCCAAGGTTCCTGGTTCGATACCGGCTCTCGTCAACTCAGCGTATGAGTAGCACAGAGATCTATGCGGTAAAGTAGAAAGCTGGTGGTAGGTGTGGCGCTCCAACTCAGACGCAAAAACAATCTCCTTGGTTTAGCACTAGTCAACAAGGGATAGACTCCCTCGCTAATCAGCTGATACCGACATTAGGCCACCCCGACCATAAAGTAATAAAGTGTCGCGAGATCGAACAGCAAAACCCACAAACCTGTGATGAGCCAACAACGGTCCGTCGGTCGAAGAGACAGTGAGTGGCATGTTGTGTGTGGGGGCGGGAGCAGAGAAGGTGAAATGTGACGAGTTCGAGGCGGGCACGAGACGAGTTGTGAAGGAGGTGAAAGCGTGAGTGTCCTTGAGGCCGCGATTTGTAGTTTTCAAGTCTCATGGCTGGCGAGACGAGAGTTGTGACGTGTCTCGGCCAGACCTAGTATAAAAGGAGACGGTTGGGTAGAGCGGCGACAGTTGCGAAGAGTGAACACGACGGACTTAGTTTGTTAGAATTCTTCTCAAGGTTGTGAAACGTAAATTTGACGTGTT
>CM042156.1:88825381-88827881 GCA_023376005.1 Doryteuthis pealeii | reverse complement strand
TATAACCCAGAATTTTAGGAACAATAATACAAAATAGTTAAATGTATTTTTAACTCAACAATAGTTGTTTTTATTTCACATAGCCTAGTGGATAAAGGAGTTAGGTTAAGACAGTTCTAAGTGACAGTTATCTCTAGACTGCCAGTTCAATCCTGGTCAGGGACAGCAGTAACAAAGAATAATAATTAACACAGCTTAACACCTGTACTTCAGCTATGGTTAGCGGAATGAGAACAGGATACCCTAATGGACTGAATAAATGGTTAGGTTCAAAGTTCTGGGATGGCTCCCGATAACAGCAAGAAGGTTCCCGAGAAGAAATACCTGAAGAAGGCCAAAGGGCACATCGGCCGAAATGTTGTACAGATAATAATAAAGATGAGGACAATCGTCTGAATAATCCTAATAATACTAATATTTGTTTTATTTCTCACTGACAATGGGTACAGGAGGATTGATATGTATTACATGCGAAAGGGTAATTTTCAGGCCGCAATTTAGACAGAAAAGTTACATTTTATTTCCCTTTTACGATTATACCACTACAAGTATGGCTAGCTCTGATGGACATATTTTTTAATTTTGTAATAAAATAATTTTAATAAAACTGTTAATTTTAACTAGGGGCTTTAGGGTTAGGGTTGGGGGTTGGAGTTTAGGGTTTAGGGTTAGTTTAATGGGAAACTAAATAAATAATTTGGGTTCTGTTTTTTCTGGGTCTCCCTGTAATATGTTTGAATTTTATATAGTTGGTCTCCTCCAAAAAAATAGACTGACCGACTTTTGACTTGATACTGAGTACTAACCACCGTTATATGACTGAAGAAAATCTCTCTCTATATAAAGGGCAGTTGTGTGAATCTGTATTTCCGGAGGAAACTTCGAAAATAAAACAATTACCGACAAAGTTAATATATACACACATTAAATATCACCAGGGCTTGGTTTTTTAGCAAAAATGATGAAGAATTGATTTATATTTGGGAAGATATTTAAAAATTCAAATTTAAAAAGTAACAGAAGGGAAGTCATTTGCATGTTATTTTGTCTATCTTTTTTGTACGTTTTTTTAATTTTTAAAAATTTTTTTGGCTTTGAAATATAATATTGATTGATTGAATTAATTGCATCATTTATATCTTTTTTTTTTTTAATTGTAAATCATTGAATGGAAATTTCTTACTATACTGTTATATATTTACGTGGGGATTTTTTATGGGGCAACCAGCGAGGATCTCACTCGCGATAAGTAATAATGGATCTGCGAAACTAACTTTAAAAAAATCCCCCCTTTATCCAGGCGACGCCGGGGAGCCACTTCTAGTTAAATATATTTGAAAAAAAAATGATAATAAAAAATGCGCATCAAATTAACTTACGCATTTTATTTATTAATTTTTTTTGCATAGAATTATTTTTTTGTTAACTGTTTGTATTTTCTATCTCTTTCCTTGTGTATCCGTAATGCGTTGGTTGGTTGGTTGGTTGGATTTATGGCATGTCAACACTTGTTGGGTTATTTTATGCCGAAGATGTTTTGTTTTATTCAGTCTTGATGGGTATTCAATTTTTTTTTATTAAACTCATCTTTCAACTCAATTTTTTTAACACATTTTAAAACACATTTTTAACCCATAGATGGGACTCTAAGAGGTACTATCACTCCAGGTCAGAGTAGACTTAGGAGTATTGTCGATAAATAGATACTCCACACTCCCCAGAGCACCAGAATTGGAACTTCACGATTTGATGCAGTTTAACATCATAACCAGGACCCCCAGCCACAGCCTTCTAGTACATATGAGATAAAAAGGGTTGAAAAATATATACATGATTATAATAGTCCGTTTTTTTAATTATAATATGCCGTTTTTTTATATAAGATTTATATGGCTTGCTATACATATAGAGAAATAGTGCTCGATATCGGTAAGGAGTATATGTGTCTAAGTAGGATAGCGTAGTTACAGAGTCAACAACGCTTTGTGTCTGTCATTTCTCAACTATGCGATTATCATACTTGCTGACCCTGGTTACGTATTCTAAGCAATATATATTATATATATATTATATATATATATAATTTATATTTTTGCTTGAAGGCAGTTACAATGCGTAGAGCGTATAAAATTCGATAATTAATGAAAATAATCATGATGTACGTTAGTTGTTATTCGCCTGGTGAGTTGTCTGCCCTTTTAGTTCGTTGTGCCCGCTAGGGCACCATAGTATTTAAGCGCCGGGTTCAAAACCTTTCGGCCTCTTTTCCTGTTTCAGCAAACGAGCCACATGGGGTAGATTTATCTAACCCCTCTCGTTGGGGCTCCGTCCCCTTACATTACTGTAAGATTCACAGCATGGACTATCGCTAGTCTCATGTCTGTACTCATATATGTATCTGTATCATTCATGAATGTGTCTTTATCTTATTTGTGTACCCTTATATTACTCTTTTACATTAACTTGTATCTTACTGTATCCGAGTCTGATCTCTCTCTTT
>CM042156.1:88812893-88825281 GCA_023376005.1 Doryteuthis pealeii | reverse complement strand
TTCTGTATGTGTTGGGTATGATCCTTTTGGTTGTTCCTTGGGTTCCTTAGTGTTGGGTATGATCTTTGGTTGTTCCTGGTGTTCTTAGGTTGGGTTATGATCCTTTTTGGTTGTTCCTTGTGTTCCATTAGTGTTGGGTAATGATCCTTTGGTTTGTTCCTTGGTGTTCCTTAGGTGTTGGGGTTAATGAATCCTTGGTTGTTCCTTGGTGTTCCCTTAGTGTTGGGTATGATCCTTTGGTTGTGTCCTTGGTGTTCTAGTGTTGGGTATGATCCTTTGGTTGTTCCTGTGTTCTTAGTGTTGGGGGTAATGATCCTTTGGTTGTTCTTGTGTTCCCTTAAGTGGTTGGGGTATGATCCTTGGTTGTTCCTTGGTGTTGCCTTAATGTTGGTATAGATCCCTTTGTGTTGTCCTTGGTGTTCCTTAGTGTTGGGTATGTCCTTTGGTTGTTCCTTGGTATTTCCTTAGTGTTGGTATGGATCTTTGGTGTTCCTTGGTGTTCCTTAGTGTTGGGTATGATCCTTTGTTGTTCTTGGTGGTTTCGCTTAGTGTTGGTATTGATCCTTTGGTTGTTCCTTGGTGTTCTTTAAATGTTGGGGTATGATCCTTTGGTTTCGGTTCCTATGGTGTTCTTAGTGTTGGGTATGATCCCTTTGGTTGTTCCTTGGTGTTCCTTATGTTGGGTATCGATCTTTGGTTGTTCTTGGTGTTCCTTAGTCGTTGGTTATGATCCTTTGTTGTTCCTTGGTGTTACCTTAGTGGTTGGGTATGATGCCTTTGGTTGTTCCATTGGTGTTCCTTCGTGGTTGGGTATGATCCTTTTGGGTTGTACCTTGGTGTTCCTTAGTGGTTGGGGTAATGATCGTGTTGGTTTTCCGTTGGTGTTCCTTAATGTTGGTATGATCCTTGGTTGTTCCTTGGTGTTTTCCTTAAGTGTTGGGTATGATCCTTTGGTTGTTCCTTGGTATTCCTTAGTGTTGGGTATGATCCTTTGGTTGTTCCTTGGTGTTCTTAGGTGTTGGGTATGATCCTTTGGTTGTTCCTTGGTGTTCCTTAGTGTTGGGTATGATCCTTTGGTGTTCCTTGGTGTTCCTTAGTGTTGGGTATGATCCTTTGGTTGTTCCTTGGTGTTCCTTAGTGTGGGTATGATCCTTTGGTTGTTCCTTGGGTGTTCCTTAGTGTTGGGGTATGATCCTTTGGTTGTTCCTTGGTGTTCCTTAGTGTTGGGTATGATCCTTTGGTTGTTCTTGGTGTTCCTTAGTGTTGGGTATGATCCTTTGGTTGTTCCTTGTGTTCCTTAGTGTTGGGTATGATCCTTTGGGTTGTTCCTTGGTGTTCCTTAGTGTTGAATATGAAAATCCTTTGTGTTGTTCCTTGGTTTCCTTAGTGTTGGGTATGATTCCTTTGGTTGTGTCCTTGGTGTTCCTTAGTGTTGGGTATGATCCTTTGGTTTGTTCCTGGTGTTCCTTAGTGTTGGGTATGATCCTTGGTTGTTCCTTGGTGTTCCTTAGTGTTGGGTATGATCCTTTGGTGTTCCTTGGTGTTCCTTAGTGTTGGGTATGATCTTGTTGGTTGTTCTTGGTGTTCCTTAGTGTTTGGGTATGATCCTTTGGTGTTCCTTGGTGTTCCTTAAGTGTTGGGTATGATCCTTTGGTTGTTCCTTGGTGTTCCTTAGTGTGGGTATGATCCTTTGGTTGTTCCTTGGTGTTCCTTAGTGTTGGGTATGATCCTTTGGTTGTTCCTTGGTGTTCCTTAGTGTTGGGTATGATCCTTTGGTTGTTCCTGGTGTTCTTTGTTGGGTTCCTTGGTGTTTCCTTAGTGTTGGGTATGATCCTTTGGTTGTTCCTTGGTGTTCCTTAGTGTTGGGTATGATCCTTTGGTTGTTCCTTGGTGTTCTTAGTGTTGGGTATGATCCTTTGGTTGTTCCTGGTGTTTCCTTAGTGTTGGGTATGATCCTTTGGTTGTTCCTTGCCTTAGTGTTGGGTATATCCTTTGGTTGTTCCTTGTGTTCCTTAGTGTTGGGTATCGATCCTTTGGTTGTTCCTTGGTGTTCCTTAGTGTGGGTATGATCCTGGTTTGTTCCTTGGGTGTTCCTTAGTGTTGGGTATTGATCCTTTGGTTGTTCCTTGGTGTTCCTTAGTGTTGGGTATGATCCTTTGGTTGTTCCTTGTGTTCCTTAGTGTTGGGTATGATCCTTTGGTTGTTCCTTGGTGTTCCTTAGTGTTGGTATGATCCTTTGGTTGTTCCTTGGTGTTCCTTAGTGTTGGGTATGATCCTTTGGTTGTTCCTTGGTGTTCCTTAGTGTGTGGGTATGATCCTTTGGTTGTTCCTTGGTGTTCCTTTAGTGTTGGGTATGATCTTGTGTTCCTTGGTGTTCCTTGGGTTTCTTTGTTGTTCCTTGGGTTCCTTAGTGTTGGGTATGATCCTTTGTTGTTCCTTGGTGTTCCTTAGTGTTGGGTATGATCCTTTGGTTGTTCCTTGGTTTCCTTAGTGTTGGGTATGATCCTTTGGTTGTTCCTTGTGTTCCTTAGTGTTGGGTATGATCCTTTGTTGTTCCTTGGTGTTCCTTCCTTTGGTTGTTCTTGTTGTTCCTTAGTGTTGGGTATGATCCTTTGTTGTTCCTTGGTGTTCCTTAGTGTTGGTATGATCCTTTGGTTGTTCCTTGGTGTTCCTTAGTGTTGGGTATGATGTCCTTGGTGTTCCTTAGTGTTGGTATGATCCTTTGGTTGGTTCCTTGGTTTGCCTTGGTTGTTCCTTGGGGTTCCTTAGTGTTGGGTAAGATCCTCTGGTTGTTCTTTGGTATCCCTTAGTGTTGGGTATGATCCTCTGGTTGTTCCTTGGTGTTCCTTAATGTTGGGGCATGATCTTTGGTTGTTCCTTGGTGTTCCTTAGTGTTGGGTATGATCGTTTGGTTGTTCCTTGGTGTTCCTTAATGTTGGGTATGATCCTTTGTTGTTCCTTGGTGTTCCTTAGTGTTTGGTATGATCCTTTGGTTGTTCCTTGGTATTCCTTAGTGTTGGGTATGATCCTTGTTCCTTGGTGGGTTGTTCCTTGTGTTCCTTAGTGTTGGGTATGATCCTTTGGTTGTTCCTTGGTGTTCCTTAGTGTTGGGTATGATCCTTTGTTGTTCCTTTCCTTGGTGTTCCTTAGTGTTGGGTATGATCCTTTGGTTGTTCCTTGGTGTTCCTTAGTGTTGGGTATGATCCTTTGGTTGTTCCTTGGTGTTCCTTAGTGTTGGGTATGATCCTTTGGTTGTTCCTTGGTATTCCTTAGTGTTGGGTATGATCCTTTGGTTGTTCCTTGGTGTTCCTTAGTGTTGGTTGATCCTTTGTTGTTCCTTGGTGTTCCTTATGTTTGGGTATGATCCTTTGGTTGTTCCTTGGGGTTCCTTAGTGTTGGGTTAAGATCCTCTGGTTGTTCTTTGGTATCCCTTAGTGTTGGGTATGATCCTCTGGTTGTTCCTTGGTGTTCCTTAATGTTGGGCATGATCCTTTGGTTGTTCCTTGCTGTTCCTTAGTGTTGGGTATGATCGTTTGGTTGTTCCTTGGTGTTCCTTAATGTTGGGTATGATCCTTTGGTTGTTCCTTGGTGTTCCTTATTGTTGGGTATGATCCTTTGGTTGTTCCCTGGTGTTCCTTATTGTTGGGTATGATCCTTTGGTTGTTCCTTATTATCTGATATAATCCTTTGGTTGTTCCATGTCGAATAACGTGCAAATGAACGGCTTCAATATCGGCGATTAAATAGTTGACTAACCACATATTCGAGCTGTTGATTGGCTGGGGTTTAATCCACGTGACCACACCTAGTCTATAAATTTAAGTGGTGCTTTCTAGCACATCTTATATACCGAAATAATCCAACAGTTTGTAACCGAAACTACATTCCCACCCACATCACACTTCCCTTAGTTATTTACGTCATATTCTCGATGGTAATTAGATATTCATTATTTAATCTTAATTATGAAATTTATATAGCGATATTCTTTATATTGTTCACACCTTTACATCCTCTAAGGACGATGGCGTAGTGTCAAAAAATATCAGACTGAAAATTATGTCAACGGTAGTTTTTGATTTTTCTGTCTTGAAAGTTAAAAACTCGACGGCGAGGGTAGTGGAGTGATGGTGTCTGCATACGATATTTTACAATTTTTTCTTAATTATTGAATTATATCGATTAATCATTAAAAATAAAAATAAAAAAACAAATTTGTGTGTTTCTTAGTTATAAGCATATTAAGTGGTTTGCAAGATTTCAAATATGAATGACCTCTCGTTTGTGAGTTATAAGTCGATAGGTACATACCAAACTTCCTTTTATATATATAGATACACACACACACACACACACATATATATATATATATATATATATAAGATTTTTGGATGTTTGTTTATTTAGAAACGTAGCTGATAAAGTATATATTAAATTTTTACTTGAAGGCACTTACAACGCATGTATCGCATAAAATTCGAAGTATCGAATTTTATGCGATACATGCGTTGTAAGTGCCTTCAAGTAAAAATTTAATATATATATATATATATATATATATATATATGTGTGTGTGTGTGTGTGTGTGTGGTGTTGTGTGTGTGTGTGTACATTTGTGTGTGTACATGTGTGTGTTGTGTGTGTGTGTTTGTGTGTTATGTGATTCTGCGATGAAAAATCAGTATCTATAATCAGTGTTTTTCATCACAGATCTTAACACATCATGTGGCAAAAGTACATTTTATGAACTGAGAATAATTTTTTTCCTTTGGCAAAAAATATTTTTATCTCAGAGAAAACCAAAAAAAAAAAAAAGATAGAATAAAAATAAGGTAAATAGATAAAATCGATAAACCAAGAAAAAAATCAGACACTTCATCTATAATTTCTTCATATATGTAAAACTAGCGTACGCATACAAGCGCAAACATACGCACATAATATATATATATATATATATATATATATATAAACCACAAGGTTCCAGCGAGGGAGTCTATCCCCTTTTCAATAGCGCTAGACCAAGGAGATTGTTTTAGCATCTGAGGCGAGCGCCACACCTACCATCAGCTCCTTACTTTACCGCACAGATCCCTGTGCTACTCATACGCTGAGTTGGCGAGGGCGGGTATCGAACTAGGAACCTTGTGGTTTCTAGCCGAACGCTCTACCGACTGAGCTAACCCGGCCCCTATATATATTATCTGCGAAGTGTGGAGTACCCCTTCATCGCCATAACCCTCACGTCCACTCTGGCCCGGAATAGTAGTACCTGTTAAATAGGAAAAAAATGAGTTTAAAAATATGTTTAAAAAATTGAGTTTACTTTACCGCAAAGATCCCTGTGCTACTCATACGCTGAGTTGGCGAGGGCCGGTATCGAACCAGGAACCTTGTGGTACCTAGTCGGACATCTACCGACTGAGAAGGGTTTACATGTCGTAAAACCAACCAACCAACTAACCAACCAACCAGAATTGTTGTTTCATTAAATTACCGCTAGTCGGCGCACAAAAGAATAAATAACAAGAGATATTGATAACTCCGAAAATAAAAAAGTCGAACCTAAAAATATACAATTTCAATGGCTACCGGCAAAGGGAAAGGCAAGAAAGAGAATTGTTGTTCATTTGTTAAACATCAGTTTCTCTGTCCATATATCCCCCCGTGGTTGCAGTCTTAGTAGCGGCAAATATATTTTTAGAGTAAACTTTACTTTTACCGTATTTGGCGGGCAAAAGACACATTTTTAGCATTAAAATAATTATATACGAATATCACACGGCGTCTCATTCGCTGGTATTGTAACTCGAGGGTCATCTTGCGAAGTTTGAAATCGACAGCTCTGGACCTTGGAAAGGTCACAGTGAATGGTAGACAGCCCCCCCCCGAATACCTTTGTAAACCATACATCTTTCTCTTTTTATTTTTCCAACAGTCAAAATTGTGACTTTTTTATTCTTCTTTTTCTTCCCCTTAGATTCCCCCAAACTCCTTTTTATATATATATATAATATATATATATATATTATATATTATATATAATATATAATATATATTATGTATAATATTATATGTAATATATTTATTATATATATGTATATATATATATGTATATATATATGTATGTATATACATATATATATACAATACATATATATATATACACACACATATATATATATATATTATATATATATATATATATATATAATATACAAAGCGATGTGTGTATTAAAACAGTTAAAAATCCCATCCCATTCTGTTAGTGAAGACAGCCTAATGGTTAAGGTGCGGGACTGACACCCAACCGACCGGAGTTCAATTTCGGCTGTAGGTAACTTCAAAATGTCTAGTCGAAACACGTGTCTGTGGATGACCATATATAAATAATCCAAAAGTCCAGAGAAGAAATCTTCCTTAAGACACAAGAGTTTTTTTTATTTTTTTAAACCTGTCGCAGTTTGAGAGCTCAATGTGTGCTCTTAATGTTAGAGTCACAGAGCAAATATATAAGTAAAGAAATAACAAAAGACTTAGAGATTTAGCATTATAGTCTATTTCAGGGAGCTTAGACAAATTGTCTAACTCTCCCGACTCATCAGAAGCGAAATGATGAGTCAGGAGAGTTAGACACTTTGTCTAAGCTCCCTGAAATAGACTATATGCTAAATCTCTAAGTCTTTTGTTATTTCTTTACTTATATATATATATATATATATTATATATATATATATATTAATGCACTTTCAACGAGGAAAAAATTTTTTTGATATTATAAATTTATTTCGACCAAAACTCAACATGAGCTTAATTTCAACAGAAAACCTATTACATCTGTAACAGATGTAATAGGCTATCTGATGAGACTAGGCTCATATTGAGTTCTGGTCCAAATACATTTATAGTAGCCAAATGACGGTTTCTTAAGTTTTTCTTTCTTGTGCGTCCGACCAATATAGTTACGAGCTGACTCGCATTTGCTTCCGTCAAGCCACAATTGTTCCTATTACTTATAGTAGCCGTCGGCGCATTCCATTATTGTCCATAGGCTATATCACCTATAACAGAAAAGAAACAATTAACAACAAAGTAAATATATATGCACATTAAATATCACCAGGGCTTGGTTTTTGAGCAAAAATAATAGAGATTTGATTTATATTTGTGAAGATAATTAAACAATAAAATTTAAATGATAACAGGATGGAATTTTTTTCTTCATTTAATAATTTAGATAGTAGACATTAACATTTCTTTTCAGAGTAGCTGGATCAATGCAAGGTCTATTTTTTTACATAGGGATTTAAATGGGGCATCCGACGAGGATTCAACTCACGATTCAGTAATAATGGATCTGCGGGCCTAACTTAAAAAAAAATCCTCTACCAAGGCGACGCCGGGTAGCCACTACTAGTACATATATAAAGGGCAGTTGTGTGTGTGTATGTCCGGAGGAAAACGGAAATAAAACAATTAACGACAAAGTAAATATATATGCACATTAAATATCACCAGGGATTGGTTTTTGAGCAAAAATGATAGAGATTTGATTTATATTTGTGAAGATAATTAAAAATAAAATTTAAATGATAACAGGATGGATTTTTTTTCTTCATTTAATATTTTAGATAGTAGACATTAACATTTCTTTTCAGAGTAGCTGGATCAATGCAAGGTCTTTTTTTTTACATAGGGATTTAAATGGGACATCACACGAGGATTCAACTCACGTTTCAGTAATAATGGATATGCGGGACTAACTTTTAAAAAAACCCTCTACTCAGGCGACGCCGGGTAGCCGCTGCTAGTACACAATAAAGATGTAATTTCAAAATTATTTATATTAAGCCTTGGCCCATAAATACATACAAGTATAAGAGATAATATTGATTCATAAAAGTTGTATATCTCTATTCGGTATTTTGGCAACACTTAAGAACACCCTACCCTAACTCTACCTTCGCAAGTCTGACATAATTCAATATTCTTACCATTGTTTCTTTCATTTGTGCTTTTGTGTCGGACTTAACCAAGCGTAATAAAGATCAGCAGAAGTCTCAAGGTTATAGATAACCGCAAACCCTGACAGTATAGAAAGTATTAAGATTGATATGAGGGTCATACAATAGATAAGGTGAAATATTGTCTATGGAGTTGGCAACAGGAAGAACTGTTTACAGTTGTACTTTTCTCTTTATATATACCAGGAAGCGCGTGGTATAATGGTTAAAGTCATAGGAAATGGACTCGTCGCCCCGAGTTCAAATCCTGGACGTGGTAATTGCATTTCACTTAGCGCTAATACCCTTGGGAAAGGTATGAATTCTACTCTCCTCCAGCTATGAGTAAATAGTAGGACAGACTGGACTCTTTAACCTTGGTTAGGCAACCAGTCTAGGAGAAGGAAAACTCTGAATTCAAACCTGTTAAACTCCGCTTAAGAAATTGACCTTGTGTCACATCCTGCTCGTGCGAAGGGGTTGGTATATATATATATATACCAGGGTCATTCAATAAATAAGGTGAATTTTGTCAAAGGAGCTGGTAATAGGAAGTACTGTTTACAGTTGTACCTCCCTTTTTTTTATATATACGACGGTTATTCAATAAATAAGGTGAAGCAAATGCGAGTCAGCACGTAACTATATTGGTCGGACGCAATCTCCACTTTCTTTGCTGTAAATTTCTACTCTTTTGTTCAATACATTTGTCTATATTGTTACCAAGTCGTTTGTCTTATTTTGACTCCTTAAAACCCCACAACATTTTCAAAGTTTCCTCCGGACATACAGATTCAAACAACTGCCCTTTATATATGTATATACAACTTCAGGCCACAGTAACCTCGGGCTCTGTTCAGGTGTTTTTTTTTTCTAAATTACCTTAAAATAAATCATCTTCAAACGATTACCTGGAAAATTCAAACGTTATTTCGAAGCTAAAATGTAAATATTCTCTCTCTTTCTCCTTGTGGGACTTGTACAACAAATGAAGTAACCACCAAAGGAAAAAGAAGAGACAATATTTTTTTTAGTAGACTTAACTTCGTACAAGGCGAGAAGTATAGAGCACCCAGTGGGAATCGAACTCACTAACAATAGTCCATTAGCTTCTCTAGCTGCATAAAGTAAAGTCGTCAGGGCAGCCTAATGTCGGTATCAACCATGCAGCGAGAGAGTCTATCCCCTTTTCACTAGCGCTAGACCAAGGAGATTATGTTAGCATCTGGGGTGGAGCGCCACATCTACCAGTAGCTCCTTACTTTACCGCACAGATCCCTGTACTACTCATACGCTGAGTTGGCGAGGGCGGGTATCGAACTAGGAACCTTGTAGTTTCTAGCCGAACGCTCTACCGACTGAGCTAACCCGCAGGATGTGACGCAAAGACAAACTTTTTAAAGTGAAGTTTAACAAGTTTAAATTCAGAGTTTTCCTTCTCCTAGACTGGTAGCCATACCAGTGTTAAAGGGGCCAGTTTGCTCTGCTGTTTGCCCACCCAACTTATTTCCAGATATTTCGTTTCATGATCGATTTTAGATTCAACGGATGAGTTCAAGGTGGTGGCTGAATTCTGTTCCTGATTAAACTTGAAATCGGAAAGAATGTTAATGTTTCCAAGGAAAAACAAAAAAAACAAAAAGATTTAAAAAAAAAATTAAAAAAAAACAAACAAAAAAAGATTTAAAAAACAAAACAAAAAACCCCGAAAAAAACAAAAATAGAACAAAAAGCACTTTCATATTTTACACAATTATTATAATAGCTTCTGCTCAAGGGATTTTTTTTTTATTGTTGTGTTCTTTTGCGATGACATTTCCCCCTCCCCTTCCTTTTCAAACGGGTCTTCATTTATGGGCATTTAGATATTCAATGGTCATATAAAAATGGTCCTCTGGGTATATATATATATATATATATATATATATATATATATATATTATGAGTGTATGTGTGTATATGTGTTTATTTATCTATAAATTTGTGTGCTTATATTTTAAGTGTTTAAAAAAGCAATTTTTGTGTATGGATATATATATATATATATATATATATATATATATATATATATATATATACTTTTTTAGTTGTTATGTGTGTGTGTGTGTGTGTGTGTTAATACTTTATTTTGTCAAATGAAAAATTGTGTCGTGTTTATATAGGTATATATATTTTGTAGATAATATGGGTGCTATAAACATATATATATATATATATATATATATATATATTATATATATGCGTGTGTGTGTATGTATGTATTTGTGTATGCATGTGTGGATATATATATATATGTGTGTGTATTTGTGTGCGCATATGTATATACTAGCAAATATATGCACCCTCCGGGTGCAAGTATTTAAGTTTTAATGTAATGAAATATCGTATTAAATTAGAAACGCTAATGAAACTAAATAAGAATGCAGATAAAAAGATTTGAAACAGAGGAGGGTATAATCGAAAAATAGAACAACTGAAATTTACTCTTCCATCACTCTCGTCTTTCATTGTTCTTTTCTAATTTAAGTATTTAGTTAAAATACGAAGTAAAGAATAAAATGACACTTACCTTTTCTTGTTAATGGATTTCATTTAAGATTCATTGAAGAGATTTTTGCTTATATTCATTAAAATAAAATCAAACAGTTAGAAACCAATAATACTAAGCATATATTTATTAAAATTACATTTCTAATATCAATATGCAAATTAGCCTTCCCATTCACTCTGTAAACCGCTATTTTGTTGTATATATAAATACAATTGCATGTTATTAGTATGTAGCTATGATTAACAGTATTAATGATGTAAAACAATTTTATTAATAATTGAGGTTAAAATAAGGATAAATTCATGGTGAATGTGACGTCAATTACTAAGGGAATTGTGACTTGAGTAGTGATTTAGTTTCAGTTACAGACAGAAAAAACACACAATCTCCATTATAATAAGATGTGTGTGTGTGTGTATTTGTGTGTGCATGTGTGTATATATATATGTGTGTGTGTGTGTTTTAGATGTTTGCGTTGATATTTCTACGTGTATAATCCTATGTATATCTTCCTGGTTTCTGTGTGTGTACGTATATATATCTGTGTGTGTGTGTGTGAATGTGTGTGTACGAATATTTTTGACGGTTAAATAAAACGATTTTGTGTGTATGTTTGCGAATCTGTATATGTGTGTTGCGTATGTGTGTGTGAGAACGCTCGTGTTATATACTGGCATCAAATGGCTATATGTTATATAGCGGCTTCAAATTCACGGCCCTACTTCGTGTATCTGTATACGTAGCGGTTATATGTTGCGGGTATCGTCACTAACCACTAGACGATATATGTAGTAGTCGCTTAATGAAATCACAACACATGGGTATGGTAGGAACTTTGTATTTATTTCTCTTTCTCGGCTGGTGGGTGGCGAGCTTGACAATAGGAATACCCAAGTGTTGATTACTACTACTGTTGGGATGACTGGCGATGGTGAGGTAAAGGGGTGGCTGGTGGCGTCTCCCGCCCTTGACCGCGACGGACCGTGAGCGTCGGTCACTCAATGTTCTCTGTCCGCCGTCCGCTGTCTGACTGACCTCTGGCTGACTTCCTTTTATTATATATATCAAACGCCTACGCGTTTTTTTTTGTTATCCTTATCAGCGGACACATCTATTTCTGTTTTTAACTTCTTTGTTCCCTTTTACCGGGAAAAGGCCCTTTGTTATTTTTTCGTATTTTCTTTGTTTCGGCTCAACGGAAAACACTACTTCCACTCGTACAATATACAACACTCGCACCTGTTTGCACACGAGTGCACCATTTTTAATGGTGAAATAAAAATGTCAATGTATATACACCCTTAATTTTCAAAATTAGTTATGACTTCAATTAAGCACATATTCTCCCAAAAATTGTCGGCTATCGCCATCTCGTACAGACTGTTTGTTTACTCTCATACACCCTTAAGTATAAGTGCGTGTTTCTATTGTGTCATATTTCTAATGTTTAGATAAAAATGTTTCTAATTGTGCAATTTTAAGTGTGTCAAGCTCAGTCGGTAGAACGTCCGACTAGGAACCACAAGGTTCTCAGTTCGATACCGGCCCGCCAACTCAGCGTATGAGTAGCACAGGGATTGTGCGGTAAAGTAAGGAGCTGATGGTAGGTGTGACGCTCCACCTCAGACACTAAAATAATCTCCTTGGTCTAGCGCAGTGGAAAAAGGGGATAGACTTCCTCGCTGCATGGCCGATACCGACATTAGGCGCCTCGACGATACTTTACTTATCAATATATAACGATAATAATATATAATTGAGAAGGAATAGAGAATGAATGAGAACAAGTATTGGCATATAGGTGCTCAATGCTAATAGCCGGGGAGATTTACAG
>CM042156.1:88804604-88812793 GCA_023376005.1 Doryteuthis pealeii | reverse complement strand
GTTACTTTATAGTAACCGTCGGCGCATTCCATTAGTCTATAGGGTATATCACCTATAAAAGTATGTATGTATGTCCGGATGAAACAATGAAAATAAAACAATTAACGACAAAGTAAATATATACACACATTAAATATCAGCAGTTTTTGCTTTTTGTGCAAACATTATGAAGATTTGATTTATATTCGAAGATATTTAAAAAAGAAATATAATATACATAGAAATAGCATTGAAATCCTACTAGAAAATGTTCAGCGTTTGTAAATCTCAAAAGTAAACAAATCACCAGGTTTACCCCATCTACCCAGGTGTCGCTGGGTAGTTGCTTCTAGTAATAAATAAAGTGCTGGTAGAGCTCAGTCGGTAAATCCTTCGCCTGTGAATCGCAAAATTTTAGATTCTATACCAGTCCTCACCAACTCAGCGTCTCAGTAGCACAGCCTGGGTAGGTGTGGCGCTCCACCTCACCAAAACAATCCCCCCGATCTTGGGTTGGTGAAAAGGGGGTAGACTCTCTCGTTATTTGGCCGGTACCAATAATAGGCCACTCAGCCGGGTTTTTTTTTTACTATTAAATAATTAGACTGTATACATTTGTCTTTTATTTATTTACTAGCAGCGGCTACCCGGCGTCGCCTGGGTAGAGGTTTTTTTTAAGTTAGTCCCGCAGATCCATTATTACTGAATCGTGATTTGAATCCTCGTGGGATGCCCCATTTAAATCCCTATGTAAAAAAAAATAGACCTTGCATTGATCCAGTTACTCTGAAAAGAAACGTTAATGTCTGCTACCTAAAATATTAAATGAAAAAAAAATCCATCCTGTCATCATTTAAATTTCATTTTTTAATTATCTTCACGAGTTTAAATCAAATCTTCATTATTTTTGCTCAAAAACCAAGCCCTGGTGATATTTAATGTGTATATATATTTACTTTGTCGTTAATTATTTTATTTCGAAGGCTCCTCCGGACATACATATACACACAACTTCCCTTCATATATGTATGTATAGACGGACATACATACACACAACTTCCCTTTATATATGTATAGACGGACATACATACACACAACTTCCCTTTATATATGTATAGACGGACATACATACACACAACTTTCCTTTATATATGTATAGACGGACTACATACACACAACTACCCTTTATATATGTATAGACGGACATACATACACACCCCTTATATATGTTATTATATATGTATAGACGGACATACATACACACAACTGCCCTTTATATATGTATAGATCTATTATCAAAGCGATTTTGCCATTTTCGAAATAGTTATCAGAAGAAGTCACACAGAAGGGAGAGTTCCCATAGCACAATGGCTAACGAGCTGAACAGCGATATCGTAGTAAGCAATTACGAACTACTTTCGTGCTATTACGTTCACTCTCGGACAAATCTCCTTTGGAAAGGTATGGACCCTCATCTCCCCAGCTATGGGTTAAATAGTACCACTACTGTTCTTCTACAAGGATGGCTTTGGCATTGTATAAAATACGAAGGTTGACATGCCATTAAACAAAGAAACCAAACCAGCCACATACAGAACGAAAACATTATTCCCGCTCATGTAAACGCTGCAGGAAGTTTTCAACTGTCACTGCTTTCAGATCGTTTTGCCAATTAGACGGGGTTCATCTTCCATATGTGCACGGTCATTCAGGATTAAAATTGATATCCTGTGTTAACTTATTAAATGTTTTAGTTGTATAATCCTGAAGTTTAAAACAGAATTTGATTTGCGCTTCGTTTTTGTAATAATATATTTATGTATATATACTTGAGTGGTCAGTAAAAAGGTAATTCCGGGTGGACATGAGTACAATAGTGTTATTTTCCCCTGCTGCACGTTTCCACCGATAGGTGGCTAGAGTATTTAGGCAGCAGCCCGGGAATTCTGAGTTCTCTTTCTCTCGGGCCAGCAACGACTTCCCATGGTTTAGGCACTTGGTGCCTCACCACCTTAAGTGTGTGTGGAGGGGGGGGTTGCCCCCCACTTAAGGTGGTGAGCAAGCAGAGTCAGACACGCTGTAACTGCTACAAATCGCATCCCTTGTCGCCGTCCATACTGTTCTCTGAAGTCCTGCCACTCGGCAACAAACCAAGTTAATAAGTTATCCATTAGCTGTAGATCGCCAGTCAATTATAAAAAAAAAATCACCTCGCTCTTCTGACATTATACAGGAATATAAATCATTGTATATAAAAAAAAAAAAATGTATATATCTTGTGCATAATTATCAGAAGGCGTTCCTGTTTATTTTGGTTTGACCCCGTTGACAGCTTTTGGGTATCGTTTTCAGACGAGTTGGAACAGGGACAAGAACAGCTTTCCGTCAGGGCCCTATAGTATTGTATAATCCAACAAAACGACTCTAGTACTTGGCCCGGAGCATCGTTCCCATACATACACTGAGACCGTGCCCCAGTGAAGTATTATAAGCTACCAGTAAGTGACATTCCTGCAGAAACTATTCATCACCACTTTAGGACATAGGTCCTACAATCTTCATATATATCTTTATGTATCTGTTTTCTATATACTGCTATACCTTTTGTGATGAGTATATGTATTCCTGTCTTGAATGTATTTCTCTATGTGCTCACGTATTAAAGTCTATGTTTGTTATTACATACATCTGTTGTATATTCTCTTCATTACTTACTTCTTTCTTACTCTATTCTTCTGGCCGTCTTTGGAATCTTATAACATCTTGTCTTGGTCTGGAATCTTCTGAGGTCTGGACTTTCTTGGGGACTTCGGGTCTGGTCTTCTATTGAGGATTTCTCTTTATCAGAAGCCCTGTGTCATTGTTAGTTTTCAGAGGTAATAACACAAGACTCCGATTTGCTTTGATCTTACTTTATTTTTAAATCCCCAACCAGACATCTGCACAGAGTGAGTCGGACCTTGTATAACACGACTCACCACCGTCGTGGTTTCTCGCCGACTGCCTAAATTCTATTTCTAATCTAAACCGGAAGAGGGTCTCCTCCACCGATTCTTACGGTATCCACCGGAAGGTTAGGACTGAGGTCAAGCCTTGTCACTCATCCTTCAAGGCCGTGGGCTGTAACTTATAACAGCCATTTTTATTTCTACACTATTGCACATAAATATTAGGTATCTAATAATTATGTAACACATCTTCTTTGTCGGAGTAATTTATGTACACACATGTACCCACGTTGGAAGGTTACTCTGAACCTTTCAACATATTATAAGAACTTTACCTCTTATTTCTATTTTTATTTCTAATTTCAGACAGTATTAAAAAACAACTCCCGGTTTTATAGTCTGTAATTACACGAAACAAACTTTTGCCTGGAGAAAAAAAATATATATATAAAAAGAAAACCAAATCATCTGCACCTCCTGAAAATAATTAGATGATACTATAAAAATGTCCGCAAATAAAATGAATTTTGCACCAAACCCTGGCAGTCAGAATTATCCTGATGACCCGTTAGGAGAAACCTTGGTAGATATTCTCTTACTCATTAGGCTTACTTTATCATTATGTATATATATTTATCTAGTTTAATTATAAGCATTAATATCATAATGAACAGATGTTAACTATGAAATGCTAATTAGAATAATTCACTCCTTCCTAAACGGAAGCATCAATATAATCAGGGATAGCTGTTAACTAGGAAATGCTAATCAGAATCTTTCACTCCTCCCGAGACAGAAGCATTACTATCATCATGGATGACTGTTACAGCAGTAACCCAATGGGTTTACAGTTCGTCTCCTATTGATTAAAAACAAAATATTAACACAAATTTGAATAATTCAGCCACAAGGATTCCATCCTTAAGCATGACGGACACCCTCCACGACCAACGTTTGCATTTCACATAGCGCTAATACCCTTCGGAAAGGTATGAATCCATATATTCTACCTCCAGTTATGGGTAAATAGTAGGGCAGATTGAGCCCATTGGGGGCGGGAGGTCTCACTCCTCTGCAGATGTACAGTCGACGTATTCTAGAACTCTATTCGACAGAGCTTAATGCATGGAATAAGAAAAAAATATCTCTCCAACCGCACGTCTAGCCTAAGTAAGGGCCAGAGTGGAATCTTTTATGCCATAGACTACCCAGCCACCAGGGTTCCATCCTTAAGCATCACAAGTCGCCACCTACGACCAACAGGTAGTTGGATGGTGGTCTTGCCCCTTTGCAGAGGTGCAGCTGGCGTATTCTAGAGCCCCAGATGACAGGGATTAATAATTCATGGAATAAGGAAAATATCTCTGAACTTTTGAGAGAGCAAGGGTCACCGACTTTTTCGTTATTGTGATTTTTAAGGGTCAATTTTGAAATAGATTTAAATAAAGATTAAATCCCGTCTCTTCGTTCCATTGAAAGCAGGGTCATTTGTTTAAGTGAAGAGATTGTTAATGTTTGTTTAGAATCATTTACGCTCAGAGAAGTCAATAGTCCACTAAAGTTTATATTATGGCTGTTTCTTCTCTCTAACTGGAAATAGGTTAGAAAAAAAAGCTTTCAAGGGAGGTAATCGAGTGAGAGAGAGTGAACGTGTTGAGTTCAAGTAGACACTTGATACTTCGCTCAAAATGGGAAATTCTTTAAAGTCAAAGACACTTTCAAGAATGGTAAGTAGATAGCTCAAATGACGAGGAATTTTTGGTTAGAATTTACTTGGCACAACGGTACAATGGGTGATGTGTAATGACAATGTTATGTATTAGAAATACATTAACGAGAAGATTGCGAGTGGTTGTAATAATAGTTTATTATTACAATGAATACAAATAACAAAAATGGCTCCCGGCCGGCAAGGTAAAAAAGTCTCTGCGCGTAAAAGAAGGATTGGTAAAGATTACTTATCTTCTTGAAGAGTTGTAGCACGTGTGTTTACATCCGAGAATACGAAACAACGTTCGTGGTTGGAGATCAACTCGCATCACATAGAGCATCTTCTGTTGTTCTTTTATACGTATCTCATTTGCATACGTAAGGGATTATCCGGTTACTTCCCTTTACAACAGACAATATATACAAGTACAATGCTATTGGATTGATTGATTTTAAAGTATGTTAGGCAATCCTGTTCATTGTAGGCTCATATTTATGGAGGCGTATGGCATAATGGGAAATGGACTCGTCGACCCGAGTTCAAATCCTAGACAAGGCAGTTTGCATTTCACATAGCGCTAATACCCTTGCGAAAGGTATGAATCCAATATATTCTCCCTCCAGTTATGGGTAAATAGTAGGGCAGGTTGGGCTCTTTAACCTTGGATAGGTAACCAGTCTAGGAGAAGGAAAACTCTGAATTTGAAAAACCTGAGGTCAGTCGTTGATTCGGTTTGTGGCATTACTTGTGCACCAATTCTTTCCTATCGACTGTGCCAAAAATTGCGGTGGTCCAACACAAGCCTTCACCACTATAAACAAAGCACTTTGTAGGTTGTTCATTGGATTCTCCCGCCAGCTATGGGTAAATAGCAGGGCAGACTAGACGTTGCAGACTAGGCGGGCTAGGTAATCAGTCTAAGAAAAGGAAAACTCTGAATTCAAACCAATTAAACTCCGTTTAAGAATTTGTGGAAAGTTTGGTATATATATATATATATATATATATATATATATATATATATATATATCAAACAAACAATTTGGGTAGGACGAACAAAACATGCTGGATAGAGACGAGCTCGTAAGTGACGTTCTCATGTGCGTACCTGCACTGTAAATTCACCAGTGTGATCGGCCAGCAAAAACCTACATCGATCAGCTCTGTGCGGATACTGGATGCAGTGCATAAGACCCGGCCAGGAGCGATAGCCGATAGGGACGGGTGGCGAGGAAGAGTCACTGATATCCGTGCTGTCAACACAACATAATGATGATGATGATGATGATGCTGATGATGATGGTGATAATGATGATGATGCTTCAAAGCGTTTAGTGTTAATGTGCGTACCAACAATGTAAATACACCAGTGTTGGTCGGCCAGCAAAAATTCCAGCACCGATCAGCTCTGTGCGGATACTGGATGCTGTGAAGAGGACCTGCCAGGAGCGATCGCGAATAGGGACGGGTTACGAAAAAACGTCACGGAGATCCGCGCTGCCAGCACGACATGATGATGATGATGATGATGATGATGATGAGGAGGAGGAGGAGGAGGAGGATGAAGAGGAGGAGGAGGAGGATGAATTATACTTCAAAGCGTTTAGTGTTTAATAAATATTAATATAACCTAAATAAATACAAACTTTTTATTTTGTGCTCAAAATTAGACACTGTCCTCTTTATATATTTATATCCCTTTTGTGCATCCGTCTCGAAAAATCAACGTCAGAAATGACATACAAAAATAATTCTCTTGGCATTCAATGTACTTTCCATTGAAGACATTGAGCAAATAAGAGGCGACATTTAAGATAAGTCCAACGGATGGACGGATGCAAATAAAAATCGAGACCAACTCGATGTCATTAGAAATGAAAAACCGGCGAATAAAAACCAAAAAAAAAGAAGAAAAACAAAAAGGAAAAGTTGCATGTCTGAACAAAACGCCAAAAGGTCGAATAATTTGATGGAAGATGATAATCAATAAAAACCGAATCAATACAGCGCCATGTTGTTCCGCCAAATATGGCGGGAAAATGTCTCCAATCAGGGGAAACGTTTCTTCTTTTTTCTTTTTTTTTTTTTTGGTCAGTGTAATAAAACAAAACAAACAAAAAATCTGTAATTAAAATTGTTCGTATAAATTGGAGTTTTTTGTTTGAAAACCTCAAACTCTTTCTTTCTTACAAAGAAGCAATATCCGGTAGGCATTTAAGAAATTATTTTTTTAGTGGAAAAATAAAGCGTATTAACCTTTGTCGGCAGTTGGAGTGGGTCAGTGGAGTGAATTTGTAAAGAACACAGACGCACACGGGTACGAAACTGGTACGCACTCGCACGCGCGCACACACACTTACACAAATACGCATAGACAGAGTTAAATACAGCAGAAGGTGAGATCAATTATATAATACCAAAGTGTGTATATACTAAGAAACAGGCACATTTGTGGTTTTTAAAGACAGCTATAGAATGAGATAGCAAGATAGATAAGCAAAAAGGTATATATATATATATATATATATATATATATATATATATATCTTCTTCATATTTATCTATCTCAATCTGTTCTTCGTATCTATCTATCTTTCTATCTCTCTCTCTCTCTCTCTCTCTCTCTATATATATATATATATATATATATATATATATATATATATATTATGGACTCTCTCGTCGATTTTCGACACATGAGGGTTCACACACACAATGAACACCCACACAGTGATTTGTTTATAGTGGTGAAGGCTTTTGTGGGACCATCCACACTTTTTGGCACAGTCGATAGGAAAGCATTGGTGCTTCAAGGGTTGCCACAAACCCAATCAACGACCGACCTCAGGAATTTTGAATTCAGAGTTATCCCTCTCCTAGACTGGTTACCTACCCAAGGCTGAAGGGCCCAGTCTGCCCTACTATTTAATCTAGATAGATAGATAGATAGGTACGAACAGAATGTGACGGATGGATAGGGACAGATGAATGTGTATATGTTAAAGTGGGCTATTAGAAAGAGTGATTTTCATCCAGCAACATTCAAAGTTGAGAAGTTCCAACATGTAGTTTATATGGAAGAGTATGTCTCTCCAGGGCTGGCCTGGCGAACTATCTGAGAAAACACAAGGATACAGTGTCAAATGCTACTGGCACTCAAATATGGGGAAAAAAATCAGGAAATGGTCTTACTTGTACACGAGTTGACATCCAGTTTTTTCAGGTCAGTTAACTTTGAACCACGTATCTTTGACGCGTAACACAGATTTTCAAAGATACGTGGTTCAAAATTAACTGACCTGAAAATATGTAAAAGTTTTTAGATAGAATAATTGGTGCATTATATCTTTTATTCATTAATATATCAACACTGAAACTTTCATTAAATTCGGGTAATTCCTTGTTTTTGATATTTTTTTTTTCTTTCGGCGGGGTGACATACATGGTGGAATTTAAGTCCGTTAAGTTCGATGTAACCCAAATCAATATTTAGTGTTGCCGCCTTACTTATTTTTTAATACAACTGCCCAAGGGACTTGATGATATTGACC
>CM042156.1:88787104-88802104 GCA_023376005.1 Doryteuthis pealeii | reverse complement strand
ACGCGAACCATTTCTGTGATAACCTTCCCTCAAATGTATCGTAAAACATATGCGTGGATTAATTCTCATAAAATATATACAATCACTTAGTCGGCCATTTTCTTTTAAGTTAAAAATACCCAAAGTGTAATTAGAGTAATAGAAGATTTAGATTTCATCCACACTTCAAAGATGGAGAGGAGATTAATCATCTTAATGAAGGAAAGGAAATTGCAGGGTTTTTCACAAAAAAACAACATTTTAGTCAAAATCAAAATTTGGTGTAAAATATTAGATGTGACAAGTATTATTAGATGTAATACTATTCTAATATCTTTGTGTTGGAAGTTTTGAAGATATAAAGCGTGTGCCAGACGTACACCTCTACTTATAGACTCGCTTATAAGCACGTGACCTGGGAAAGATTCCTATTATCCAATCACTGGCAGTGCTGCTGCTGCTGCTGTTGTTGTATTTATACTAGCCTGATTCTTAATCTTAGATCATTCATACTTGGATCTTCTTGGACGTCGGACCTAAAGGAAACAATACCACAGGACTTATTGACTTACTTACTTATTTACTTTAAGTTCTTTTACAACTGGCCAAGGATGGCGGCCAGATACTCAACACTTTGAAATGCTACTTAGAATCCTTCACTATTTCCTAGATAGAAGAAATAATACATAAAATTATTAGATGTAATACTATTCGAATATCTTTGAAATGTTACTTAGAATCCTTCACTATTTAGAAGAAATATATATATATATATATATATATATATATATATATATATATATATATATATATATATGAAGAAAATATTTTAAAAATATAACAAACACAGGATGTTATGATCAGGAAACAATTTTTGTGTCAATACTTAAGCATTTCGGTATTTTGTACCATCTTCAGGACAATAATATTGATATTATATAATAATATTAATAACATCATATTCACACATTCACTATACACTTAACATATTTCATTTTGTCCCTCACATAAACATCACCTAACAGTGTCCTGAAGATGGTACAAAATACCGAAATGCTTAAGTATTGACAGTAAAAAATTTTTCCTGATCATAACATCCTGTATTTGTTATATTTGAAAAAATATTTTCTTCACATATTGTCGGATTAATTTCCTCATCGTATTTCCATATATAATATATATATATTATATATATATATATATATATTATTATAATATATATATAAAGAAATAATCCTCACTATTTCCTAGATAGAAGAAATAATACATAATGGGAATGCTTTGAAAAAGCAAAAAATATATTTTTTGTCCGAATTATGTTTCATAAATGTAAACTTTTCATGACTTGGAATTGGTTTATATCAAATGGTGTTAAATCAAACGGTTCTCTAGGCTTGGACAGGGGTCTGTTAAATTTTCTGTTGGCTATAAAATGCAGCCATGGGAAATTTACAAAACAATGTTTATGTGTAAGGAGAAGCATGTTATAGTCAAAAAGATTTTGGCGGGGGTAGCCACTACAAGCCGGAGAAGAGAGTCCATAGATTGAAAACACACTAGCTCTGCTGTAAAGGAAAGTTTCAGGACGAAACGGTCTATAAAGAAGGACATTCTGATTGTTTTCTGTATCTTAAAAGGATCTATAAACTCTCGGCTGTAAACTCTCAAATACTAATAGAAATTCACTTCTTCCTGAATAGAAGCGTCAAAATCATTATAAGTAAAGTCGTCGGGGCGGTCTAACGTCGGTATCAGCCAGACAGCGAAGGAGTCTATCCCCTTCTCTATAGCGCTAGACCAAGGAGATTATTTTAGCGTCTGAGGTAGAGCGCCACACCTAACATCAGCTCCTCACTTTACTGCACAGATTCCTGTGCTACTCATACACTAAGTTGGCGGGGGCCGATATCGAACTAGGAACCTTGTGGTTTCTAGCCGAACACTCTACCGACTGAGCTAAACTGACCAAATTATAATTATAATGGTTATCAATAACATTAAACCAGATCTTGAGTGACTTGTACAATTCTCTGGGAATCATTTTTTTTCCGCTAAAACATTTGGAACACATTGGAATTATACGAATAGCAAATAGCAAAGATCCATCCATGCAAATAGCACATCTACACATGCACATATGCAGATACACACATGCAAATAGCAAATATCCATTCATGCATATAGCAGATCATTCATGCAAATAGTAGATCCATCCATCCAAATAGATCCATCCATGGAAATAGCAAATACCTATCCGTGCATATAACAGATCCATAGATGCAAATAACAGATAATTCATGTGAATTCAATAGCAAATCCATCCGTGCAAATAGCAGACACGTCCATGTAGCAAATAGCAAATATCAATCCATGCAGATAGCAGATCCATTGATGCATATAGCAAATATGCATCCATGCCTATAGCAAATCCATTTATGCAAATAACAGATCCATCCAAATAGCAAATATCCATTGATGCAAATAACAGATCCACACATGCAATTGGCAGATCCATCCATCCAAATAGCAAATATCCATTCATGCAAATCACAGATCCACACATACAAATACCAGATCCATCCAAATAGCAAATATCCATTGATGCAAATAACAGATCCAAACATGCAAATAGCAAATATCCATCCATGCAAATAGCAGATCTATACACGCAAGACATTTTCTTTCATAGTCATCAAAAACGTCTTTGGCATAAAATAACCCAAAGGTTGGCATGCCGTAAAATCCAACCGACCTACCAACTTAACGGCTTTAGAGGCTTTAAATAACAAACCACAACATTGGCAATTCAAAATATATTAAAAAAATAATAAAATTATATATAATATATGAAATTGCAAGATTTTATTGGCAATTTACGATGTAGAGATGGGGAATCTACAGCCGAAATTCCGACCGACCGCCCGGGTTTATGTACCTCTTAACAGTGCAGTGATGCCGATAGCTTTTTTTATTTAGTGCGTCTTGGGACGCAGGGTTTTGATTTGAATGAGTCTCCGGGAAACTTTATCGGTCCCAACTAAGCCGTCTCACTCCTACCTTGTAACATATCATGTGTAATTCGTTTCTAAGAAACGTATTTACAGTTGAAATGTATTTACAGTTAGCTTGAAATAGTGAGGGAAGAAAAAAGAAAAACACTGGAAGGCATGGATACGATTTTACAGCGTCCTTTAAAATCTTTGTGCGTCAGGGACGCAGGACGCAGAACGCAGGATGCGTACCTAGCAGCAGCTCTGCAGTGGCACAAATACCGCGTTTCCTCGAAAATAAGACTTATATTAATTTTCACTCCGAAATATGACACTAGGGTTTATTTTCGGTGGATGTCGAGTGTTTGTGTTGCATGATGTGATTGTGAAGAATGCTTATTTCTTTCGTCTGTCTGCTGATTAATTATAACGGCATGTCAACCTGTCGAGGGTTATTTTATAAGTAGAGGTTAGGAAATCATATTCATATTTACATTTTTTAAATAAATAATTTTGATTTTTTTCAGACTGTTGTCCTCGTCTTTATTGTGGTTTGTATAATGTTGTAGTTTGTATATGTTGAAAAACGAATTGAAAATTATGAAATTTCTAAATAGAAATTAGGAAAAACAATTTAGATTTGATCCTTGACAAAGATGAGTGTTTGTGTCGCTTGATGTGATTGTGAAGAATGCTTGTTTCTTTCATCTGTCTGCCACTCTCAACTAGGGCTAATTTTAAGGGGAGGGCTTATATCATAATCATCCTGAAATATCACACTAGGTCTTATTTTGGGGGGAAACACAGTATATATATTTTAGGAAATGTTAGAAAATAATTTTGAGCATCATATTGTGCATTTCAGGTAAAGTTCTCAAAGCAAACCAAACTAACTGGTGTGTAAAGGAAATCACATCAAGCCTTTGCACCTATGTGCTAGAAGGCAGTGGCTGAGGGTCTTAATGTCCTGGATATGATGTTAAACTCTATCTGATGGTGAAGTTCCAATTTTGGAGGTCTGGGGAATGTGGAACACCCCTTTATCACCATTGCTCCCAGGTCCAGTCTGACCCAGAGTGGTAGTACCTGTTGGGTTCCCCCGCCCTGTCGGCTAGGGCGTTAGAATGCACCGACTGCACCTCTGCAGAGGGGTAAGACTCCCCCAATGGGGCCATCTGTTGGCTGTGGGTGACGACCCGTGATGCTTAAGGATAGAGTCCAGGTGGATGAACAGTTCATGACTTGCAATACTCTAGGTAAAGTTCTCAAAGCAAACCAAACTAACTGGTGTGTAAAGGAAATCACAGCAAGCGTTTCCTCGAAAATAAGACTTATATTAATTTTCACTCCTAAATATAACACTAGGGCTTATTTTCGGTGGATGTCGAGTGTTTGCATTGCAATGATGTGATTGTGGAGAATGCTTATTTCTTTCATCTGTCTGCCACTCTCAACTAGGGCTTATTTTAAGGGGAGGACTTATATCAAAATCATCCTGAAAAATCACGCTAGGTCTTCATTTTGCAGGTAGGTCTTATTTTCGGGGGAACACGGTACCGATCGCTTCAGTTCAACTCTTATCCTCCTTTACGCGGGATCTTTCTTCTTTTTTCAAGATTTTTATTCAACTTTTATTTCAAATTTTGTTTATCCTTTAGATGTGGTCAGAATAAATACCGCGTTTCCATGAAAATAAGACTTATATTAATTTTCACTCCGAAATATAACACAAGGGCTTATTTTCGGTGGATGTCAAATGTTTGCATTGCAATGATGTGATTGTGAAGAATGTTTATTTCTTTCATCTGTCTGCCACTCTCAACTAGGGCTTATTAATATCAAAATCCTCCTGAAAAATCATGGTAGGTCTTATTTTCAGAGAAACATGGTATATGCATCTCCCAAAAGAGACAATTATTTTGATCTACAAAGAAAAGAGGGGATGGAGGTTGGTTGGTTGGTTGGTTGGATTTTATGGCATGTCAATATTAATAGCCTTTGAATATATATACAATATATATATGTATGTACAATACACACACACACACACACACACACACACACACATATATATATATATATATATATATATATATATATATATATATATACTGTGTTTCCCCCAAAATAAGACAGGGCCTATATTAATTTTCACTCCGAAATATAACACTATTTTCGGTGGATGTCAAATGTTTGCATTGCAATGGTGTGATTGTGAAGAATGCTTATTTCTTTCATCTGTCTACCGCTCTCAACTAGGGCTTATTTTAAGAGGAGGGCTTATATTAAAACCATCCAGAAAAATCATGCTAGAGCTTATTTTGCAGGTAAGTTGATTGTTTTTTTAAGGCATGTCAACCCTTGTTGGGTCATTTTATGCTGAAGATGCTTCGTTTTACTCATTCTTGATGGGTACTCAAATTTTGATTTTTTAACTCATTTTCTTTAAACTCATTTTTTTTCTATCTAACCCATAGATGGGACCCTAACTTTGTTTATCCTTTAGATGTGGTCAGAATAAATTTCTGTACAATTGGTCAATAGCTTGATGCGAGACAAAACGAGAATTCCATGCAAAATGGCCGATGGTCAAACGTTGTAACCAAATCATAGGTTACTGACTACTTATCAGTGTATTATACGAATACGAAAATAAGGCTTGTTTTAAAAAATTTTTTAAAAAAAAACTCCACAGAAAATAAAATGATTAACTCGATATTTCAGAAAGAGCCTTCCATCTTTGTTTTTTTTTTTATTTGTTTATTTTTGTTTGTTTGTTTTTTTTTTTTTTTTTTGTTTCTTTTTTTCTTTTTGTGATCTCGTGCTTCCCCGAGGTTTGGAGAAATTTGAACGAATCGGGAATCTAATATAGGCGAACATTTGCCTACGAGTTATGCATGAAATCCAGTAGAATCTGATAAGAGATCGTTGTGTAAGAGCGGGAAACTTTTGGTGACAGTAGAAATTGGAAAATTTCGCGTGTTGGAGTCAGTAATTTTTCTTGGTAAATTCACTCAATTCATGTATAGCACATCGTCTCTATAGAAACCCTCGAAGAAAAACAAAAACAAAAAAAAAAAGGAACACATAAGATAGATTCAAACAAAGAGTTAAAACAAAAAAAAAAAAACAAACAATACCAAAAGATATACTCCTAGCAAAACTGAATCCAATAAATACGTAATTCTGTCGACGACCATTAAAGATTACAGACAAAAAATAAATAGACAAATAAAACAAATTAGGCGTTCGGATCGTGACGTTCAACATCCAGAACATTTTTTTTGCGGAGGGGGGGGGGGCATGATCAATAAGCTGAATAACAAAACTACTTTAGAGGCGGATACTTCAGAGGGTTAGTGAAAAGTTTTGCATTTGCAATATTTTAGTAACGTGACAATTTACAACGCGTATATGACATCTATGGGAGAGGGGGGAGGAGGGAGCTGTCAAAGTAGTTTTGACTAACGAGACGAGAATCCCTTTAATGTATTGACCCACATTTTGTAATTTGATATATATATGTATATATATATATATATATATATATATATATATATATATATATATTATGGACTCTCTCGTCGATTTTCGACGCATGAGGGTTCATACACACGATGAACACCCACACAGGGATTTGTTTATAGTGGTGAAGGCTGTGTTGGACCGTCCACACTTTTTGGCACAGTCGATAGGAAAGAATTGGTGCATCAAGGGTTGCCGCATATATATATATATATATATATATATATATATATATTTACGCTTTAGCGTATCCTGGCGGTTTATATATATATATATATATATATATATATATATATATATAGATTTCATATATATATATATATATATATATATATATATATATATATATATATATATATATATATATATATATATTATACCATATATATATATATATATATATAATATATATATATATATATATATATATATATATATATAAATATTTACTTTCTTTTGGCCCAGTATTATAGTATCAACCGATTATTTTCGGTTGGTACGACTAATCTTGTTCTTTGGTTTGGCAATTTTTTCCCCGGTTGATGTTTGGTAGTATATTTTTACAATCAAACTATTTGCCGAGATTTTTGCCGAGGGTTTACCAACAAGTTTGGTATATATATATATATATTCTCCCATATGTATAACCTTGCTGATAAGACTTAATAGGTCGAAATGTACATTCAGGGATTGACATTTTCTCGATTTGTTTAGCCTTACATTTGAACATATATGCCCACCTAAATTCATTAATTATTAACTAATTAATTTTCAGAATTAGGTATGACTTCAATTAAGCACATATCCTCCAAAAATTGTCGGCTTAAAGCCATATAAAAAATAAACACATTTGTTTGTTTACTTAACCTCATATATATATATATACACACACAGATGTATTTCTGTACAGATGTGTGTGTAGAGAATGTCATGTAGAAAGATGTGTGTATGTATATTTATGTGTGTATGTAAGTGTGTGGTGTGCCGATGAGTGTGTGTTGACGAGTGTGAGTGGGTGTGTGCAATACGTCAACCGATTTTAATTTTAAAATGTCACCCTTTTTGACATGACTGCATTAAAGTTAATTTATTAACCATTTTTTCAAATTGGTTTTCATTTGATGGTTGACTCATAAATGCCATCAAAATAAACTTTGCCTGACATTTCGCCCAAAACACACGGGCGGGTAATTGTCACCGTTTACACCGGTTCTTCTGTGAGCATGCGCAAACACACACACAAACACATTTATGCACGCCATTGCCTTGTCTACTTCTGTAATAAAAGGGAACTTTAGTTATTGAATATTTATACTGAGTATTCTGTCTACTATAACTTTGAGACACTCTCCTTGGATAGACTGATTTATTGATTGGTTTTAACGGCATGTCAACTCGTCTAGAAATATGTCTAGCCTCATCAGACAGGTTTATATTTGTAAAAACCGTTTGATGAGACTAGGCTCATTTTTTGAATTTCTGGTTGAAATAAAATTTATAACGGAATGAGGGTTTGTTAAGTTTTTCTTTCTTTGAAAGTTAAATATTGCTCAGTAAATAATTTAATTTATTGATTATTATACATTGAGCTCTTTTTAGGGATTTATAAAAATCCATGTATGATTAAATATGTTTGCACCTGCCAGAGCATACAGTATGATTGTACAGTGGGATTTCGATGATCCCAAATAGTATATATGGCTCCCGATTACGACAAGAAAGTTCCCGAGTCCGAAAAGAAGGTTCCCGAGTCCGACAAGAAATACCTGAAGAAGGCCGGAGGGTATATCGGCCGAAACGTTGTACAAATAACAATGAAGATGAGGGCAATTGTCCGAATAACGCAGATAATACTAATCATCAAGCCTCATCTCAAACATTCTGAGGAATAGAAGAATAACAGTGTGGGCCGACCAGCAAGGACGTACGTTGATCAGCTCTGTGCGGATGCGGGATGCTGCATAGAGGACCTACCGATAATGATGAGCCATAGGGACGGATGGAGAGAGATTGTCATGGATATCCGTGCTGAAAGCGCGACATGATGATGATGATGATGATCCTAATACATGAAAACTAATGCTGGCAGTTGGCCCTGAAGAGAAGGTTGTGTGTTCAAATCACATCTGGGTCAATGGTAACTGCACGTTTTTTCTATATCAATAAAACAATAAATTTTAAACACCTTGAATTAGCACATGGTATCACAATGCATGAATAGAATAATTCTAGGCCATTTAGGCAACCGGAGCCGTGGCTCAACGGTAGCGCGTCGGGCTTCGATTTCGAAGGAAGCATGTTCAAATCACGTTGGGGTCAACAATAAGTGTACATTTTTCTATATCAATAATGAATTTAAAGCATTTTAGTGCACATCGTGTCACGATGCATGAATAGAATAATGCTGAGTGTACCTAGCAACCTGTCCTTTGGGGAAACGTGTAATGCTTCTGAATCGCAAAATATTTTAATAAAAAAAAAACAAATTGACTGAATTGTTTTTTTTTTACCTTTGTTTTTATACACCCAACGTTTAGGCCGATGCACTCTTTGAACTTCTTCATATGTTTCTTTCAAACTTAGAAACTTACTATTTCTCTGAATGTTTGAGATGAGGCTTGAAGATTAGTATTATCTGCGTTATTCGGACTATTGTCCCCATCTTCATTGTTATTTGTACAACGTTTCGACCGATATGCCCTCCGGCCTTCTTCAGGTATTTCTTTTCGGACTCGAGAACCTTCATTTCGAACTCAGGAACTTTCTTGTCGTATTCGGGAGCCATCACGGAACTTGAACCTAACCCTTTATTTATTCCACGAGGGTATCCTGTTCTCATTCCGCTAACCATAGCTGGGGTAGGAGTTGTGTTAATTAATTATTTTTCTAACTGCTTTCACTCAGGATTGAACTCGGGTACCAGAGATAACTGTCACTTAGAACTGTCTTAACCTAACTGCCCCCGTGGAATAGATAAAGGGTTAGGTTCAAAGTTCCATGATGGCTCCCGAATACGACAAGAAGGTTTCAGAAACTTACCTTTTGAAATCATGATCCCTCATCGACTTTTGAGCCGAACCCTTTATTAATCCATTGCGGTATGTTGTTTTCATTCCCTTAACCAGGATTGGGTACAAGTAGTAAGCTATATTAAGAATTTTTGTAGTCTGGATTGAACCCCCAATGTACAGACGGTTGTCACTTAGAACTTTATTAATCCAGCCGTTAACGTATATATATATGGAGAAATGTAGAACAAACACAGAATGTTACAATGGATGGAAATTTATTAGTCGATGTTCGAACATTTCGGTTTATAAAGAAACTGTTATGTATTAGAAAATTAACGAGAAGATTGCGAGTGGTTGTAATAATAGTTTATTATTACAATGAATACAAATAACAAAAATGGCTGTCGGCCGGCAAGGTAAAAAAGTCTCTGAGCGTAAAAGAGGATTGGTAAAGATTACTTATCTTCTGAAGAGTTGTAGCACGTAGGTTTACATCCGAGAATACGAAAACAACCTTCGTGGGTGGAGATCACCTCACATCACACTGAGCTAATCTTCGTGTTGTTCTTTTATACGTACTCATTTACATACGTGAGGGATTATCCGGTTACTTCCCTTTACAACAGAAATCTTCTTCATGAGCATTTAGTAACTAGTCAAGGAGAAAAAAAAGATTTATGTAGTTTTCTCCTTGGCTAGTTTTGCACCCAACAAAAATAAATAAAACGTCTTCGGCATAAGATAACCCAACAATGGTTGACATACCGTAAAAACCAACCAACCAACAATTAATCAATCAACAAATACAACATAAATATGACCCATCAACGTGTCACTATGTTCTGTGGTCGCTTTAAGTTAATCATAATTTCAAGAACTGTTAAAGAATGCTAAAAAGAATGCTAATAAGAATCCTAAAAAGAAGGCTGTGGTAGTAAGCAAACAAACACGGTCGGACTTGTAGAAGCTTTATTCTACATAGAATACAGTGGTAGATTTTTGACCAGTTTATATAGTTATTAGAAGGGTAGGCGAGGGTGACTCAGTTACTTATTACAAATGCTAAAAAGAATGCTAATAAGAATCCTAAAAAGAATGCTATAAGAATGCTAAAAGAATGCTAAAAAGAATGCTAATAGAATCCTAAAAAGAATGCTAAAAGAATGCTAATAAGAATCCTAAAAAGAATGCTAATAAGAATCCTAAAAAGAATGCTAATAAGAATGCCAATAAGAATGTTAATAAGAATCCTAAAAAGAATGCTAATAAGAATGCCAATAAGAATGCTAATAAGAATCCTAAAAAGAATGCTAATAAGAATGCTAAAAAGAATGCTAAAAAGTAACTAAAAACCATAACCAGACTTTGGCAGCTGTCAACAATCTATTTACCATTAAAACAAGACGTCAGTATCAATAGAAAGAAAAGGGGAGGAAAAATTACATCAGTCATATGATAAAGTATACTTCTCTTTATCTGGAAGAAGAAGAGACATCATAGATCACGTGACTCTTTTCAACAGTATTCGTAAAAAATATTTAAAAAAAAATAAAAATAACAAGTCACTAACATCTTTGTCGTCTGGTATACGAAAGAAATATCAACTTCCAAAATACAATGAAAGATTTTTTAAAATCCTTTTACACCATTGTTGTTAGGAATTTTTTTTTATTAATTAAAAAAAATATTTTCATGTCATACATTTTTCTTACCGAATCTTTTTCTTTAAATCTTTTTTCTGCTTTAGGTCACTCACAGTGGTTCTCCTACCACTGCAATTCTACCGTAAGCCGCTGCCAACTGCTCTCGCACGTGTAACTTGTTCACACTGAAAAATCTCTACGTGAACACCCCTGTCATCTTTTATTTCATCTGCGAATTAATCCTGAGACTGATTCAGTACACTTTTACAATAGGGAGGCGCATGGTGTACTGGTTAGAGTCGTAGGAAATGGACTCGTCGCCCCGAGTTCAAAGCCTGGACGAATCCACAGTAAATAGTAGGGTAGACTGGGCTCTTTAATCTTGGTTAGGCAACCAGTCTAGAAGGAGGAAAACTCTGAATTCAAACCTCTTAAATCTCCGCTTGGGGTGGTCCCTACTAGAAAAGTGATCTATTTCAATCTTTTTTAAAATAATTTATTTGGAACCAGTTGAATGGAATAATAAGAAAATTTGGTACAGCTGTGGTTGAAATTAACACGTTTATTTATTAACACATTTTATTTTTTACAACTGAAAAAAAAAGAAAAAAAGAAAAAAAAATTAGAGAAAAAAGAAGAAAAAAAGAATCAAAAGAAAGAAGAAAAAAATAAAATAAATAAAAGCTAAGTATATGAATTTTCTATGTGACGGTTTTTATTTTGAATTCGACATGGCTACATTGTTGCAATATTCACCGGAAGATAAACAGACAATATTGGATACATATACAAGGTAGGGGTTCAAACATTCGTTCTCAACAGATATTTAAAAAAAAGAAATTACAGTTATTCGCCCATTTCATTCATAACATAAAGAAAAAAGAAAGAGGGAGAAAGAAAAAAGAAGAGGAAAAAAAAATTATAACCACACAAAAAAAAACAAACTTAAGCACGTACATTTCTGATATTCATCTCTGAAGATAAAGTTCTATACTTTGAAATCGATAAGACAAAAATAACATCTTTTTGTTTTTATTTTTTATACGCATTGTAATTGCCTTCAAATCATTAATATATTATAACATACTTAACAAATTACCAATTACTTTTAACACGTTTAGTAAAAAATATAAGATCAGTCATAACATGCGACCTTGTACATTTTCGAGTGTGACCTTCCAAAACATCCATGACCTTGTCAAAATATCAATTCAAACTGTGTATTCAATATTTAGAACTTGATATCTCAATGCTTTCTCAACCAAACTGATGTAAAAAAAACAACCCTCATCTATTTCTTAAGTAGCATATATTAATTAAGTACTCAAAGATGCTGATAGGTACGCGTCCTGCGTCACCAACGCATAAAAATCTAAAAGGACGCAGAAAAATCATATCCATGCGTCCAAGTTTTTTTTCTTCCTCCACCATTTCCAGCTAACTGTAAATACATTTCAATATTTTCTTGTAAACGAATTTCACTGTATGGGGTACACGGTAGGGGTTAGACGGCTTTAGTTGTTTATACAAAAACTCTACAATTTATTAAGAAACCATAGTTGGGACCCATCAAATTTCCCGGGGACTCATTCAAATCAAATGAAAAAGCTATCAGCATCACGGAGTACTAGCAGGACCTGTGAATATACTGCAGTATAATTTAATTATTACAACGTTTGATATGTTTACTGAGGAGCTATTGCAAATACTTCAATATGTAAAAAGTATAATAATCTTGATTTAAATCTCTCACTCTTTCTCTTTCTTTCTTTTCATTATGTTCGATTGAAAGATAGCGTTATCGCTCCCGTGTGCTCACCCTCTCTGTCTTTATCTTTCCACTACTCTCTTTCTTTCTTATGACATTTTCCTATAGTCGTTAGTATACATCGCTGATGAGACTTAATATAGTCGAAACAGTCTGTACGATGTTCTACACACCGAGCGATCCTTTGCCGGGATTACACTTGTCAAGTTCATTTTCTATAAAAAAAAGTATCGAATTTTATGCGATACATGCATTGTAATTGCCTTTAAGCAAAAATATAATATATACTTTATTCAACAATGCTTCTAAAAAACAAACATCAAAAAATCTATATATATATATATATATATATATATATATATATATATATATATATATTCTCCAACGTATCAAAATCAATCCCATGAATGATCTTATATTATTCAATTAGAATATTATTAGAATAAGTGTAATCTTTTTATATGCGTTCTTATTTAATTTCGTTAGTCTTTCTAATTTGATATATTTCATTACATTAAAACCGAAATACTTACACTCGTCGGAGAGTGCATATTCTTGCTAGTATATATAAAGTAAAGTCGTCGGGGTGGCCTAAAGTCGGTATCAGCCAGACAGCGAGGGAGTCTACCCCTTTTCACAAGCACTAAACCAAGGAGATTGTTTTTTGCGTCTGAGGTGGAGCGCCACACCTACCATCAGCTCCTTAGCTTTACCGCACAGATCCCTGTGCTACTCATACGCTGAGTTGGCGAGGGCCGGTATCGAACTAGGAACCTTGTGGTTTCTAGCCGAACGCTCTACCGACTGAGCTAAGCCGGTCCCTATTAGTATATATATAGGCAGTAGCAATCATTTCGTCTGCTAGGAGTTTTAAAAGCGAATTAAGAATAATTAAATCTATCATTTAAGGTCAAACTTTGTCTAAATCGATAAGTAGTAACATACTGACCATCATTAAAAAAGAAAAATATAATCACATATGCAGTTTATTTTTAAAAGATTTAAAACCATTTGTTTTGGTCAATTTCAACTCGATCCGCCATTTAGCCTCGTTTTCGATGATTTTAAGTGCTTGTTTACAATTTTGCCGTAACATTCGCGATTGCAAAAAAAAAAAAAAATACCAAAAATCAGGTAATTATCCGATTTTAATGAAATTTTCAGTATTGATTTAACAATTAATGACTTTTATAATGCATCAGTTATTTTATTTCAAAACTTTAATTTAGTATTTTTGCTATGAAAAATTAATATATAAAATTCATTTAAAATATGAAAAGCCTGATGTTAAGTTTAAAATGTTATATTTTTAGATTCTAAAAATAAATATCTACTTAATGCAAGCCTTATTTTTTTAGATAAAAGTAATAAGTTTTGAAGAAAAACTCGATTGAAAATGTACCCCCTCCCCTTTTTAAGCAGAAAAACATCGATGTATAATTTTTTCTTTTATAAAATAATAGCCAATTAAATAATTATCGAAATGAGTAAAAAAGAAATCTCCAAAAAATTAATTATTTATTATTTTTTTACATTTTATTTTTCGATTTTCGGTACTTATTTTCTCATAGAAGCGTAACCGTAAAATTTTTTTTTGTTTCTATTCATAAGTTCGGTCTTTTATCTCATTATTTATACTGTAATTAGTATATAAAAATGATCAACTTGCAAAACATTTTACGCCCCAACATAAGGGGGGTCAAAATTAAGTGACCTGAAAAAAATGAGAAAGTTTTAAATTAAATGAATAATGCATTATAAAGATCGTTCTTCGATAAATAAACACTGAAAATTTCATTAAAATCCGATAATTCCTTGATTTTTGGTAAATTATTTTCTGTCGGGGGGCTAAAGTCACTTGGTCAAAAATTACTTTGAGGCTGTTTGCCACTCCCTATATCTTATCTTATTATAATGGAGATTGTATGTTTTTCTGTCTGTAACCGAAACTATATTACTATACAAGTCACAATTCCCATTGTTATTTACATCATATTCTCCATGATTTTATTTTTTATTTAAACCTCAATTATTAATAAAATTGTTTTACATCATTAAGACTGTTGACCATATCTACATACAAA
>CM042156.1:88729604-88782104 GCA_023376005.1 Doryteuthis pealeii | reverse complement strand
TTTCTTTCTTTTTTTCACACTTTCTTTTTTCTTTCTTTTGTCACTTTTTTTTCTTCCTTACTTTCTTCTTTCTTTCTTTTTTCTTTCTTTTTTTTCTTTCTTTCTTTCATTTCTTTTCTTTCTTTTCTTTCTTTCACACTTCTTTCTTTCTTTCTTTTTTCACACTTTCTTTTTTCACACTTTCTTTCTTTTTTCTTTCTTTGACACTTTTCTTTCTTTCTTTCTTTCTTTCTTTTTTCTTTCTTTTTTCTTTCTTTCTTTCATTCACACTTTTCTTTCTTTCTTTCACACGTTCTTTCTTTCTTTCTTTCACACTTTTCTTTCTTTCTTTTTTCTTTCTTTCTTTCTTTTCTCACCCTTTCTTTTTTCTTTCTTTGACACGTTTCTTTCTTTCTTACTTTCTTCTTTCTTTCTTTTTTCTTTCTTTCTTTCTTTTTTCTTTCTTACTTTCTTTCTTTCTTTCATTCACACTTTTCTTTCTTTCTTTCACACGTCCTTTCTTTCTTTCTTTCTTTCTTTCTTTCACACTTTTCTTTCTTTCTTTCTTTTTTCTTTCTTTTCTTCACACTTCTTTTTCTTTCTTTGTCACTTTATTTCTTTCTTACTTTTTCTTTCTTTCTTTTTCTTTCTTTCTTTCTTTCTTTCTTTTCTTTCTTTTCTTTCACACTTTTCTTCTTTCCTTCACACGTTCTTCTTTCTTTGTTTCACTTTTCTTTTCTTTCTTCTCTTCTTTCTTTCTTTCTTCTTTCTTTCTTTCTTTCTTTCTTTCATTCACACTTTCTTCTTTCTTTCACACTTTCTTTCTCTTTCTTTTTTCTTTCTTTCTTTTTTCACACTTTTTTTTCTTCTTTGTACTTTTATTCTTTCTTACTTCTTCTTTCTTTCTTTTTTCTTTCTTTCTTTCTTTCATTCACCTTTCTTTTCTTTCTTTCTTTTTTCTTTCTTTCTTTTTCACACTTTCTTTCTTTTTTTCTTTCTTTCTTTCTTTTTTCTTCTTTCTTTCTTTCTTTCACACTTTTCTTTCTTTCTTTCTTTTTTCTTTCTTTTCTTTTTTCACACTTTCTTTCTTTTTTTTCTTTCTTTCTTTTTTCTTTCTTCTTTCTTCTTTCTTTCTTTCTTTTTTCTTTCTTTTCTTTCTTTCTTTTTCACACTTTTCTTTCTTTCTTTTTTCTTTCTTTCTTCTTTTCTTTCTTTCACACTTTTCTTTCTTTCTTTCACACGTTCTTTCTTTCTTTCTTTCTTTCACACTTTTCTTCCTTCTTTCTTTCTCTTTCTTTTCTTCTTTCATTCACACTTTCTTTCTTTCTTTCACACTTTCTTTCTTTCTTTCTTTCTTTCTTTCTTTCTTTTTTCTTTCTTTTTCTTTCTTTCTTTCTTTCTTTTCTTTTTTTTCACACTTTTCTTCTTTCTTCTTTCTTTCTTTTTTCACACTTTTTCTTTCTTTTTTCTTTTCACACTTTCTTCTTTTTTTTTCTTTCTTTCTTTCTTTTTTCTTTCTTTCTCACTTTTCTTCCTTTTTGTCACGAGGCCACGAGCGATCAGATGTTTATAGGTTTGTCGATTTTAAACTAGTACGGAGAGGTGAATCGCTGCGACCTGAAACGCCCGACTGAAACGTGGGCGACCCAGAGAGAGGGACAATACCAGCGTTCTTGGTGGGAAGTCGGAATCGGTATGCCGCGGGGTGTAGGCGCTTCACCGGAATCTCGTCACCGAGACACAACGTGACCCAGTAGCTATAATTTGCTCACCCGGATGTAAACTTGCCCATTGGTCATCCGATGGATGTTCCGGTGGAGAGTTACAGTAGGGACCATCATTCACTACAGTGTGTTGGTTGGATTTTACGGCATGTTAACCCTTGTTGGGTTATTTTATGCTGAAGACGTTTTTGTTTTATTCATTCTCAATTTTTTTCCAAACACATTTTTAAACCGTTTTTTTTAGATATTTAACACATAGATGGTACTACCTCCCGAGACAGTGGATCTAGGAGAAATGGTGATGAAGGGGTACTCCATATTCTCCAGAGCTCCAGAATTGGAACTTTAACGTCATACCCAGGACACAAAACCATAACCACCGCCTTATATCATATATTTCACTTAGCGCTAATACTCTTGGGAAAGGTATGAATCCTACTCTCCCTCCAGCTATGGGTAAATAGCAGGGCAGACTGGGTTCTTTAACCATGGCTAGGTAACCAGTCTAGGAGAAGGAAAACTCTGAATTCAAACCTGTTAAACTCCGCTTAAGAAATTGACCTTGTGTCACATCCTGCTTGTGTGGAGGGGTTGGTAAATATATATATCACATATATGATAAAAAGGGTTGGGACAATCATATAGGTGCTGGGGCTTGATGTAACCAGCCGATTGATCGGAGCGAGCTTCTCCGCTCGCTCACCTAGCCTAAGAGCCAGGAGAGGAGGGTGGATGCGTCGAAAGGTGTGAGGGAAAAGAGGAAGGGGAATTGTCAACAGAGTTGTTTGTGGGTTCAAAGCGGTGCCTTCAGGGTAATTGGTAGTCTAGGAGGAAGGCGTCTGGGTAGTAGATTGGTATCTGTTTGGTACAAGTTGATGTAATTTATGAGGAAGTGCGTCCCGGTCTCCTGCCTCAAAAATTGCTACCCAGTGACTATCAAAATAACAATCCTAGTTCGTCGTAATTCTTGTTTATTTATCGTAATTTTTCGTAATTCTTGTTTAGATATGAAGATGGATATATAGTTTGGAATAGACTGAGATAGATAGATAGATAAACAAACAAAATAATATAGATAGATATGAACAAATGGAGATACATAGATATTTTCGACAATTAAATGTATTTTTTTTGGGGGGGGGCTTCTTTTTTGTCGTAATTCTTGTTTATTTAAACTAAAAATAAGACATTAAACAAACATGAATAAAAAAGATCTTAGTATTTAAAGTAATATAGATAAATATGAACAAATTGAGATAGAAAGATAGATAGATAGATAGATATGAAGATGGATAGTTTTGAATAGACTGAGCTGGGTCGTTATTTTAATAGTCACCGGGTGGAAATTTTTTAGGCAGGAGACCGGGACGCATTTCCTCATAAATTACCCAAGTTAAGATAAAAGATTCGTGCTGCTTGAGCAGGATGAATCTTGTGGACATGCTAACCCCCCCCCCCCTTCTAAAAAAATGAAGTGGCTCCTCTTCTGGTTAATAACTGTCATCATGCTGTCGGTCACACATCCAGGCATCAGGTTCACCAGTGAACCTTAGAAGATGAAACTGTCCAGTTGGCCTAGTGGATAAAGGAGTTAGGTTAAGACAGTTCTAAGTGATAGTTATCTCTGCACTTGAGGTTCAATCCTGGCCAAGAGCAGCAGTAACATAGAATAATAATTAACATAGCTTAACGCTTCTACCCCAGCTATGGTTAGCGGAATGGGAACAGGATACCCCCGTGGACTGAATAAAGGGTTAGGTTCAAAGTTCAGTGATGGCTCCCGGTTACGACAAGAAGGTTCCCGAGTCCGAAAAGAAGGTTCCCGAGTCCGACAAGAAATATCTGATGAAGGCCGGAGGGTACATCAGCCGAAATGTTGTACAGATAACAATGAAGATGAGGACAATAGTCCGAATAACTCAGATAATACTAATCATCAAGCCTCATCTCAAACATTCAGAGAAACTGTTGTGTCTCTTTCTCTACATTTCTTGACAGTCATATATATATATATATATATATATATATATATATATATATATATATATTATTAAAGAAATAGATGCAATAGAAACCTACACGAGTTTCATCATTAGGATCTTCAGAGTTAAATCCCCTGAATTAATCGAGGTACCGGTTAATTGCAGCCGATTTCACGTGTGTTCATTGTATAAGATGTTACGTTAGAACACACGTGTAATCGGTTGCAATTAATCGGTACCTCGATTAATTCAGGGGATTTAACCCTGAAGATCCCAATGGTGAAACTCAAGTAGGTTTCTATTGTATTCATTTCTTTAATGAATTTCCTCTACTTTGTATTGAGCACTTTGTATTTGTTATATCGCTGACTTAACACCTGGATTTTTTGCACCTCCAACGATCGTGTCCATATTCACCAGTAAGCCACCTTTTATCTATATAAATACACAATATATATATATATATATATATATTTGTTCTGCCCAGAAATGTGTTCAGTTTTCTAAGCGTATTAACTAAGAGAAAGGACAGACACAAAATTTGATGACTCACGCAGAAAATGCGCGCTAAAAAATATAGAGAACATTGTGTGCTTGCAAAATTTTGACAAACACACGGACACACACACCAATGGAGATTTTATAAGATTTCATCGAAGCCAAAGAATAAAATTTATACTAACTACATTGCTCAATTCCACATAGGAACCAACTCCCTTCAGTAATGTACTGATACATGTATGTGTACAGACGAATATATATATATATATATATATATATTTGGAGGATATGTGCTTAATTGAAGTCATACCTAATTTTTGAAAATTAATTAATTAATAATTAATGAATTTGGGCGGGCATATATGTTCAGATGTAAGACTAAACAGGCTGATGAGACCTAATAGGTCGAAATGTACATTCAGGGATTGAATTTTTCTCGATCTGTTTAGTCTTACATTTGAACATATATGCCCGCCTAAATTCATTAATTATTAAATAATTAATTTTCAAAAATTAGGTATGACTTCAATTAAGCACATATCCTCCAGAAATTGTCGGCTAAAAGCCAAATCAAATAAACACAGAGTTTATTTACGTACTCTCTCTCCCTCTCTCTCTCTCTCTCTCTCTCTCTCTCTCTCTCTCTCTCTCTATATATAATATATATATATATATATATATATATATATATATATATTCGTAGGTGGGTTACCAGATAATTTGGTATTAGAATAATTCTAAGCGGGTCCTTTCTTCCAACGGTATAATGTTAGAGAGTTCAAGTCCGTTATGAGAGCTCGATGTTTATTTAAAAAAAATATAAACAGAGCAATTTAATTAGTAAAGAAAAAGGATTAAAAATCAGCTATTTTGCGGTTATGGTATCATTTCCACTCACAGGTATCTGAATATAGCCATGAGCTTCATCAGACCGCTATCTTCATAGAAAATTATATATATATATATATATATATATATATAATATACCAAACTTATTGGTAAATCCTCGCGGTGAGAAAAAAACCAGCAAATAGTTTGATTGTAAAAATATACTACCAAGCATCAACCGGGGAGAAAAACATTTTTGGAAAAAAGAAAAGACCTAGATAATCGTACCAACCAAAAATAATCTATTAGTACAATATTTTGGCCAAAAGAAAAAACAATTTATATGCATATATATATATAAAATATATATATTCATACAAAACTGCCAGGAAACTAAAGCTAATAAGTAAAAAGTGCTCAATACCTAAGTAGAGCAAATAATTAATATATATATATATATATATATATATATATATATATATATATATACAATGATACCTTTAATTATGAGTGCCCGAACTGACGAGTTTTTCTGAGTTACGAGCTGTCATTCGGTCGATTTTTGCTTTGTGTTGTGAGCTGAAATTTGAGGTTCGAACGAGGGTACGGTCAAATTATGTTGTTACAAATGCACAATAGCGCGCAAGAGATGATATCATTAGAATCGCTACCATAACTAACCGTAACACTAAACCTAACCCTAGTGTCTAAAGGATTTTGAGTATTTCCGGGAAATGTGATGAAATGTAATGCGGTTAAGTGAGTAGCTGATGGTAGGTGTGGCGGTCCACATCAAACGCTAAAAAAAACAATCTCAGTGGTCTAGCGCAAGTAAAAAGAGGATAGACTCGCTCGCTGTCTGGCTGATACGGACTTTAGGCAACCCTGACAAATTTATATATATATATAATATATATATATAGTTCGATACCGGCCTTCGCCAACTCAGCGTATGAGTAGCACATGGATCTGTGAGGTAAAGTAAGGAGCTGATGGTAAATGCAAACACAATCTCCTTGGTCTTGCGCTAGTGAAAAGGGGATAGACTCCCTCGCTGATTGGCTGATACCGACTTTAAGCCACCCCGACAACTTTATATATATATATGTGTGTGTGTGTGTGTGTGTGTGTATATATATATATAAGGAGAGATAGATAGATAGATAGATAGATAGAGAGAGAGAGAGAGAGAGAGAGAGAGAGAGAGAGAGAGAGAGAGATATTCTTCTGATACTTTGTATGACAAACTACCTATCTGAGATAAGGAAAGATATTTTTTTAAATCAATATACACTGGCTCCTCTACCTTGTATACTACGCAGCAGTTGATGACGTCACCAAAGACGTCATATTACCAACACCAATCCACCTTATTATGTCACTGTGATCCAGGCGCGCGTGTCCTGACGTCATCGACGTTGTCATGGCTACCATAGCTTGCTTCCTGAATGTTTAAATAATTAAAAAGCCGATACTATTCCGCGAAAACACACCAAAATACGAAAATAGGAAAAAAGACTAAATATATACATATATATATATTATATAATATATATATATATATATATATATATATATATGTATGTGTGTGTGTGTGTGTGTGTGTGTGTGTGTGTGTGTGTGTGCGCCTAATAAGTATGATAAAAATCAATTTGCATTGAAAACAAAGGACAAAGGAATGTATCGAAATGAAATGGTATTTTAACTATAAAGTTCTATCTTTATTCTCATTAAATAATATATATATATATATATATATATATATATATATATATATATATATATATATATATATATATATTATTATTTTTTTATATATGTATATATATATGTGTATATTTGAGTGACTTTGAAAAAAAATAAAATAAAATAAAATAAAAACATATAAAAAAATTAGAATAAAATAAAATAAATTAAGGTAAATAGGAACATTTGAAGAATAAATAAACTACTAAATAAATGAACTGATGTTGCCCATTTAGCTGAAATCTGGAATAGATTGATTTAACAGAAATTCCTAACAAATTACTGACAAGTAGTCAGATATCTTTTTTATTAGCCTACAGCTGAGCAGACAGGAGAATATTTAAAAAAAAAAAGAAAAGAAAAAAAAAAGAAATCTGTTTTCAAATGCCTTAAAAGTAATAAAGAATTCATCATTCGCATCTGATGAGCTGGGAGAATTAGACACTTTGTCTAAGCTCCCCGAAATAGGCTATAATGCAAAATCTCTAAGTCTTTTGTTAATTCTTTACTTATATATATATATATATATATATATATATATATATATATATATATATATAAAAGATAATCTAATGAGTCAGACGAACCTACTATTAGTTTCGCATAAAGCTCTTCAGGGCTAAAATCTGACTCTTTTCAGATTTTAGCCCTGAAGAGCTTTATGCGAAACTAATAGTAGGTTCGTCTGACTCATTAGATTATCTTTACTATTGGCTCTACTTAGGTATCGAGCACTTTTTACATATTAGCTTTCTCCTAGCGGTTATATGAATATATATATATCTTATATACATATATATACATATAAATTGTTTTTTCTTTTGGCCAAATACTGTACCAATAGATTATTTTTTGTTGGTACGAATATCTTGGTCCTTTCTTTTTTTCAAAAATTTTTTTTTTAATTTTTTTCTTCCTGGTTGATGTTTGGTAGTATATTTTTACAATCAAACTTTCTGCTGGGTTTTTTTCTCTCCGCAAGGATCTACCAACACGATTGGTATATTAAATTATATATATATATATATATATATATATATATATATAGAGAGAGAGAGAGAGAGAGAGAGAGAGAGAGAGATTAGATTAGATTAGATTAGATTATGCTAACAGGACACGTGGATATACCGCAGTATGATAATTTAATTATTACAACATTTGATATATTTAATTAAGAGCTATAGCCAAATAGTTCAATATGTAAAAAGTATAATAACCTTGATTTAACTCGCTCTCTCACACTCTTTTTTTCTTACTTTCCATCTTTTCCTTGTGTTCGATTGAAACAGATTAGCGTTATCGCTTCTGCACACTCACTCACTCTCTATCTTTACCCTACTCTCTTTCTTTCTTTCTTATTATATTTTCTATGTAGCATGTCCTTTTTCTTCCCTTTCTTTCTTTATAATAAAAACGGAATGATCCATTATTTAGCTGAGGTGACGGCACTCATTTGAAATAAGAATATATATATATATATATATATATAATATATATATATATATATATATATATATATATATATATATATTTCATTGTAGTAGCATAAGTAGTTAATCCAAAAGGGCTCAATATATTGCGTAGAGCATTTATAGTTGCAGAAAAACATCTTTCTCTCTATCAGGGTTTCGGCGTTCGTCGGAAAAGCAACACCAGATAATCAGGATTTACATTCATGCATTTCATTTTGGACGATTTGGACGGTCTCATTTTCAGTCAGGCAATAGGATAACGGTCGTATCAGAGAAGTAAAAGGACATGATACGCATAAAAGATATAAGACAGAAAGAAAGAGGGTAGTGGAAATATATAGAGAGTGGGTGAGCGCGCGGAAGCGATAGCGTTAATCTGTTTCCATCGAACATAAAAATATGAAATGAAGCAAAGGGGGAGAGAGAGAGAGAGAGAGAGAGAGAGAGAGAGAGAGAGAGAGAGAGAGAGAGAGTTAAATCAATATCATTATAGTTTTTACATATTGAACTATTTAGCAATAGCCCTTAAGTAAACATATCAATGTTGTAATAATTAAATAATCATACTGTGGTATATCCACAGGTCCTGTTATTTATAACTATTAGCTACTTGAAACCACTAAGCTGTGTACAAAAAAGCGACTATTATCAAACAGAAAAAATAACTTGAAACCATATAATTACGTATAAATTATTAGTATTATATATATAGGATATATATTAAATCAATATCATTATACTTTTTACGTAAGTAAACATATCAAATGTTGTAATAATTAAATAATCATACTGTGGTATATCTACATTCTAACCACTACACTAGCTGGCTTCCCCAGAATTTCTCGTTCTTTTTAAACTGGTATGTATATCGCACTTTTTGGGAGGCCTAATGGGCTGAAATGTACATACAGAGATGACTTTTTCTCGATTTGTTTACGCTTTACATTTAAACCGATATGCACGCCTAATTTATTTAGTTCTAATTAATTAATTAACAAAATTAGGTAGGACTTTAATTAAGCACATAATCTCCCACAGATATATATATATATATATATATATATATATATATATAAAGATAATCTACTGAGTCAGACGAACCTACTATTAGTTTCGCATAAAGCTCTTCAGGGCTAAAATCTGACTGAAGAAGAAAAGGAGCAAGACCAATAAATACTACTAACCACATTAATCATTTAAAATTATCAAATCATACTGACCAATAAAAACACAGAACGCTATAAGTTTTATTGTTTAATTAAAATATATTTAATTTCTATATTAACTGATTTTTTTAATTTTTTTTTTTTATTATTATTTATATATTATTTAGAATCAAGCAGATTTGAAACAATAAATAAGTGTAAGCACCCCGTCGTCATTCTCATCCCTCAACCAAATGGAACCCAGCACGCCAACGATTGTCCATCTCTTTGCCCGTAGTTAAATTTTTTTCTTCCTGGTTGATGTTTGGTAGTATATTTTTACAATCAAACTCTCTGCCGGGTTTTTTCTCTCCGCAAGGATCTACCAACACGCTTGGTATATTATATATATATATATAATATATATATATATATATATTATATGTGTGTGTGTGGTGTGTGTGTGTGTGCGCGCATAATCTAAAATAAATAAATGTTTACTCACCTTCTCGTGACAGTCTCATTACAACTAGCACTGTTTCCTCTTCAGTATTATGGGATGACTTGCTTCCTTGCGGGAATAAAATCTTAGAAAATTCCATTAATGGTACCATTCTTCTGTTTTGGCGCAGCAATTTAGTACAGTTAATTCTATTCAACCAATAATCATGGAACCAATTTATTTCTAATTTCTAATATATTGGGGAAGGTGGGAATTTGTTTCTGTCTTCTCCACCTCCTACTTTCATTCCTCCACCATGCAGTGAGTTTTTGTTTTTTTTTGCATTGCGTGAGGTACATTCAGTATTTATTGGCCTTTCTTTGTTCTTTATATTCGTATGTCTCATCTGATGATTGTATTTTTACAAGGAAATGCGTGAAACTTGTTGTTGCGGCATAGGGACAGTCGGTTGTCGTAGTAGTAGTCGTTAGTAATAGTAGTCGTCGTTAGTTCAGAAACAACATACGAAAGTCGTATTGTCACAAAGGGCTGTTTTTTTCGCTTCTAGGCTCGTGGGTTCTTTTTCAGAGAGAAAGAGAGAGAGAGAGAGAGAGAGAGAGAGAGAGAGAGAGAGAGAGAGAGAGAGAGAGAGAGAAAGAGAGAGAGAGAGAGAGAGAGAGAGAGGGTAAGGTCAAATTATTCTATCGTAAATCATGTTCGGTACTACTATGCGAAACACATCACGGGGGAAACCCCGTCTGCCTCTTACGAAGGCCCAGCCGAAAAAAAGATCGATTTTCTCTTCTTCGGTTTTTGGTCCCGGGGTTGGGAAAGGTCACATCCGCTTCCAGTCAAAATCCTGAACTTTCGTTTTTATTTAAAATCTAGTTCCGGAGTGTTTACCCTTCGAAACTTTAACCTTTGTTCTTAATTCTTTTTCTTCTCTTTTTCCAGAAATCCGATTACCGTTTTCTTTTCAATCCCCAAATTCCCCGTAGACCGTAATAATTACTCTACTTTAATACGGGACTTTAATTTATAAGTGAATAAACATTAAAGTTTTTGAGGTTTGATCCCGATCGACTGGCCAGTATTGACCCCTTTTTCGGTTTACGATATATATATATATATAATATATATATATATATATATATATATATGTGTGTGGGGGGGGGCAGCATTCTTTTATTTATACATGTAGAATTAAACAAAAGACACATCTGCTGTTTAACAATTTTATTTTTGATCTTTTCGAGTTTTCTGGCCAACTTTTTAATGTTTGGGTGAATTTGTGAATAAGTCACCAAAGTCCACCCAAACATTAAAAAGTTAAAAACCCGAAAGATCAAAATAAAATTGTTAAACAGATGTGTCTTTTGTTTAATTCTCTCTCTCTCTCTCTCTCTCTCTCTCTCTCTCTATATATATATATATATATATATATATATATATATATATATTTGTGATATGGCTATTTTCAGCCGACAATATTTGGGAGAATATGTGCTTAATTGAAGTCGAACCTAATTTTTTGAAAGTTAATTCATTAATAATTAAATCCCGCCTAATTAATTATTAATGAATTAACTTTCAAAAAATTAATTATGAATTAACTTTCAAAAAATTATAAATGAATTAACTTTCAAAAAATTAGGTTCGACTTCAATTAAGCACATATTCTCCCATAATATATATATATATATATATATATATATATATATACTTCGTTGAACTATGCAGCCAACTACCGAAAAATACTCATAGACAATACCATCAAATTAAAATAACAAAACTCTAAACAAAGACTAAAGATTTTAGAAGCCCTTCATATTAGATATAAAATCCTAACCTTAATAAAATAATAATCGATACTAGCACTAACTTTCTAAAATGCCAGTAACCAGTGCCACTAACTACATAACCACATTAATCAATAATAATAATAATAGTAGAAATAATGATGATAATAGCAATGATGATAACACTAATAAGGATAATAACAGTAATAATTATGTTGTATACTCTTTCCTTTCTTACTTCTATTATTCTTCTGCTCATCTTTGGTATCTTACGTTCTTCTTTTAGCGTCTCTTCTAACGCCTCTGATCTTGCTGGTTGGTCGTCCTTGATTCATTTCTTCTTCTAGGTCAGTCTTATTGCCAAGACATTCATCAACCACAAAACCATATTATTTATTTAAACCTTTATTTACTTAACTAAACATATTTCTCTAACTAAACACAACCGCGTGTGCAAGTGAGCTCCAGCTAAAGCAGATATATCTTAACTGCCTGATGCCCAAGCTGAAACTGAGAGCCAACCAGGTCCCACGTGATTTCACGTATTTCGCGGGCTTTCTGTAATATTCCATGGAAATTCCCGCCCGTGATATGAAAAGGGGCCATCCCTTCAGAAATACAGGGGGTTGACAATAATCTATGCATAGATTATGTAACAATTAGAATGCAATAAAATAAACAAATAACAAAATACAACACACTATATGATTAAAACACAAGCTTAATGGAACAACCCATTGTTGTAAACCTTCTTGTCGTAATCGGGAGCCATCACGGAACTTTGAACCTACCACTTTAGCCCACAGGCTAGTTTAGATTACGCCAAGAAGGTTCCGATTACGGTTTCCCCAGTTAAAAAAGAAGGTTCCCGGGTTCCAAAAGAAGGTTCCCGAGTCCGACAAGAAAATACCTGAAGAAGACCGGAGGGCATATCGGCCGAAACGTTGTACAGATAACAATGAAGATGAGGACAATAGTCTGAATAATCCAAATAATACTAGTAGCCATCGGTTATTTTTTCTTTTCATCATTTGGTCTTGAATCAAATTTTTCTCATCTAAGAAAAACCAAATCACACCATTTTCTGTGGGAATTTTGAGCTTGTTTTAAAAAATCTTTTTAGATCTGTTTAAGCGTGTTTTTTTTTTTTCCTTAAATGAATTGACCTCTCCTCATCACGTACGATTTGTATCCAATGTTTTCATAAACAACATTTCTGATTGTTTTTTCAGACACACGCGACCTTTTTGCAATTGACCTCATTTATTGACCGCAATTGACCTCATTTATTGACCGCCATAGTCGTCAGTTGTCCGCTTAACTTTATAAATAAATTCAGGTGTTCTCGTTGAATCAGAGCGTTTAGAGTGTTTTTTTGTACATTTTGATACAGGAATAACGTTGTCATTTTCATTTTCAAACTCTTTGCGAATCTTGTGTATAAAAGATCTTGCAACTCTAAGAAAACGTACAATTTCTTAATCTCCATGACCAGCCTTTAATGGCACAATCACAGCACACCTTTTCCTTTCATTAGTTAATATAGGGTCTGTCATCATTGATTTCTGAAAAAGGATTGAAGTAAAGGTTAATCCGATATAGTATCAATATAAATTGAATGTCCTCAAATAACGCAGCACCCTGTTTCTTACTACTTGGGATATCTTGTTTTTTTCTCACATATCGAGCTTTATGCCTCTCTTTCGGGTCATATCCGGTGGAATTCGTCTCTTCACTGGCTAGGGTCTCTCTCTCTCTCTCTCTCTCTCTCTCTCTCTCTCTCTCTCTCTCTCTCTCTCTCTCTCTGGGTCCCATCCTGGTCTGTTTTTCTTTTCCTGAAAAAAAAAAAAATACGAAAACTTTTTCTTGTGAGTACATATTTTTCACCCGATACATAGTCTATAAAATATATCTAAGGTAGGTGGGTAGTCGTCCTTAGTCTACGAGCCTCTCTTTGAATCAACCAATCACAGGCTCGCAAACTTTAGTGGCAAAATTGTAGATAGGATTTCTTCCTCTTTGGTCACCAGCATCTACAGAAGTCGGACGAGAAAAATAGTCGTCCCTTATATTCAGTAGAGAGAAACAGAGAGCCGTAGTTGGTACTCAGATAACTCACCAATCTTAAGACTTCACCTACGTGGACTGTATTATTATATTTATATAACTATCATTCCTGCAGGCAAAACCTTCGTTTGCAAGTATTTCAATCATGGTTTCTTGTTTGTGTATATATTAATACAAGTTATTTGAAATTCCACGTCAAGTTCGTGTGTTTTCTGTTTTTAACTCCTGTTGCCTTACACCCGCGGCGTGAATCACCACAAGTCAACTCACATGGGTGGGTGGTTATAGCAGAGACGGAAAGGTATGTCTTGCCCAAACGGCCGCTGGCCTCAACTATACTAACTTCTAATTCTACATCCCCAGCATCGTTTGGTCACTAAGCCAATCAGATGCCCTGTCTTAGATGAACCTGGCGCGGGGAGCACAATTTATAAATCAAACTATACGATACAGTGATTTCCCACTTTCATTTTAAACTACACAACACTTCTTACTAAAAATGATAGGTTATGCCTATGCCTTATTTAACAGTTTGTCATACTTCCGTCTACGAGAGACGATGGAATAATGTCAAAAGTTTTTTTGGGAACGACGTGGCCTGGGCGATTTCATATGGAGAAAGAGCTGTTGCCCAAGCAGCAAATCCCCCTCCACGCTGCCACTGTGATCCAAAGGAAAGGTAAGGAACCATGATTTGTTTTCGAGGTTTACTCCCCTAGGCTTTCCTTGGGATGAGGTAGAACTGCTAGGCCGCGGATGTTTTGTGTCGAACTTTTCCTTGACTTTAATGGGTTGCCGACTAAGGCTAAGGAACCCCTTTTAACCCATTTGAAGATTTATGTGAGTAGTAAGTAGAATTGGAGTCTATAGTCAACTTTAGACCATAAAATAATGGTTGCGTCTGTCTTATAAATAGCTGTTAGACAGACGAGACAAGGAGTTAGTATGTAATGATCGAATAAATATAATATTGCCATTTGACTTGCGTTTATTTACTTGGGCAGGTTCATATGGAGGATGAGCAACCCCCCCCTTTCCACACTGCTGCTGTGATCCAGATGAGGAACCAATGCAGGTTGGCAACGGCCGTATCGCAGGAGTTGCTGGGTAGCTCTGGATTTCAGCATCATACCACTTTAGGGACTCCGGCTCCTGATTTATTTTCGAGGTTTACTCCCATAGCCTTTTCTTGGGATGAGGCAAAGCCACTAGGTGGCGGAGGTTTTGCCTGTCTAGTACATCAATTACGAGTAAGTGGTAAATTGTTCGACACTATTCATGGGCGACCCTTTTTTGAGAAGTGTGCAACATGAAACATGGCTCATTATCAGGTGGATCGAACAATTGAAATGTTTCGTCGTTGACACTTCAACCATTTTCACTATTGAAAACTATACATTTGGTTTGGTGTTGTACCGGCCGTTCCTACAGTGGAGAATATACACCGGTTCTCACTATAAATAGTGAGACACTGAGTGAAAAGGTTGTACTGTTACCGTTAACGACAAGCTAGTCGTTCATGTACCATTATTGTAAATACACTTGTCTTATTTTACCCTATCTCGACTTGACTTCTTTTTTACTGTTGGCTACAATCGTTACTCACCTTACCTAGCTGTGGAATACACCTACATTTTAGTGGAGGTTTGAAATCTGTTGGGACTTATCCGTGTTAGTTTACGGCAAGTGTGTGTCTAGTTTGTAGACTAGTTTACACAGAGTTATTGTCTCATCTCTAATAGTGGGTCCTTATGGGTGCAGCAATTATAAGTGTGTTGGCATTAACGAACTGACTGACAACAAATTCCTATATCTCCTTGATAACACAGTAGTCTTGGTTGATTTTTTACTCACGTGTTTTGGTCTTTTTCGTGGTTATGCAAGCATTTAATTGTAAGGCTTTTCTCTTACTTAAGATTAGCTAAACTCTAGGCTGATCATTTCATCAAATTTATATAATATAATGTGTGGCAAACACTTCAATACTTAGCATAATAATATTAAATCGTGTTTGTGAGTTGGGTATTGTTGGGTTTATCTTAATTTATACGGTCAGTAACCCCGGTCCCGCATATGATTTAAGTTATGCGCCGTAATATAGTGTACCGCCCCCTCATTCAAATGCAAAGCACTGTCATGCAAAGTCACAGTGATCTTATGACAAGTATTGAATCCTTATATCAACGTCGAGTCACGGCACGGCACACAAACAATCTCTGAGTGATTCTATCTATCCTCTGAAACGAGCTGACATTTTCTATTTACGACCCACCATCACGACAGGTGACGGGAAAATACTATTACTAGACAACTTAACAGTATATAGAAACCTGTTCTAAAACTGTTTTTATCTATTAAAAAAAAAAATAAAAAAAAGGTAACATGACGTAATGATCAATCAGCTGATTTTTTACACAAGAGTCTGCTATGTGTAATTTTACTTGACTTATCTGTATATCTTATATATACTGTACTTATATATATCTCAACCATATATAATACTTCAGCTAACGAGCAGGAATGTGTTTTTTAACAAAAAGAATAGATACATGTAATAAATAATGGTAAAGTAATTGCACCTGTGCTTATATATCACTCATATGAACACAACTATTTAGCAAATCATACCACTACAGAAAAAAACACACTGTCCGCAGCCACAATGAAGCGACATGAAAGTTCCCAGAAGACAAGAGAGAGATACACGGGATATGGCGGATAGCCGAAGCAGAACATGTGAAGATACAATCTAATATTAGGATCCATGGCATACTCCTGGTATATCATTCATATTATTCCAGCTATTCACTGACTCACATCCTTATATAAAACTCAAATCAACGCACGCCATACATCCACTGAGGCGTATTTTAAAAGAAGCTCTACAAAAATTGTCCAGCCCTTTTTAAGGGACATTCAATCTCCACTCTGATTTAGTCATCTACTTTTGTGAAATTGTAGCGAGTGTTAGTTTGTATAGGCGTTCAATCCTCAGAGATTTCGTAATATGCGCACAGAATTTATTGAATGCCAATGTAAGCAGTCGAGAGGTGGGAGCCAGATATTTGTATCAGTAAAACACACTAATTATATTGTGCAAACTAGAAGATCACGCAAATATTCAAATGAAAATCTATTTGAGAGCTCGTAGTCGATATTTATTAGCTTTTTCCGAGAGAGATTTTGGGAGTGACGATACAGTCCACAAAGTATAATTACGCCTTTCTGTAGTAATAGAAATAGCAATTAGCGAGAGAATTTAGGAGATGGAACTCAGAAGATCCCTAATAATAATGCGCACTAATATCTATTAAAGAGAGAACTATTGTTAATGTATCTATTTAAACTCATGAGGAATTTAAGGTGCATCTTAATTTTAAATTGGCTTATTATTTGTCAAAAATCCGTGTTTAGTCATTGATAAATCAAAAAAAACTCGAAACTTATCACTTAAATGTATTATCCAATAATCTACCCAAATGACATTGGTAATTTAAAAAATGATCATTTATTGAGAATTTTGTAACACAAGCTTTACGGCCATCTATAAACAAGCGTATTGATTACATAGCGTTTAAATACGGTCGCAATGAGAGATCTCTGAGAAATGACGAAAATATGTATCTTAAATCTTATTAGGAAGATAAGTATAAATGCTATCATGGTCAATTAGCGATAGTTACATAATATTATAAATAGATATTTTTATTTATATTATGGTGCACTACAGTTTTTTCGACTTAGACAAAACAATTGACCTTAAATAATATGATTCTTTATTAATTTTAATCGTTTTTTTAAAATTGAAAAGCAGCCGAATTTTTTGGTATATAACAACAATTATAATGATTTACAGTTACATGTGTATTACTAACACTGGAAGGCCCCTTGCGTAAACTGCTGACTACTATCAAGCAGTCGTATATTTGTAAAGTAATCCTCACAGACACTCTTATTGTGGGTTTATGTTCTGGATTGGATTTGATGTTGGTTTGCAGACAAAGCCAATAAAATACCTTTGGTTTATCGTTTATTCTATCTTCTATTTAATTGAGGTCATGGCAAAGACAAAAAGACCAAATGTTTTGGTAACTTTCATTGACCGTGAAACTAGAAGCAACAACTTTTAAATAAATATTATCTGCAAAAGGAGCGACGTTTATAATATGCGAAAACACACCACACATCCTTTGTTATTGCAATCTACTTTTCGAATTAGAGATTTCTTTCTTCTTCTTCTTCCTTCTTTCTTCTTCTTCTTCTTCTTCTTCTTCTCTCCCTCCTCCTCCTCCTTTTGTGGTTGTTCTTCCTCCTCTGCCTTCCTCTCCCATTTATTTTTCTTCGTCTTCTCCTTCTTCTTTGTCCTCTCCTTTTCCTTCTTCCACCCCTCCCGTTTCCATTTCTTTTTCTTCGTTTTCTCCTCTCCTTCTTCTTTGTCCTCTTCCTTCCTCTCCACTTCTTATTTTCCTTCCCTCCTTCTTCTTCTTCTTCTTCCTTCTTCTTTTCTTCTTCTTTCTTCTTCTCTTCTTTTTCTTCCTCTCCCCCTTGTCCTTTTGTGTTGTTCTTTCCTCCTCTGCCTTCGTCTCATTTATTTTTCTTTATCTTCTCCTCTTTCCTATTCCTTTTCCTCCCCCTCCTCTTCCTCTTATTCCTTCTTCCCCTCCTTGTTCGTTTTTTGCTTCTCCTCCCCCTCTTTCTTCTAGTTCCTTCTTCTTCCCCCCCTCCACCTTCTTCTTCTTTGTCTTCTCCTCTTCCTTCTTCCACCCCCTCCCCCGTATTCCATTTCTTTTTCTTCGTCTTCTCCCTCTCCTTCTTCTTTGTGCTTCTTCTTCTGCTTGTTCCTTCCTTCTTCTTCTTCTTCTTCTTCTTCTTCTTCATACCTTCTTGTTGTTGTTCTTGTTCTTCTTTTTCTTCATTCCTCCTCCTCCTCCTCCTCCTCCTCCTCCTTCTTCTTCTTCTTCTTCTTCTTCTTCTTGTTTGCAGCGGTGTGTTCAAGCTAAATTCTCAACCACCGACACACTGAGCTGTGAGTGAATAATCAAGAGAGCTCATTTGGAATAACTACAATAAGTATCAAGTCTCCGGAAAAGAGAGAGCAACCTTGCAACTTAATGCGGAAATTAATACTTTTACGGCATTGCCTACTTGGATGCAATGATGCCCTACAACATTGCTAAGGCGGGAATAAAAAACAAAATGGCGGATTGGAAAAGAAGAACACGACACACAGACAGAAAAATAGAGACAGGGTTTGGGCAGAGGGAAGGGTAAAGACTCGGAGAGAAATACAAGTACTTATTTGGTGATTAAAACGGAAACATTGTTTTAAACTTCCGGTTTACAGTTAATTACAGAAAGGTAGTTTCAATAAGAAAGAATTACTTTCTTTCTCTAATTATTAGATAACGTCAATAACTTTATCTAGAATTGTTAAAATCCTAGCGAAATACAAGGAACATTCCAACAGTATTGTCTCCTGTTTATTTCCATGGAAACGGATACTGAGCGAACAATAAAATCGAACAAATATATATTTACCAACTCCTCCGCACGAGCAGGATGTGACACAAAGTCAATTTCTTAAGCGGAGTTCAACAGGTTTGAATTCAGATTTTTTCTTCTCCTAGACAAGTTGCCTAACCAAGGTTAAAGAGCCCGGTATGTCCGACTATTTATCCATAGCTGGAAGGAGATTAGGATTCATACCTTTCCCAAGGGTATTAGTGCTAAGTGAAATGCAATTACCACATCCAGGATTTGAACTCGGGGCGAGAGTCCATTTCCCATGACTTTAACCATTACACCACTTAAAATCGAACAAGTTCAGCTAAAAGGGGGGCGGCGGTGGTGTACTGGTTAGAGTCGTAGGAAATAAACTCGTCGACCCGAGTTCAAATCCTCGACGAAGCCACAGTTCACATAGCGCTAATACCCTTGGGAAAGGCATGAATCCAAAGATTCTCCTTACAGCTATAGGTAAAAAGTAGGACAGACTGGGCTTTTTAACCTTAGTTAGGCAACCAGTCTAGGAGAAGGAAAACTCTGAATTCAAACCTCGTAAATCTCCGCTTGACGTGGTCACTACTTTAACAGTGTTATGATTTTGATGGGTCATCCTTTAGGCCTCAAGCAATTGGTGCTCCTCAATATTGCAAGTCCTTCGTCAATGATTGCAAATGGACGTCTCTCAGTATCAGTGATTAAGTAGTCAACCAGCCACGCAATCGGGCTGTTAATTGGCTGAAGAGTAAACCACGTGACCTCGCTTAGTCTATAGATTTAAATGGTGTATTGTAGCACACTTTATATACAGAATAATCCAACAATAGGCTCAGTCCTACTTAGTGATGTATTTTGATTTATTCAATTTATTTTTCTTCGTATAGTCACTAAAATTTATTTGTTTTTTTAATGTCCCTGGGCATCTACTCTCTTTTTCTATCTTCTCACTTGATTGAATAAAATAAAGAAAACAAGTAACGGTAAGGTGATGAGCTGTTGGTAGGTGTGGCGTTCGCCGCAGACGCTAAACAACAATTTTCTTGATCTAGCGCTAGGGAAAAGGAAATAGACTCCCTCGGTGTCTGGCTGATACCGACTTTATGCCACCCCGACGACTAAAATTGAAATAAAACTTCGTTTATTCTATGTGGGTATTGCCAAAGTTTCAGTACGACAGCACCTCCCCATTTCTTTAAACTTTTATAAGAAAAAAAATAGAATTGTAAATTGTCACTTCTTTAATTGTTTTCTTTAAGAAGAGAGCCTAAACTTACACACTGAAAAATTGCGACGGGTTAGCTCAGTCGGTAGAGCGTTCGGCTAGAAACCACAAGGTTCCTAGTTCGATACCGGTCCTCGCCAACTCAGCGTATGAGTAGCACAATGATCTGTGCGGTAAAGTAAGCAGATGATCGTAGGTGTGGCGCCCCACCCCAGACGCCAAAAACAATATCCTTGGTCTAGCGCTATTGAAGAGGGGATAGACTCCCTCGTTGACTGGCTGATACCGACATTAGGCCGCCCCGACGACTTTACTTTACTTACAATGAAATGCATCACATCTTCAAGGGGAAAACAATATGTGCTGCTTTGACAGATACAAACATTGATTTATAAAACTCTCCCGTTTTAAACCGCCTTGTCGGCTGGGGCGTTAGAATGCACCGACTGCACCTCTGCAGAGGGGTAAGATTCCCTCAAATGGGGCCACCTGTTGGCCGTGGGTGGCAACCCGTGATGCTTAAGGACGGAGTCTTGGTGGATGAGCAGTCCATGACCTGCAACACTCCACTTAGAACCTTACGTAGGCTAGACGGGCGGTCGGAGAGGCCCCCTCCGATCAATCGGCTGGTCACGTCAAGCCCTAGCATCTATATGATTGCCCCAACCCTATTGCTCTTATAGCAAGCCTCAACACATTTTATCATATGGGTGCTAGAAGGCGGTGGCTGAATGAAGATTATAATACTTTTTACATATTGAACTATATCGGAATAGCTCTTCAGCAGATATATCAAACGTGTGTAATAATTAAATTATTATACTGTATATATATTTACCAACCCCTCCACACGAGCAGTATGTGACACAAGGTCACTTTCTTAAGCGGAGTTCAACAGGTTTGAATTCAGAGTTTTCCTTCTCCTAGACTGGTTGCCTAACCAAGGTTAAAGAGCCCAGTCTGCCCTACTATTTATCCATAGCTGGAGGGAGAGTAGGATTCATACCTTTCCCAAGGGTATTAGCGCTAAGTGAAATGCAATTATCACATCCAGGATTTGAACTCGGGGCGACGAGTCCATTTCCCATGACCACGCGCTTCCTACTTAATTATACTGTGGTATATCTAAAGGTCCTGCTAGTACAATATTAATACACTGTCTATGTACAGATCAAATTCTGTTAAGTAATTAGTGCCTCTCAAATCCTTTTCATGGGACCGTAGAGATGATAGTCTGAATGGCAAACATTATTTCTGCGACGAGTGAAATCTGTAGTGAAGAAGTGGCTCAAAGAACAGTCAACAGAATTTTACGAAGCAGAGATACATGCTCTCATTCGAAGGTGGAACATTGCTATTGCGAGAAACGGTGACTATGTGGAGAAGTAGGCATGGAATCCATAGAGGACCAGCTTCATTTTGATGTATGATACATTAATGTCTCCTATTCAAAATATTAAATGTAAAAAAAAAGAAGTCATTGGGCGGCCTGTTGTCGGTATCAGCCAGACAGCGATGGAGCCTATCCCCTTTTCACTCGCGCTAGACCAAGGAGATTATTTTGGCGTCTGGGGTGGAGCGCCAAACCTACCATCAGCTCCTTACTTTACCGCAAAGATCCTTGTGCTACTCATACGCTGAGTTGACGAGGACCGGTATTGAACTAGTTTGATTTCTTTAAACTAGATCATTCTAAATGTATTGCTCTGACATAGATCTTGCTAGAGTGTCAATATTTACTGGATCGCACGCACAGTTTAGATATTTTGATATAAAGTTGGAATACAGGGTATCCAACAGGGATCGAACCCACTATTGATAATCTCCTAGACTGGCTATCTAATGATTACGTCATGAAAATATGGCTTCCCTGCATTTATATTTCTATGATTTATCTGTAACTCCATTCTGTGCATTATTTGTCGTCGGCAGTTTATACGCATGCGTGTTCCTTTTGCCTTCCTTCCATTCTCCCTCCCCCTCCTTTCCTTCCCCTCTTCCTTCCTATTTGCTGTTCTCTCTCTTTTCTTCCTCCCCTCCTTCCTATTTGCCTTCGATTCTTCTTTCTTTTGTTCCCTCCTCCCTATTCGCTGCTCTCTTTCTATTCTTTCTTTTCTTTCATCCTTACCCCCTTCTTTCTTTCTTTCTCTTTTTTCTTTCTTCTTTATCTTATCTCTTTCTTTTTTTCTTTCTTCTTTCTTATTTGCCTTCCTCGTTCCATTCTTCTTTCTTTCTTTCGTTCTTCCTTCCTATTTGTGCTCTTTCTTTTCTCTCGTACCCTTCCTATTAGCTATTCTCTTTCTCTTCTTTCCTTTCTTTCTTTCTTCTTTCTTTCTTTCTTTTCTTTCGTTCTTCTTCCTATTTACTGCACTTTCTCTTTTCTCCTACCCCCTCCATTTGCTGCTCACTTTCTCTTCTTTCCTTTCTTTCATTCTTCTTCCTTTCTTTCTTTGTTCCTTTACGGCTTTATCTTCTTTTCTTCTTCTTCTTCTTCTTCTTTCTTCTTCTTTCTACTTACTTTTTCGTCTTCTTTTTTCTTTTTTCTGTCTTCTTATCTCTTTATTTTTCTCATATCTTCTTTTGGTTCCTCTTCTACTCCTCTCTCTCTTTCTCTCTCTCTCTCTCTCTCTCTTCCTCTTCTTCTTCTTCTTCTTCTCGCCCTTCTTCTTCTTCTTCTTCTTCTTTCTTCTTCTTCTTCTTCTTCTCTTCTTCTTCTCTTCTTCTCTTCTTCTTCTTCTTCTTCTCGCCTTCTTCTTCTTCTTCTCGTCTTCTTCTTCTTCTTCTTCTTCTTCTTCTTCTTCTTCTTCTTTCTTTCTTCTTCTTCTTCTTCTTCTTCTCTTCTCTCTTCTTCTTCTTCTTCTTTCTTCTCTTCTTCTTCTTCTTTTCTTACTTCTTCTTCTTCTTCTCTTCTTCTTCTCTCCTTCTTCTTCTTCTCCTTCTTCTCTTCTTCTTGTGTTTATCTGTACTGACGTGGTTTTCTTTGCAATTTCTGGCTGATAAGAAATGTCTCTCCGGCACAACTGAAACCCCTCATGTGCAAAACACAACATTAGACTGACGTCATTCACAACCACTGACACATCTTTTTATTAGTTTAGTTTAATTGACGTAGTTTCTCCACACCACTTTGTCGCATTCTTTACAATTAACACCCACACACCCACATATACTCTCGATATATATATATATATATATATATATATATATATATATATATAACCTCTTAATATATATATATATATATATATATATATATATATAAGTAAAGTCATCGGGGCGGCCTAAAGTCGGTATCAACCAGTCAGCGAGGGAGTCTATCCCCTTTCAATAGCGCTAGACCAAGGAGATTGTTTTTAGCATCTGAGGTGGAGCGCCACACCTACCATCAGCTCCTTACTTTACCGCACAGATCCCTGTGCTACTCATACGCTGAGTTGGCGAGGACCGGTATCGAATAGGAACCTCGTGGTTTTAGCCGAACGCTCTGAGTCTCTACAACTTCTACCGACTGAGCTAACCCGGCCCCTTAGGGACCGCCTAGGGATCACAAAGTTCCGGGTTCGATACCGACCTTCGTCAAACCAGTGCATTAGTAGTCCGGCTTGGATCTGTGCAGTAAGTGAGGAGCTGATAGTAGATGTAGCGCTGCACCTGGGACGCTTGTCTAGTGCTAGGAAAAAGGGGATAGACTCCCTCGCTGTCCGACCGATAACGACGATAAGCCACTCCGCCAACTTTACTTTTTACTTACAACAATAACTCATTTAGTTTTTCTTGTATTAATGGACCAGGGAGCAATGGCGATACAGGGGTGTTCCACATCCCCAAACCCCCAGAACTGGAACCTCACCATCAGATAGAGTTTAACGTCATTCCCAGGACATGAAACGCTCAGACACCGCCTTTTAGCACCTATATGATGAAAAGGGTTGGGGCTTGCCATAATGGCAATAGGGTTGGGGCAATCATATAGGTGCTAGGGCTTGACGTGACCAGCCGAGACTGACCGTCTTGCCAAAGTAAGGTCGAAGTGGAGTGTTGCATGTCACGTGGCCAACTAATACTCGTGTCACTCAGCTACCACGATCCTGTCCTCAAATATTACAAGTCCCTACCCGCAGCCAACACATTCGGAGGATATAACTCCTCAGCAGCGGTACAAACGGCGTACTCTACAGCCACAACTCATAGGGTGTGTGTGTGGGGTGGGGGGGTACGCAACCCATCCGCCACGGACTGGATGTGACACAAGGTCAATTTTAAGCAGAGTATGAATGGTTTGAATTCAGTGTTTTTCTGCCTCTAGACTGGTTGTCTAACCAAGGCTTAAGAGCCCACACTGTCCTATTATTTACCCATAGCTAGGGGAGAACAGGGTGTTCATGCCTTCGTCCAGGATTTGAACTCGTGTAACCGATTTCATTACCTAAGACAATAACCGTTACGGTAAGCACATCTCCTTAAGAATGTAGTATTGCCTGATGATCGTCAAGAACGTGAAACTTTTAGTTACAAATGAGGACGAATCCCATTCATCTAAAAATGTATGACGAAATTTTCAGAAAATATTATTTTTACAAATTTAATATATATATTTTCCAACCCCTCCGTACGAGCAGGATGCGGCACAAGGTCAATTTCTGAAACGGGGTTTAACAGATTGAATTCAGAGTTTTCTTTCTTTTCTACTGGTTACCTAGTTAAGTTTAAAGAACCCAATCTGCCCTACTATTTACCCATTGCTGGAGGAGAGTAGTTGGATGCATACCTTTCCCAAGAGTATCAGCGCTATGTGAAATTCAAACAGTCTCGTCCAGGAATTGAACTCGGGTTGACAAGTCCATTTCCTACTACTCTAACCATTACACCGCGCGCCTCCAACTTAGGACTTCAAATTACGAATTTTATATATTCAACTTTTTCCTCGAAAAATTCGATACAAGTAACATCGCTTCACTGCCAATTTTTTTTGGCGGGGGGGGGGGGGATTTATTCTATATTTTTTGCAGTAAAAATAAGCAAAACAAGCAAAATCATGATGATAGTTTTTTTTGTCCAGCAAAACGAACAAAACGAGTGGCAAAGAAATTCAAATAAGATACGAGACGTTTCAGTCACTTTTAATTACACAGTCCGTTGAACTCTAAGTCACTCGGGAAAAAAGATGAGAATGGTTATTTATACATCCGTAAAAGAGAAAAGAAAGATCGACGCCTACCTTCCGACCTTACTCACCCGATACTCCACTCCGCCTTATTTTTATTACAACAGACAGTCGTTTTTTGAAATTTTTTTTCTTCTAAAAAACAACAACAGAAAACGCAAATCCATTTTGCTTCTCGACAACTTGACCCGGATTGATCGATTTTTTTTTTGGGGGGGGGGTTAATGCAACAAAAATGAGAATTATTTTTTGAAAAAAAAAATGTTCATCTAAAAATGAATGAAAAAAATGAATGAAATAAATGAATGAACTATTCTTTTCCACCGTTTCCTCAGTGGGTAGAGCATACGCCTCGAAATCACAAGGTTCCGAGTTCGATACCGACCATCGCCAACTCAGCGCATGAGTAGTTACAGCTTGGACCTATGCGGTAAGGTGGGGAGCTGGTGGTAGGCATGGCGTTCCACCTCGGACGCGAGAACAATCTCCCTGGTCAAGCGCTAGCGAAAAGTGGATAGACTCCCTTGCTGTCCGGGTTGATACTAACAATAGGCCACTCCACTTAATTTACTTACTTATAAGTCTAATGCAACGTTTCATTAATTACAAGCTTACTCAGATGACGGTATGAAATATATTGTTAAGTATATGGCCGCCATCCTTGGCCAGTTGTAAAAGAACTTAAAGTAAATAAGTAAGTAAGTCCTGTTATATATTCCTTTGGTAAGTGAATAAGTCCCGCGATATATTCCTTTGGTAAGTGAATAAGTCCTGTGATATATTTCCTTTGGTAAGTGAATAAGTCCCGCGATATATTCTTTGGTAAGTGAATAAGTCCTGTGATATAGAATCCTTTGGTAAGTGGAATAAGTTCTGTGATTATATTCCTGAGTAAGTGAATAAGTCCTGTGATATATTCCTTTGGTTAGTGAATAAGTCCGTATATTTCCTTGTAAGTGATCCTGTGTATATTCCTTTGATAAGTGAATAATCCTGTGATATATTCTATTGGTAAGTGTAAGTGATTATAAGTAGTCCTGTGGTATAGAATCCTTTGGTAAGTGAATAAGTCCTGTGATATAATATTACGTTCCGTCGTCCAAGAAGATCAAGTAGTAATGATTATATGACAGAAAAAGGCCAGTACAAATAATCATATCAGCAGCAGGGCATTGCCAGTGATTGCGACAATAGGTTGTCTTACAGGTCACGTCTTATCGGCTGAGCATATAAGTAGGAGTAGATTTTACACTACGCCTTATATCTAAAACCTCCAACATATATCATCATCTTCGTCATCATCGGGTCGAAGCTGGTTGAATTTCACATAGCGCTAATACACTTGGGAAAGGTATGCATCCAACTATTCTTCTTCCGTATATATATTTACCAATCCCTCCGCGCGATTAGGATGGTGCATTTTTAAGCAAAGTTTAACAGGATTGAATTCAGAGTTTTTTCTTTCTTCTCCAGGACTGGTTACCTAGCCAAGGTTAAAGAGCACAGCCTGCCTTATTATTTACCAATAGCGGGAGGAAGAGGAAGCGGATGCATACCTTTCCCAAGAGTATTAGCGCTTTGTGAAATGCAAACAGTCTCGTCCAGGATTTGAACTCTGATCGACGAGTCCATTTCCTGTGACTCTAACCATTACACCAAGCACCTCCACATTTATCTAATATAACGATTCCCTCATTACAAGCTAACTCAGATAACAATGTGAAATATATCATCATCATCATATCATCATCATCAAGTCGAGGCTAGCTGAATTTCACATCGCGCTAATCCGCTTGGGAAAGGTATGAATTCAACTGTTGAATAGCATCAATTAGTAAAATAGTAGGACAGACTGGGCTATTTGACCTCGGTTAGGCAATCGATTTCGGTGAAAGAAACCCCCGAATCAAAATCTTTTAAACTCCGCTTAAAAATTGACCTTGTGTCACATCCTGCTTGTGCGGACAATGTGTCTTGCTTCCATCATCAAAGTAATTTTCTGTTGTATCCTTGAGGTGGCATAAAGAATACACAGAGAATGCAGGATGTGTGAACATGTATTTATTCAACACTTAACATAGAACAAAGAAGTACAAATCACAAGACAAACGTACAAATAAGGAGGTTCAAATGGTTGGAGTTGACGCAATAATTCCGACCTCAGTCACTGATGCGTCGACTCTTAAATGCTTCTGGGTCAGTCCATCTTGTAGGGGTGTTCACTCCTCTACAACATTTTCATTTGATGACTTGGCAGTATTTCATCGTTGTCATGGAGATGCATATCAACCTTTAATCGGAGGATTTTATTGAAAGAAGAAAAGAAAAGAAAAATCAATAATTGATATCCTTTTATAACATGATTTTAGTATCTTTATCGATATACGAGATCGATCAAGAAATTAATGAGACATCTCAAAAGATTCAGTTAATGATTGCCTCTCAGAATTCACGTTCGCCTGGATAATCTGTGGATTATCAAGAGAATTCCGATAATAAAAACATAAGACCAGATTCTTTGTTAAACATATCTATCTAACTATATATATATATATATATATATATATATATATATATATATAATATATATTATTTGGGAATAAAAAGGCCTTAAATACCATGGGTATCGTGGTTATGGACCATTTCCACTCGCGAGTATGTTCACGAGCTTCTTCAGACCACTGAATAAATTTGCTCTGTTTACAATAATTAAACATTGAGCTCTCATACGGAACCTGAACTCTACAACAAACTACTGGTAGAGAATTAGGACCCACCTAGAATCACCTTGTACCAAGAAACTTGGTACCGCACCAAAGTATATATATATATATATATATATATATATATATATATATATACCTAGAAGTGGCTACCCGGCGTCGCCTGGGTAGCAGGGGGAGCAAGAAGTTCGTCTCGCAGATCGATTATTACTGAATAGTGAGTTAGATCCTCGCAGGATGCCCCATTAACATCCCTTCGTAAAAAAAACTCTGTGTTGATTCGGCGTGGTGGAGCGTCAGAAAAAGAACACAGATATTCTGAAAAGAAAAATCAGTGTTTCCTATTAAAAATATTAAATGTAAAAATATAAAAAAATCCATGCTGTAACTATTTAAATTTTACTATTTCTCTGAATGTTTGAGATGAGGCTTGAAGATTAGTATTATCTGCGTTATTCGGACTATTGTCCTCATCTTCATTGTTATTTGTACAACGTTTCGGCCGATAAGCCCTCCGGCCTTCTTCAGGTATTTCTTGTCGGACTCGGGAACCTTCTCGACTCGGAACCTTCTTTTCGAACTCGGGAACTTTCTTGTCGTAATCGGGAGCCATCACGGAACTTTGAACCTAACCCTTTATTTAGTCCACGGGGGTGGATGAGAACAGGATACCCCCGTGGACTAAATAAAGGGTTAGGTTCAAAGTTCCGTGATGGCTCCCGATTACGACAAGAAAGTTCCCGAGTTCGAAAAGAAGGTTCCCGAGTCCGAGAAGGTTCCCGAGTCCGACAAGAAATACCTGAAGAAGGCCGGAGGGCATATCGGCCGAAACGTTGTACAAATAACAATGAAGATGGGGACAATAGTCCCAAAAACGCAGATAATATTTAAATTTTATTTTTTTGATTAGAAATATATATTAGATATAAATCAAATCTTCATTATTTTTGCTCAGAAAGAAAGCAAGATCTGTTGATAGTGAATGTGTATATTTATTTACTTTGCCGTTGATTATTTTATTTTCGTAGTTTCAGCCGGACATACATACACACAACTGTTCTTTATATGTATATAGATTGTTAATATATCTTTGCACATGCCTTAAGGGGATTTCTCTGGTCTCTGTCCATAAAGAAGGATTAACGTACTAAACCGGAACTCCTTCCGGTTGCCAGCCATTCTCCTGCAGCTACCGTGAAAGAATTGGCCAGTTTCGTGTGAATCCCGCCGGTTATTTGGCATTAACACACATTTTTTCTTCGCCATTCCAATTGGCTTTGAGAGCCGATTCGCCAGTCTTGCATAGACAATCCATATTTACTATTTTATCCAAAAAAGAAAAGAAATTAATAATCAATGAAAGAAATTGTTGGCAAACCGGAGCAATAATAATTATTATGAAGTCAATGTTTTATTCTTTACGGTCTACTGGGTCGCCATTGAATGACTGTGACAACAAAGTCTCACGTTGATGAGAGCAGAGAGAGAAATGAGGATGAAGGGAGGAAGAGAAACACAGAGAAGAGAGAGAGAGAGAGAGAGAAGAGAGGAGAGAGAGAGAGAGAGAAAGAAGGGGGGGAGAGAGAGAGAGAGAAAATAGCGAAGGGGGAGAGAGAGAGAAATGGCGAAGGGGAGAGAGAGAGAGAGAGAGAGAGAGAGAGAGAGAGAATGCGAAGGGAGGGAGAGAGAGAGAGAGGGAAGAGAGAGAAAGAGAGAGAAATGGCGAAGGGGAGAGAGAGAGAGATGGCGAAGGGGAGAGTAGACGAGAGAGATAAAAGAAAAGGAAACAGGAGAGAAAAGAGGGAAATAGAGAGAGAGATAGATAGAATAAATGGGGAAGGGGAGAGTAGACGAGAGAGAGAGAGAGAGAGAGAGGGAGAGAGAAATAAAGAGTCAAAGAGAAACAAAGAAGGAGGAAAGGGGAGAGAAAAAGAGGGAGAGTGAGAGAGTAATGAGAAAGATAGATAGATAGATAGATATGGAGAAAGGGTGAGAGAGAACGTGAGTGATAGACAGAGAGGGGATAGGAAGAAAGAACGAGAGAGAGAGAGAGAGAGAGAAAAAAGGTGTGTGTGTATGTGTGAGAGAGGGGAAAGAGAGAGAGAGAGGGGGAGAGTGAAGACAGAGGGAGAGCAAGAAGGATATAGAGAGGACTTGGAGAGAGAGAAAAATAGAGAGAGGGAGGAGGGGAGAGTAAACAAGAGAGAGAGAGAGAGAGAGAGAGAGGGAGAGAGGGAGGAGGAGAAAAGGTATAGGAATAAAGAATACTTCCCTTCTCTAACTTTCATGTTGCCGTTCCTTCGAGGGGTTATATGGAATGCGGAGGCGCGTGGTGTATATGGTTATCGTCGTAACAAATGGATGCGACGATACGATTTCAAATCCTGGACGAGGTTATTTGTATTTCAATATAGCATTAATACCCTTGGGAAAAGCATGCGTCCAACTATTTTCCCTAACTTTTTCTCTATACGTTTTGTTAAATTACTGTTAAGTATCTGGCCGCCATCCTTGGCCAGTTGTAAAGAACTTAAAATAAATAAGTAAGTAAGTCCCGAGTTATAGAATCCTTTAGTAAGTGAATAAGTCCTGTGATATAGAATCCTATGGTCCGTCGTCCAAGAAGATCCAAGTAGTAGTGAGCTAAGATTAGAATCAGCCAGTATAAATAATAATAACAGCAGCAGAGCACTGCCAGTGATTGGATAATAGGTTGGTCACGTGCTTATCGGTGAGTCTATAAGTAGAAGTGACCATCTGCTACACACCTTATAACGGAAAAAACAACAATTACAAGTCGTGCAACCATACAATAATACTAACACGGCTACGGCTTTGGAGAATTCACGTTTTATTTCATCAGAGGATGGCCATATGGTCGTTAACCTGACAATAGTAGGCTATGCTTTGTCATCACTTCTAGAAGATGAAGTAAATTGGTCAGCTAATTTCAGGGGCTTGTCATTTGATGATGAGGAGATGGCACCATATTGATTAAAACATGTGAACTCTATTTTATATGAGTTAAACATAGTGACCAATGTCTTTAAATAAATTTAATAAAGAGACAGCGCCATCTTGATTAAAACACATTAACTCGTTTCAGTAGATGAGATGTTGCTACTTAAGTATGTGAACTATTCTATTAATTTCAAAGGCTTGCCATATCTTGATTAAAACACATTAACTCTGTTTTATTTGAGTTCCCATAGAGACTAATGTATCATGATGCTTTCTGTGCCTTTTCTATGTGTATGTTGACATCGTTTCAGTAGATGAGATGTTGCTACTTAAGTATGTGAACTATTCTATTAATTTCAAAGGCTTGCCATATCTTGATTAAAACACATTAACTCTGTTTTATTTGAGTTCACATAGAGACCAATGGGTATTTGCCTCATACCCCACTTGTATGGGCTGGGCACAAGGCCTCGTTTTAACGTGGGCCCACCCACAAGCCGAAGCTCATGGGTGGGAAAGAACAAAAATTGCGTCGATCTCTTCAGCATTCCCCCACAAGGGGGGGCCTCAGGCACTGGGCAATAAATCCAGCCCTGCCCCTTTAAATCAAGGGGGCATGTATTGCCTGGGGGGATAGCCCCTTGGGATCGACACTATTAATTTAACACACCAGTCCAGTGGCCGAAGCGCACCGGACCCCCGTCCCGAAGGACGGGTTGTTAATGTGTTTTCAGATAGAGACCAATGTCTCATGCTGCTTTCTCCCAGTTATGCAGCTGAGATTCAGTTTGTAGTCTGCATCAGTAATAGTTTCTGTGGGATTGTTACGATTTTTCTGACCATTTTTAGGCTACAGGTGAGAGCAGGTTTCTGTGGGAAATGAATACGACGGCACGATTTCAAATCCTGGACGAGATTGTTTGTATTTCAATATCTATTAATAATGGAGATTGTCTGTATTTCTGTCTGTAACAAAAACTACGTCATAGCTCTACGGACACAGCTTACGTCACAATATTCTTATGCTATATACACCCAAAATTTGAGTAAGCAATTTAAAAAAAAAAAATTTTTACTCTCGTCCTTTTCTTTTTACAGTAACAAGAAGTTAACTAAAAAGTTTACAAATGAATAAATACCTACGATTTTGTGGAAAATTGATGTGTAAAATATTCAAAATAATTGTTTGATTATTACATGCACGCAACATTTTATTTGAGAGGGACGAGGCTCAGTTTTCATTTCAAATTGTTTTTTTTTTTGTTGTTGTTTTTACTCCTTTAATAAATATGAGGATTTTGCTTACTTATGATACAAACCCTCTGACATTGAATTTTTAACTCCTACCCTCTCAGGCAATGTCTTTCAAAAATTAATTTTTACAATGTCCGGAGGGTGTTTTCTGTTGCTGGTACTACTAATGATAGGTATTTACCCAACCAGTTCTTTAGAGGTAGGAAGTGATACAAGGTTTCTAATAGGGGCATCCAGTGAGGATCGAACTCACAATTCAGTTGTAATGAATCGACGAGACTAGCTTGTAGGATTAATATAGCATTGGGAAAAGTATGAATCCAACTATTCTCCCTAAGTTTTTCTCCGAGCGTTTTGTTAAAGCATAAATGGTGCAACCATACAATAGTACTGACACGACTACAGCTTGGAATAATTCACGTTTTATTTTATCCGGGGATTGCTATATGATTGTTAACCTGTCGCTTCAGGTAGATGAAGTATATGAACTGGTCTACTAATTTTAGAGGCTTATCATTTAATGAGGAGATGCACGAGGATCAATATTTCACGTAGAGACCAATACCTATTACTGCCTGCTTCAGGCTATTCAGCAGAGATTCGGCTTGAGCAGGTGCGTTTGCTAGAATACATAGAAGCGCTAGGTCACACACACACATACACACACACACACACACAAAACACACACACACACACACACACATATATATATATATATATATATATATATATATATATATATATATATATAAGTGCTTAATTGGAGTCGACCTAATTTTGAAAATTAATTAATTAATAATGAATTAGGCGGGAATACCTATTAAATGTATGGCTAAACAAATCGAGGAAAAATCAATCTCTGTATGTACATTTCGGCCTATTAGGCCTCATCACTGTCACTAAAGAGGAATATTAACCTACTCTAAACAAATCATAAAAGCTAAGAGGTCCGTTTAGTGTAGGGGTTATGGGATCGGCCTGTCAGCTTGGCAGTCCGGTTTCAAATCACGCACAGGGCGGTCTTCCGATCTAAATAGCTCTGCTGATGAGGCCTAATAGGCCGAAATGTACATACAGAGATTGATTTTTCTCGATTTGTTTAGCCATACATTTAATAGGTATTCCCGCCTAATTCATTATTAATTAATTAATTTCAAAATTAGGTCGACTCCTATTAAGCACTTATTCTCCCAAAAATTATCGGCAAAAAGCCATTCTAAACAAACCTTGTTTACAATATATATATATATATATATATATATATCATCATCATCATATCGCGCAATTTGCACGGATATCCACATGACGATCTCTCACCAACCCTCCCTATCATTCATCGACTCTGAGAGCTGCTCCGCGCAGCAGCCAGCATCCTTACACAGTTGGTCGATGTAAGTCCTGGTTGGGCGGCCCACGTTAGCATGTCCATGTATTGGCCTCCACAGTAGAACGTCGCTTACGAGCTCATCCTTGCTTCTCCAGCAGTGTCCTCATGCCTAACCCTCCTTACTCGTATGGTTTGTGATATGGGAGGCAGGTGGCCATACAATTGCTTCTTTGTGGGGTGCTGTTTCAACGACTTATTCAAGACCGCTCGCAGCATTCTTGTGCAGCTTCCATCTAGCTTATTCTCAAGGCGCTTCGTTAGGGTCCAAGTGGTACAGCCATATAGCAGTACCGATACAGCCACAGCCTGGAAGAATCGTCTCTTTAGCTTGTCGGGGAGGTCGGATATATACATATGTAAAAATGGAACTTGGAAATGAATCCGACAATATGAGGAAGAATGCATAAAGAAAAGAAAGAACAGAATGGATAATAAAAGATGAATTTAATCAATATCACTTACACATGTGTTTCGGTCAGTTCATCTGTGTGAAAATATTCCGCACACAGAGAAGATTCGACCTTCATCAGAGTGAAATTTTATTTTGAATGAAAAAATTCGTTGGGGAATAACACTTTATTTTTGCAATACAAAATTGTTTTCTACCATAACCCCTAGAAAAATCAAATATCCAAATTCTAACGGTCTATTTCAGCGTTCCAAAACTGATTTTTTTTTTAAAATTCTCTTCGAACATTTTAAAAAATTCTCCGTTTTTCCACAACGAATTTTTTCATTTAAAATAAAATTTCACTCTGATGAAGGTCGAATCTTCTCTGTGTGCGGAATATTTTCACACAGATGAACTGACCGAAACACATGTGTAAGTGATATTGATTAAATTCATCTTTTATTATCCATTCTGTTCTTTCTTTTCTTTATTCCTTCTTCCTTATATATAATATATATTATATATATATATATATATATATATATATATGTGTACATATATTTAAGGTGTCATTGTTACCATTGGTTTCTGAGCAGCATGTTAGCCACCCTTCTTTAAGACAACGTTAAGAAATACAGTGAATGTCAATTCAATTTCAATATATATGTATGTTTTTTTTTATTGTTTTTGTTGTTAGTGGATGGAATCTTCTTATTTTCCCGTGTTCTTTGGTAAATTAGTGCATGTATATTCACGTTGTTGGGCTCATGTATTTTCGCACGCATCCCTGATATCCCACCTTGCTGCCTGTCTCCCTGCTTTTCCTTTTATCTTAATGTATTGTACACTATAATAAATAAATACAGCTCTTACACACGTAATCGAGCACTTCATTTTCAATTCCCCAATACTAAAAAAGGACTACCTATATATATATGGAGTCGCGTGGTCTAGTGGTTATAGTCGTGGAAAATGGACTCGTCGATTCGAGTTCAATTCCTAGACGAAGCTGTTGGCATTTCACATATCACTAATACCCTTGGGAAAGATATGAATCCATATATTTCTCCCTCTAGCTATGGGTTAAATAGTAGGGCAGACTGGGCCCTTTAGCCTTGGGTAGGTAACCAGTCTAGGAGAGGGATAACTGAATTTAAAATTCCTGAGGTTCTGTCGTTTGATTGGGTTTGTGGCAACTCTTGATGCCACAATTCTTTTCTATCGACTGTGCCAAAAAGATGTGGTGTCCAACACAAGCCTTCACCACTATAAACAAAATCTCTGTGTGGGTGTTCATTGTATATATGAACCCTCATGCGTCGAAAATCGACGAGAGAGTCCATAATATATATATATATATATATATATATGCTTAATCCATTTTGAGGTATATAAAATGTATTGGTACAAAAAGGTTGAATATAATTTTAAAAGAATATTATTAGTAGTTCTTTTCTTTCTTTCCTTCATTTAATCTTTTCCTTATGTTCGATTGAAACAGATTAACGTTATCACTACCGCGCGATCACACCTTCTCTCTATCTTTTCCCTATTCTCTTTCTTTCTTTCTTTCTTATTATATTTTTCTGTGTCCTTTTTATTTTCTTTCTTTATTATAAAAACGGAATGGTCCATTATCTAGCTGAGGTGAAGACACTCATAAGAAATAAGAATTCGGCGGATAAGCAACAGCAGATAATCAGGATTTACATTTTTGCATTTTGTCTTGGACAATTTGCCCGGTTTCATTTTTAACCAGAAAGTGTGTTGCAAGATGATAACGGTCGTACAATTAAGGAACACGAGTATTAATATATAGATGATGGTTGAATTTCTAATTGTACTACTCGTCGACTGTTCTACCCAAACAAATATCAATGTAAACAGAATTTAATATATTTGTTGAGTCCGGTTATGGGTTAGCATGTTTGCTTTGTATAAAAAACCAATTTTCATTGCCTGGGCATTTGTAGTTTGATGCGTAAAGAAGAAGACGGGAGATATTTGAACACAATTAACCTCTAAAATTCTTTTTTACTTTTACTTTTTTTGTAGCAATCATGAACAAAAAAATAAATAACCCATTAATAGCTAAACTACTCACCAAATTCAATAATATCAACCAAAAAGAAATTATACTTTGCTGGATACCAAGTCACATCGGAATCCAAGGAAACGAAATAGCAGACTCAGCAGCAAAAACAGCTAAAAACAACCCACTTGATACACACTTTAAAATACCTTTTACAGACTTAAAAAGAACCATAAACATATACACAAAACAAAAATGGCAAAATTATTGGAATAACTTCCAAAACAACAAACTACATGAAATAATGCCACAAATAGGAAAACTTCAAATAAATCAAACCAAAATATCCAGAAAAGAAGAAGTAATATTATCCAGACTAAGAATAGGACACTCATACATTACCCATTCATACCTCCTCAAAAAAGAAGCAGCTCCATATTGCATACCATGCCAAAAACCCTACACAATCAAACACATATTAACAGAATGTAGCAACCTAAAACAAATACGAAAAAAATACTACCAAACAACAAATCTAAAACAGATATTCTACCAAATAAACCCAGAAAAACTACTTGGATACATAAAAGAGGCACACATCTACAACAAAATCTAAAAATCTTCCCAAAAAAATGAAAACACAAAAATATATGTTAACAAAAACATCTAAAAGTTTCATTCATAAAAGAAAATATGCCCCCCCCCCAAATCATCTAAAAGTTTCATTCACAAAAAAATATGTCAAAAAAAAAACCTTTAGAAAATTAAACATTATCACCAATTCATTTCAAAAACGTAGTCGGCATTAAATGACCCATTGAGGTTGATATGCCGTAAAACAAGAACAAACAAAAGCATCTATAGAAGAGATAATTACCATATTAATGTCTATCAATTATTCTTTATATCAATCATCTTAAGGAAGCGCGTGGTGTAATGGTTAAAGTCATGGGGAAATGGACTCGTCGCCACGAGTTCAAATCCTGGACGTGCTAATTGTATTTCACTTAGCGCTAATATCCTTGGGAAAGATATGTATCCTACTCTCCCTCCAGCTATGGGTAAATAGCAGGGCATATATATATATATATATATATATATAGTCCAGAGAAGAAATCTTCCTTACGACACAAGAGTTTTATTTAAAAAACCTGTCGCAATTTGAGAGCTCAATGTGTGCTCTTAATGTTAGAGTCACAGAGCAAATATATAAGTAAAGAAATAACAAAAGACTTAGAGATTTATCATTATAGTCTATTTCAGGGAGCTTAGACAAATTGTCTAACTCTCCCGACTCATTCGCATCTGATGAGTCGGGAGAGTTAGACACTTTGTCTAAGCTCCCTGAAATAGACTATAATGCTAAAGTCTTTATTTTTTTCTTTACTTATATATATATATATATATATATTATATATATATGTGTGTGTGTGTGTGTGTGTGTGTGGGTGGGTGTATGTGTGTGTGGTGTGTGTGTCAGTGTGTTTGTATTTGGGCAGCATTCTTTCATGTATACATGTAGAATTAAACAAAAGGCACGTCTCCTGTTTAACGATTTTATTGATGATCTTTTCAAGCTTTCTGACCAACTTTTTGTATATTTAGATGGAATCTATGGATTAGTCCACTGAAGTTCGTATCCCAAGTACTTTCGGCACTTTTATACAAAAAAAGTTGGCCAGAAAGCTGGAAAAGATCATCAATAAAATTGTCTAACAGGAGACGTGCCTTTTGTTTAATTCTATATATTATATATATATATATATATATATAATATGAGGAAGAATGAATAAAGAAAAGAAAGTACAGAATGGATAATAAAAGATGAATTTAATCAATATCACTTACACATGTGTTTCGGTCAGTTTATCTATGTGTACATAGATATTTCAAAATAAAATTTCACTCTGATGAAGGTCGAATTTTCTCTGTGTACGGAATATTTTTACATTTTTCTATTATTATTATTTCATTTCATTTGTTTATTTTAATAATAATAATAGTTTGAATCGTGTACACATAGATAAACTGACCAAAACACATGTGTAAGTGATATTGATTAAATTCATCTTTTATTATCCATTCTGTACTTTCTTTTCTTTATTCATTCTTCCTCATATCGTCGGATTCAATTCCAATTTCCATTTTTACACACACACACACACACACACACACACACATATATATATATTATATATATATATATTTGTGTTATATATATATATATATATATATATATATATTACAAAAATTATTATTATATTTCTGTGTGTGTAAACTATGCAGAAACGTACACCATGATAAGATTTCTATTACAGCAATGCGCCTAAAATAACTGTCTCATCCAATTTGTTACTAAATGATAAAAATATGAATAAAAAAATAAACCAGAAATAAGAATACTCCTGATATATATATATATATATATATATATATATATATATATATATATATATATGTGTAATTTTATATATGATTTATACTTATGCAATTTTATTTTTTGGTTCAACCATGTCATGATTTTAGTTTCAATGCTGTACATTTTGGTAATAAATAATTCCTAAGAATATCAGTTTTTATTGTAGAATTTTCCACTAGAAATAATAAAATCCCGATATTTTTGGTTTAGAAGAAAATTAACTTTTACTAAGAAAAATTGTTTGAGATATACTCGTTTTTTTCAGAAACCTGTGCCCTGTAGCTTGAGCCATTGGACAGGTAAGATATTGCATATCACCGTGATTCCAGGGTTTATCCCTCCGGGCAACACCTGTCCCCTGGATTTAAAGGGGCTGGGGTGAGTTCATTGCCTAGTGCCTGAATCACCTCAAAAGGGGAAAGTTTATGAGACTCATGCAATTTTTAAACGCTAGACATGCATGAGCTTTGGTTTGTGCGCAGTCCCCTGCTATAATGATCCTTGTGTTCTACCAGCCAATCAGAAGCTCGGCAGAGAGTTTTACACTCGTTCAAAAACAATAAAAGCCAAGCGTCTGTTAACGTCTCAAGTTTCTGTGTGGATCAGAGTTTGATCATCTCTGATAGGGTCAGCCTGCTGAGGGAAGTATGATGCTGAAAGACCCGAAACTTCCCAGTGACCTATACATACTACTACATCACTGACGACACCTACCAGCGCCTCAAATGTAGGAGCGTATATTTAAAGTATATTGTGGGATGTCAGTAAATCCTTGTTGGCAGCTTTCTGTCTACGAGAGACGATGGAGTAGTGTCAAAGTTTTTCTTTTCTCTTTGAACTACATAGCCTGGGCGGGTTCATATGGAGGATAAGCTGTTGCCCAGGTAGCAAATCCCCCCTCTCCACACTGCTGCTGTGATCCAAAGGAAAGGTAAGGTACCAATGCGGTTTGGCAATGGTAGTGTTGCAGGAGTTGATTGGTAGCACTGGATTTCAGCATCACACCACCTTATGGACTCCGGCTCCTGATTTGTTTTCGGGGTTTGCTCCCTTAGCCTTTCCTTGAAATGCAGCAGAGTTTTGGGGTCGGACTTTCCTTGACTGTTTGGTTGCCGTCCGAGGCTAAAGAACCCCTTTTGACCCATTTGGGGAATCATGCGAGTAGCAAGTACCGTAATCCTACTACTATTGCTGTTGTTGTATTGTCCTCGGCCGGAAAACGAAGCTTCCGGCAAAAAGATAAAGAGAAATATAAAAATATATATTAAAAAAAGGGGAAAACGGAAGCGAGGCTTTCCGGTCAAAAAGCACGGAGAAGATAAAGAAATATATAACAAATGCCCGTTATCAGATCAAAAGATAAAGATGCGTAGGAGTACCTATCAATATAAAAGGACTGAGGGTTCGAGCCGACAGGTCAGTCAGACAGTAGTTCCGGAAGAGAGCACAAGTGAGCGACCGTCGCTACGGTCCATCGCTGACAGCGGGCAGTGAGGTTCGTCCACCCCTTCCACCTCACCATCGCCATTCATCCCAACAGTAGTAGTAGTCATCGTGAACCCTTGGGCATTCCTATTGTCAAACTCGCCACCCAACAGCCGAGAAAGAGAAATAAATACAAAGTTCCTACTATACCCATGTGTTGTGATTTCATTAAGTGACTACTACATATATCGTCTAGTGGTTAGTGACGATACCCACAGTATACCCGCTACGATACGTACGCCGATTTAGGGCCGTGAATTTGATGCCGCTACGCAACACTGTTCCTATGGATGTCATGAATACTTACGTGATTATATACATGATCCTTAGTCTGGCACATTGCCACTTATTTAAGAGCGATGTCGTACCCATCCTTGTATGTGTGAAGTACTTTTATTGGTATCCCCATATTTTATAAGATTACTTCTTGAAGCAACATATAATAATGACTTGAGTTAAAGTCACGCTGAAAGTACTAATTTGCACACAGTCATCTGGTGTTAGATATTTCTATAAAATACTGATGATTATATAGGAATACTTAATACCATATAAGTAAAGAGAAAGGAAATGAATCCGACGGTATAAGTATAGATAAAAGGATATGAAAACACACAATGCTGTGTATATATATAAGAAAAATATATATATATAATTTATATATAAGAAAAAAGAAAAAATAGAAAAATAAAAAAAATAGAAAATTATTTTCTGTAAAAATCCGTTGCAGGCCTACCATGAACGGGTTAAAACTCTCTCTCTTCTCTCTCTCTCTCTCTCTCTCTCTCTCTCTCTCTCTTTTAAAACTGTTACACTAAGATATACATTATTGTCGCTGGCGGGAAACGCGTGGTGGATGTGGAAACGAGCACATGGCTTTTTGGAACATCAATGTTTTCGTTTTGAATTCAAATTATTTTCAGCTCCTCTCTCGATGAGTCCGGGGTGAAAACAATCTCTGATTTTTATAAAACGAAATATTGTTCAATATCAGCTATGAATATGATATAAAATATTTTCACTTTAACAGCATTGTGTGTTTTAATATCTATCTATCTATCTATCTATCTATCTATATATATATATATATATATATATATATATATATATATATACATTATTGTCGCTGACCGAGAAACGCGTGGTGGATGTGCTTATGATGAAACTACCGCATGACTTTTTGGAACATTAAGGTTTTCGTTTTGAATTCAAATTATTTTCAGCTCCTCTCTCGATGAGTCCGGAGTAAAAGCAATCTCTGAAGATGATTTTTTATAAATCGAAATATTGTTCAATATTAGCTATGAATATGATATAAAATATATTTCACTTTAACAGCATATTGTGTTGTTTTCATGTCCTTTTTATCTATACTCAATACCATATATAATACTGATAATATGGAGGCGCGTGGTCTAATGGTTAGAGTCGTAGGAAAGGGACTCGTCGACCCAAGTTCAATTTGCTGTTTGCATTTCACATGACGCTAATACCCTTGGGAAAGGTATGAATCCAATTATCCCTCCAGCTATGAGTAAATAGCAGGGCAGATTGGGCTCTTTAACCATGGCTAGGTAACCAGTCTAGAAGAAGGAAAACTCTGAATTCAAACCGTTTAAACTCTGCTTAATAAATTGACCCTGTGTCACATCCTGCTCCTGCGAAGGGGTTGGTAAATATATATATATAAATAATAATGATGATTATATACTTTCAAGTAATTATCTCAATTTAATAATGATCATTTGTTTGTGCGCAGTTATATGGTTTCAAGTAACTAGTAATAATTTGCCAGCAGTTTTACGGTAGGATTGCAGTGGTGGAAGAGCCTCCGTGAGCGGCTTAAAGTAGGCAAAGAGTGTAACTTTGATTTTTTTTTTATCCATTAGGAAAAACGAATATTCAATGCAGTTCATTAACTTATTGATATTAGGCTGCATACAATGACGGTTATCAAATAATACGAAAAGCCAATTTTGTTTTTGCCTTTCTTTCTTTACTTTTTTTTTCCTTCCACTCGAAAAGTAGTATATTGTTTCGTCAAAATAAAATGAAGAGCATCACGTGATTGCCTACGTAATAGAAACGATGGTCTTTCATTGGTCGCTTTGCCATAGCAACCAATTAGTCATTACAACATAGGGATGCTGGCGATTGTTTATTCTGAATCCCGAACAGACGCCTTGACTCGGCTATCGACCGTATATTGTAAATGGCACACTAAGCAAAGTTAATTGTGTAGTTTTTGCGACTGTCTGAACGGGCGACATTGTTCAGAGCCAGGGCAATGTTCTATTAGAGAAATTTAGCTTTAAGGTTGTTCAAATAGATCTACACGTAAGGTCAGTTTTGTGTGAGAATATTGCGTTTACAGTTAAATGAGGCTAAGTGAATATGAGAGGGGAAAATAAGTCTCTTCTTTTAGTCTCTTCTTTTTATGTGGAGAAACGAACTAATTGAAATTACCTCACGAGTTTTATACGCCTAAGAAATGGCTTAGGAGTAGGTACTCACATTTTTGACATGACCCTTCTTTTACAAGGATTTTTTTTTAGATTAGAGTTTTAAAAATTCCTTGTAAAAGAAGGGTCATTTATTTTGAATATTGGATGAAATAAAAAAAAAAAAAAAAAAGTAAAGTCGTCGGGGCGGCCTAAAGTCGGTATCAGCCAATCAGCGAGGGAGTCTATCCCCTTTTCACTTGCGCTAGACCAAGGAGATTATTTTAGCGTCTGAGGTGGAGTGCCACACCTACCATCAGCTCCTTACTTTACCGCACAGATCCCTGTGCTACTCATACGCTGAGTTGGCGAGGACCGGTATCGAACTAGGAACCTTGTGGTTTCTAGCCGAACGCTCTACCGACTGAACTAAAGGAACTTAATTCATAACATCCAACACAGTTTCTCATTTATTTCCCACATTACTCATGCATCGGACTAAATCCATTGTTTCTTCAGGATTTTACGGCAACTTTGGCGGCCATGTTTAAGATATCATCATCATCATGTCGCGCTTGCAGCACGGATATCCATGACAATCTCTTGCCAACCCTCCCTATCACTCATTGCACCTGGGAGGTCCTCTGCTGAGCATATAGCATCCTCGCATAGCTGGTCAATGTAGGTCCTTGCTGGGCGCCCCACACTTGCATGTCCATGTGTTGGCTTCCACAGGAGAACGTCGCTTATGAGTTCGTCCTTGCTTCTCCAGCAGTGTCCTGCATGCCTTGTCCGTCTCACTCGGATAGTTTGAGAGATGGGGGGCAGGTGACCGTACAGCTGTCTCTTCGTGGGGTGCTGCTTCCACGATTTGTTCAAGACTGCACGTAGCATTCTTGTGCAGCTTCCATCTAGCTTATTTTCAAGACGCTTCGTTAGGGTCCAAGTGGTGCAGCCATATAGCAGCACCGATATAACCACAGCCTGGAAGAACTGTCGCTTCAGCTTGTCAGGGAGATCAGACCTCCATATGACTGACAATTTGTTTGTGGCCGACCATGCCTTTGCTATTCTTGTGAGCAAAATTGACCGAAAAAATAGTTTAAAATGTATCAAAAATAAATTATATGTGTAATACTTTTTTTACTGATTGTTACTACTTTTTTAACTGATGCTCATTATGTTACTACTTTTTACTGATGCTCATTATGACTTTTCGACTTAGACAAAAATTTGACCTTAAATAATCGATTTGATTAATTTTAATTCAAATTTTAAAATGAAAAATCAGACAACAAATTGGCAATCCCCTAGTTTAATAAGGATTAGTTTTATTAAATACTTGAGACCATGTAATTGCTTGCAAATTATTAGTATTAGATAGGAATACTTGAAATCCTATAAATGTGTGCAAATTATTCGTATTAATCTAATATAAATGCTCCCTGGTTCACTCTGACCCGGAATGGTAGTATCTGTTAGGGTCCCATCTATGGGTTAAATAGTAAAATGTGTTGATAAAAACTGAGTATCCATTAAGAATGAATTTATTTCAAAAGTTGATCGGCATTAAATGACTCACTGAATTTGATATGCCGTAAAACAAAACAAAACCAAATCAAACTTGATATATAACTACAACATTTCATATCATATAAATCTGTGCAAAAAAAAACAAAAAAAACTTAAACCACGCAAAAATGTAAATATAAATGTACAATGAACGCAATTCCCTAACCTCTATGCATTGAATAGCCTTGGGTGGGTTGACATTCCGTTAAGATCACTTAGGTACGCCTTTTCTTTCAGATCTCATAATAGCGAGTTCAGAGGATTATTCTAAACTGGACCTCGAAGTAGCTAAAATTGCTCACCGAATTCAGAAAGAGGGGACGAAATTAAATAATATCTGATCATACTGCCTTAAATTGGATTATAGGATTTAAAGTTGATAATAAGTAAAATCGACGGGGCAGCCTAAAGTCGGTATCAGCCAATCAGCGAAGGAGTCTATCCCCTTTTCAATAGTGCTAGACCAAGGAGTGCCACACCTACCATCAGCTCCTTACTTTACCGCACAGATCCCTGTGCTACTCGTACGCTGAGTTGGCGAGGACCGGTATCGAACTAGGGACCTTGTGGTTTCTAGCCGAACGCTCTACCGACTGAGCTAACCCGGCCCCTAAAGTTGATAATAATCACTTGATAATCGCTAGATAAGCATGATATGGATGACCATCAGTTTTCAATTATGATATTTCTAAATGCAAAGTAAAGGCAAAACCAGCTACTAGGACTCGAAAAATTGCAGAAGAGCTAGGGTTATCAAAGAATATATGTTATGGTATGTAGACAGGTGCCACACAATCTCCATTATAATAAGATTTATAAGCGATGGTATCGAGGTAAGAATAAATAAAGTCAGCAATCGGAAAAAAAGATGAGTTCACAACAAAGATCAACATCTCTTCCAGTTGGGTAGATATAACAAGATATGCTTGATCTAGCATCAGAGGAAATGCCGAGGGGAGACACGCAATGTTTACACTGGCCGCAAGCTTTAAAAAATGATGTATACTAGCAGATACATGCAAGTATCCAAGTTTTAATGTAATAAGATATGATATTAAATTAGAAAGGCAAATGAAACTAAATAAGAGCACAGATAAAAAGACCTGAAACAGAGTGCAAGTATTTAAGTTTTAATGTAATAAAATATTACATTAAATTAGAAAGGCTAATGAAACTAAATAAGAACACAGATAAAAAGATTTGGAACAGAGTGCAAATATTTAAGTTTTAATGTAATAAAATATATTAAATTAGAAAGGCAAATGAAACTAAATAAGAACACAGATAAAAAGATTTGAAACAGAGTGCAAGTATTTAAGTTTTAATGTAATAAAATATTATATTAAATTAGAAAGGGTAATGAAACTAAATAAGAACACAGATAAAAAGATTTGAAACAGAGTGCAAGTATTTAAGTTTTAATGTAATAAAATATATTAAATTAGAAAGGCTAATGAAACTAAATAAGAACACAGATAAAAAAAGATTTGAAACTGAGTGCAAGTATTTAAGTTTTAATGTAATAAAATATTATATTAAATTAGAAAGGCTAATGAAACTAAATAAGAACGCAGATAAAAAGATTTGAAACAGAGTGCAAGTATTTAAGTTTTAATGTAATAAAATATTATATTAAATTAGAAAGGCAAATGAAACTAACTAAGAACACAGATAAAAAAGATTTGGAACAGAGTGCAAGTATCCAAGTTTTAATGTAATAAAATATTATATTAAATTAGAAAGGCAAATGAAACTAAATAAGAACACAGATAAAAATGATTTGAAACAGAGTGCAAGTATTTAAGTTTTAATGTAATAAAATATTATATTAAATTAGAAAGGCAAATGAAACTAAATAAGAACACAGATGAAAAGATTTGAAACAGAGTGCAAATATTTAAGTTTTAATGTAATAAAATATATTAAATTAGAAAGGCTAATGAAACTAAATAAGAACACAGATAAAAAGATTTGGAACAGAGTGCAAGTATATAAGTTTTAATGTAATAAAATATTATATTAAATTAGAAAGGCAAATGAAACTAAATAAGAACACAGATGAAAAGATTTGAAACAGAGTGCAAGTATTTAAGTTTTAATGTAATAAAATATATTAAATTAGAAAGGCAAATGAAACTAAATAAGAACACAGATAAAAAGATTTGAAACAGAGTGCAAGTATTTAAGTTTTAATGTAATAAAATATTATATTAAATTAGAAAGGCTAATGAAACTAAATAAGAACACAGATAAAAAAAATTTGAAACAGTGTGCAAGTATCTAAGTTTTAATGTAATAAAATATTATATTAAATTACAAAGGCAAATGAAACTAAATAAGAACACAGATAAAAAAAAAAGACCTGAAACAGAGTGCAAGTATTTAAGTTTTAATCTAATAAAAATCTTATATTAAATTAGAAAGGCCGATGAAACTAAATAAGAACACAGATAAAAAAATTTGAAACAGAGGAAACCTGAAACTTACTCTTCCATCACTCCGTCTTTCATTGCTAATTTTTCCTAATTTAACTATTTAGTTAAATTAGGATGTAAAGAATAAAATTACAGTTATTTTTTCTTGTTAATGGATTTCTATTAAGATTTATCCCTGAGATGTTTACTCATATTCATTAAGATAAAACCAAACAATTAGAAATCAATAATACTAAGCACATATTTATTAAAATCAATTTTTTTATATAAATATGCTAATTAGCCTTCCTGCTCACACTGTAAACCATCATTTTGTTGTATTTATAAATACAATTGCATGTTATTAGTATGTAAATCTGCCCAACAGGTTGGCTTCGGCCCTGGATCTTTACAAGTTAGTAGTGTCGATCCCAGGGGGCTATCCCCCAGGCAATACCTGCCCCCTTGATTTAAAGGGGCGGGCTGGGTTTATTGCCCAGCGCTTGAGGCGCCCCCTTGAGGGGGAATGCCGACGGGATCGACGCAATTTTTGTTCTTTCCCATCCATGAGCTTCGGCTTGTGGGTGGGCCCACGTTAAAACGAGGCCTTGTGCCCAGCCCATAAAAGTGGGGTATGAGGCATATACCTGTAAATAAGGCCAACAGTAAAATAATGGAAAACACAGTTCATGGAGAATGTGACGTAAATAACAAAGGTAATCCTGACTTGCGTAGCAATATAGTTTCGGTTATAGTAAGACACACAATCTCCATTATAATAAGATTTGTAAACGATGTTATCGGGGTGAGAATAAATAAAGTCAAAAATCGGAAGAAAGACGAGTTCACAAAGTTCAACATCTCTTCCAGTTGGGTAGATATAACAAGATACGCTTGATCTAGCATCAGAGGAATGCCGAGGGGATACATGCAATTTTTAACACTGGTCACAGTATGAGCTTCGGGTTGTGCATGGTTCCCCACATAAATCTGACTTTGTGTTCTACTTTGTGATTACACTCTATATACAGGTTTTTCAAGATTCTCCCCAAATTTTCAATTGATTTTTAAAAAATGAATATATTTTTATACACAAAAATAGTTTTTAAGACTTTCTTTTATGTTTGAAATAATATTACGCAATCTTTTTATGCGTATATGAAAAAAGAGAATTGGGCGCGGTGTTCTCTGTTCTTTTTAGATTGATGAAAAATCTTAGGTGTACAAAGCGTGTTCAAAAAGTATCAAGACTAAGAGTAGTTGGATTCATACCTTTCCCAAGGGTATTAGCGCTATGTGAAATGCAAACAGCTTCGTGCAGGAATTGAACTTGGGTCGACGAGTCCACTTCCAAGGACACTAACCATTACACCATGCACCACCTTAACATAAATATTCATTTAACCCTTTCACCACGAGGTGTGTGCGACACAAGGTCAATGTTTTTTAAGCGAATTAGAGATGATTTTGATTTTGAAGTTTTCCTTCTACCACATTAGTTGACTTGCCAAAGCTAAGTAGCACAGATTGCCCAACTATTTATCCATAGCTGGAAGGAATCGATCAATTCCTGACTTTCCTAATCAGCTTTGTCCAGAATAGCCTAACCTGGGAAATCATTTCCAATAGTTTGACTGTTGGGTCATTACTATACTCGGATACACAAGGAACAGCTGAGAAGGGCCGGAGGATACAGCGGCTGAAACGTTGTGTTTATACATACCACAATAAAAACGAGAAAAAATAGTCTGAAACATCAAAATTATTCACATCAAGCCTCATCTCCTAAATTGTTGAGGACTAGCCTGGCGTACCTTGCGTACCTTGAGAGTGAATTCGATGGTCCAGGACTATTCATACACGGCTTCTAAAAAATAGTTTCTAAAAATTAGTGAAATATATCCTTAATTAGGACAGAGCCTATTCTAGTAGTGACCACCCCAAGCGGAGTTTAACAGGTTTGAATTCAGAGTTTTCATTCTCCTAGACTGATTGCCTAACAAAGGTTAAAGAGCCCAGTCTGCCCTACTATTTACCCATAGCTGGAGGGAAACTAGTTAGATTCATACCTTTACCAAGCGTATTAGTTCTATGTGACTTGTAGTTTCTGGATTCGAACTCGGGTCGACGAGCCCATTTCCTACGACTCGTAACCATTGCACCTTGCGCCTCCAACAACGTGTCTGAGGACATCGGTTTGATTACCGAGACTGCAGGGATTGCTGAACCATTACGCGAACCATCTACCTCGAGATTTTAGCACTCTGCTGGGATTTACAGATATTTGCCTCATACCCCACTTGTATGGGCTGGGCACAAGGCCTCGTTTTAACGTGGACCCACCCACAAGCCGAAGCTCATGGGTGGGAAAGAACAAAAATTGCGTCGATCCCTTCTGCATTCCCCCTCAAGGGGGCGCCTCAGGCGCTGGGCAATAAACCCAGCCCTGCCCCTTTAAGTCAAGGGGGCAGGTATTGCCTGGGGGATAGCCCCCTGGGATCGACGCTATTAACATGTAAAGATCCAGGGCCGAAGCCACTGGAACCCCACCCCGTTGCGCTCTGTTGCGAGTTACATGTAGTTGAATGTACTAGTATACTGGATACTGTATGATATTGATCCAGTATATAACAAAGATACAGACTAATATTTTAGTTAATATGTTTCTGTTTCCATTTTGTTATGCGTTGTCGATCTCTAGACGTGCTCACGCATGCGCAAATCACTTTTTTTCCCTATATTTGATCCAGAAACTATCGTTGTTCAATCGTTAGTATCCGGACTAACGAATCTCCCAGAACAAATACCATTGATTTTAATCGATACAATTAGTTGATGACCGGACGTGTAAAGAAAGGAGGATACAGTCAGCTACTTAATTAGTGTCCAGTTGCGGAAATATTAGACCCCACCCCCCACCGCGAACCCATTACCCAGATCATAGTAACAATAATCTTTGGTTCTTTGGTTTGTTTTGTTTTACGGCATATCAACCTCAGTGGGTCATTTAATGCCGATAAAGTTGTGAAATAAATCAATTCTTAATAGATAATACAATTTTGTTTATAAACTATGTTTTTCTATTCAACCCATAGATGGGACCCTAACAGGTACTACCACTCCGGGTCAGAGTGGACCAGGGAGCAATGGTGATGAAGGGGTGCTCCACATTCCCCAAACTTCCGAAACTGGAACCTCACCATCAGATAGAGTTTAACGTCATTCCCAGGACATGTAGACCTGCAGCCACCGCCTTCTAGCACCCATATGATAAAAAGGGGTTGGGGCTTGCCATAAGGGCAATAGGGTTGGGAAAATCATATAGGTGCTAGGGCTTGACGTGACCAGCCCATTGATCAGAGGGGGCCTCTCCGACCGCCCGTCTAGCCCAAGATAGGGCCAAAGTGTAACAATAATCTGTTGTGAGGAAGGTGACCTTTCGACTACAATTTTAGACTTCGTTAGTTTATTAGTGGTCCAAACGGGTTTCTTTTTCGAGATTGAATAACCTTATCTTTGTTACGATTAAAAAATTAAAAAATAAATTAGATATTGAAAAGGTGTATCAGGATCCAGTGTCAATCAACCGTTTCTCTTTTGGCGCCTTGAGTCTGTTTCCCCAAAGCTCCATGAATCCCCCAAATTCTTAACCTTACATTTCCCAAATAAGCAGGAGACAACTTTTAATCGTTTTGCGAAACGAACTCGTTAACCATTACACCACAACGAAAGACACTGAACTGGTGTGTTACGATTTTTGTGGCCATCCTTAGGCTTGAAGCAAGAGCACTGTCCAGCGGAGATCCCTCGTGTTAAGCAGAGCGCGATCCTTAGTGAAGAATCCTTTGGTTGTTCCTTGGTGTCTCTTAATATTGGGTATGATCCTTTCGTTATCCTTGGTGCTCTTCAGTGTTGCAGGTCGTTCGTCAATGAGTGCAGATGGGCGTCTGTCGATATCAGGGATTAAATAGTTAACGAACCACGTATTCGGAGTGTTGATTAGCTGAGTTTAAACTACGTGACCTCGCTTAGTCTATAAATTTAAGTGGTGGATACCAACAAATGTTCCAACAATCTTTTTGCCTCTAAAATACAAAATGATTGCTTTTACATCATCAACTATTTGAATGGGAACGCTAACACCGCGTGACGTTTCGTTTTTGCATTTACCTGCATTTCGTTTGCAGAGGCGAGCCTTTTAACATCGTAAACTAAGGCTCACAAGCTTTTTACTTGCTCTATACCAATTTCTTTTTACATGATTTACAATTATTAACCAAATTGAGTCCCGTTGATGGTTTGATTAAAACCGAAACGTTTTAACGTCTGTTTTCTGTAAAACAGCCTTTGTCTCAATTTTGTTTTATCAAAACTTTATACGAGGGCGAGTAAAAAAGTAATGCCATTTTGTTTAGGACAGGTATAATTACCTAACACAGAAACATCTATCATAGATTTAAATGAAGCTGGTTCTCTGTGGATCACATCCCTACTTCTCCTCATAGTCACCGTTTCTCTGAATAGCAATGTTCCACCTTCGAATGAGAGCATGTATCCCTGCCAGGTAAAATTCTGTTAACTGTTCTTTGAGCCACTTCTTCACAACAGATTTCACTTCCTCGTCACTGGAATAATGTTTGCCTCTCAAACCCTCTTTCATTGGGCCGAAATGATAGTCTGAAGGCGCTAAATCTGGTGAGTATGGAGGATGCGGTAAAGTTGTCCACCGAATGAGGCAATTCTTTCCCTTGTCTTGATGCTTGTGTGTGGTCGAGCATTGTCATGCAGAAGGAGGACATTGTCTATTGGCAAGTTCGGTCTTACTTTTCGGATTCTTGCTCTGGGCCTTGTTAGGGTCTCAATGTAGGCCTTAGTTTTATAAAAATAACTTTACATGAAATAAAGAAAATAGCATTACTTTTTTTACTCACCCTCGTACTTAATTACATTGTCGGATTTTATATCCATTTTTTTCTGAGTTTTTTCTGTTAGGTTAAATAGATCAAAACAGTATTAATTTTTTTTTTTTAAAATCAAATACCCATCAAGAATAAATAAATAAAAAACGTTTTCGGCATAAAATAACCCAACAAGGTTTGATATATCATAAAATCCAACCAACCAAGCGTTAAATTATTTATTCTAATAATAGAAATACAAACAGAATCATGATAATAATGCAGAATAGTGCGCAAGAGAGAATACCATTAGATTACCTATTACATTTCACGGAAATACCTGAAAACTTTGAGACACTCGATAAGTAGGTTAGAATTAGGCGTCTTCGGGAGTTTCCGTAATCTAATGTTATTTATTCGTAAAATACGATTCTAATGATATTATCTATTGCGCGCTATTCTGTATTTATACCAAAATCAGAAATGTAATTTAATATTTAACTTTTAAGCACATTCAAAATTCTTTTTAAAAAAGTATGTTTTATTTTTTTGTTTTTTTTTTGTTTTTGCATTTATTTGATTTGATTTGATTTGTTTTTGTTTTACTGCATATCAACCTCACTGGGTCATTTAATGCCGACTACGTTTTTGAAATGAATTGGTGATGATGTTTAATTTTCTAAAGTTTTGTTTTTGTTTTACATATTTTTTGTGAATGAAACTTTTAGATGATTTTTTTTAACATATATTTTAGTGTTTTCATTATTTTGGAAGATTTTCAGATTTTGTTGTCGATGTGTGCTTCTTTTATGTATCCAAGTATTTTTTGGGGTTTATTTGGTAGAATATCTGTTTTTGGTTTGTTTTTTTTTTCATTTAGTTTTCTCTTCCCTCCCTATTTTTGATAGCTTTCCGCATAGTGCTTTCTTATTACTGAATCGGGAGTGGAA
>CM042156.1:88722104-88724604 GCA_023376005.1 Doryteuthis pealeii | reverse complement strand
TTCTGGGAGGTATGTGTGTGTTTATATATGTATATATATGTATGCGTGTGATTATGTATGTATATGAGTGTGTGTGTGAGGGATTTATATATATATATATATAATATATATATATATATATATATTTGTGTCATAAACTACTTTTTGGTTTGGTTTGGTTTGTTTTACGACACATCAACCTCAGTGAGTCATTTAATGCCGACAAAGTTTTGAAATAAATTCATTCTTAATGGGTAAATCAAATTTTGTTTATAAACGCATGTTTTTTCTATTTAATCCATAGATGGGACCCTAACAGGTACTGCCAGTCTGGGTCAGATTGGACCAGGGAGCAATGGTAATGAAGGGGTGCTGCACATTCCCCAAACCCCCAAAACTGGAACCTCACCATCAGATAGAGTTTCACGTCATTACCAGGAAATGTAGACCCGCAGCCACCGCCTTCTAGCACCCATATGATAAAAAGGATCGGGGCCTGCCATAAGGGCAATAGGGTTGTGGCAATCATATAGGTGCTAGGGCTTGACATGACCAGCTGATTGATCGGAGGGGGCCTCTCCGACCACCCGTCTAGCCCAAGAAAAGCCTAAAGTGGAATATTGCAAGTCGTGAACTGCTCATCCACCTGGGTTCTATCCTTGGGACACCACCCACGGCCAACAGGTGCAGTCGGTGCATTCTAATGTGGAGTACCCCTTCATCGCTATTACTTCCAAGTCCACCCTGGCCTGGAGTGGTAGTACCTGTTAGGGTCCATCTATGGGTTAAATAGATTTTTAAAAATTAATGTGTTTAAAAATTAGTTGAAAATAATAATAGAGTTGTTTTTTTTTTAATTGAATACCCATAAAGAATGAATAAAACAAAACGTATTCGGCATTAAATCACCCAACAAGGGTTGATATGCCGTAAAAACCGACCGACCAACCAACCAACCAACCAGCCAACCAAATGAGTAGGTATTTTTTTTTTAATAAAATCATTTTCCGTTTGATAGAGAAAAACAGAAATGTAGAAACCCAACAAGAATGAATAAAACAAAACGTCTTTAGTATAAAATAACCCAACAAGGGTTGATATGCCGTAAAATCTAACTAACCAGCCAGCCCTTTTCAAGAAGAGGCCACGTGATACATAATTCCTCATCAGGCGAGCTGCACTACTAAAATGGTTGGCATTATTGATAATTGTGATATATTAAACGGTAATAAAAAAAGAAATACAGAAAATAAATCCATGAAAAAGATTCAGTTCCAGTTGGCTCACAAATGATTGATATTAAGTCTCTAGACAATAAAGATTATTTAATCCAGTTTGTATTGAATCTGGAATGGATAAAGTACCCGTTGTGTAGTGGCTAACGTGGATTACTACGACGTATGAGCATTTATCAAATTATATTTCATCCATACAAATATATTTATTATTATTTATATTTTTTGAAGGCAATTACAATGCGTATATCGTATAAAATTCGATAATTATTGAAAATAATCATGACAAGCAAACCCGACGAATAACGTGCGCCACGTGGAACACCGTACAGCTGTTTCAACTTTATTAAGTCTCATCAGCGGTGTATACCTACGATCTCCCTCCGGGAGAGATCGAAACCGGGAAACCAGCACGCAGAGTCAGAAACTCTACCTCTGGGTCACCATACATAGTACAGTGATCGTTGAGGGAGGCCTAATTTGCGATTCCCTCAACGCTCACTGTACTATGTATAGTAGTGGCGTATTTATCATTGACAGTTTTATTCGGCATGTATCGTGTGCTACGGGCCAGTGGTCCAGATGTAGAGTTTCTGGCTCTGCGTGTTGGGTTCCCGGTTTCGATCTCTCCGGGGGGAGATCGTAGGTATACACCGCTGATGAGACTTAATAAAGTTGAAACAGCTGTACGGTGTTCCAAGTCGCGCACGTAATTCGCCGGGTTTGCTTGTCATGATTATTTTCGATAATTATTGAATTTTATACGATATACGCATTGTAATTGCCTTCAAAAAACATAAATAATAATATACTTTACATAACAATGCTTCAAAATCAAATTCCAAATATATTTAATGTTTTTCCATTTATCTTTCTGAACAACATGCAACTATACTCTTGTTGTAAAATGAATTCTGACGGTGACAAGGCTACGTTCCTATTCATATTGAGAGGTCGCAACTCTCTCGTTCTCTCCCTCGCTTTCCGAATTGAGACCATAAAAAAAAACAGAATTGTTGAGATCGGCTAGAATACTCAGAAGGGTCCTGTAGACCTGAGGACACTTGTTCTCCTTAGAATCCATTGAAAGACAATCAGCTAAAGCTAGTAAGAAAAAAGACACAAGGACTGAAAATAATAATAATATAATACTGATTAATTAAATTAGAATTAACTAAGATGGAAACGGAGAGAGATGACACCCGAGACACCGGGTGAAGAAGAAGAAGAAACCCAGGAGTCCTCAACACAACCAGTAGAGTAGATAGCAGAAACAGAAGAACAGA
>CM042156.1:88647104-88719604 GCA_023376005.1 Doryteuthis pealeii | reverse complement strand
ATCAACTCCTCACATTACCGCACAGATCACTGTGCTACTCATACGCTGAGTTAGCGAGGGCCGGTATCGAACCAGGAACCTTGTGGTTCCAAGTGAACACTCTACCGACTGAGAAGGGGATACCCCCCCCCCCGCTGTCAGGTTGATTACCGACTTTTAGCCCCCCCCCTATGACTTACTAATGATATGATATAACTAGCAAAGAAAATATTTTTGAAAAGATATTGCCAGATGAGGTGGAATTTGTAGAGACCGTTGTTGTTTGGTGAGTGTGTAGTTGAAGAGTTGAAGAAGATCCGAGTTATGGGTCGCCACAATTTAAATGTATAAGACTTTAAAAAATGTAGTACTGATTCTCTGATATTACTGGGTGGTCTTTGAAGAATCGTCCCGAAAAGAAATAAAAAAAAAACCTTAACGAGATTTGAAATCAATTGACCGTGACTAAGAGCCGCGGCGTGCGTAAGGTGATATTTTTCCTTGACCACGCGAGGAAGTGTGGAAGAATTTGGGCTTGAAGGATGACTACTGTAACGTATGGGTTTTTTTCTTTTCACTAATCTTAGTTCGTGTCTTTTCATTTTGCTTCTGTTGTTTAACATACTCAGCCTCTGTTTTTGGTCAGAATCAGCGGGGTTGAATACCATTAAGCTGCTTCTCGTGGGCCTTTGACTTGGTTGATAATATTATCTCCAGTCAAGTATCTGTTTCCGTTTGGTTTTGTTAATGGCTTTCATTCATGATCCCATTATCTTCTTTGGCTGTAGTAGGTGATACAGGTACCTCTTTTTTCAATGATTATTCCTTAATCAAAGTTATTGAGGGGAGAAGAGATAGTCAGCTTTCCTTACATATGTTTCTAATGATGCTCTTAACTTCGTCCAACGGTCAGTACCAATTATCAGGCTTAGGTAGTTTTTACCTTCGTGCAGTGTAAAATAACATCTCAGGTTCACACTAGGACGACATACTCCATTCCAGGACCCAGTGCTCGCTCCACAGCTCGGTCAAACCAAACTCAAAACTACCTTGCTCTCCTCGTCCCCGGAACTCAAACTCACCCTCCGGTCTCCGGGACTCAACCCCTCTCGGTCCCGAACTCAACTGATCAAATCTAAGGTTCTCATTATATAGAAATCGAAGTCGAGTTGATAGAATTCTCGAGCCTTTCGAACGTTTAACTGTTTTACCAAATAACACGTGTACTTAAGATCGCGGATCAAACCATCCCTTCTTCTGACAAACCAGATTAAATAAATTTTACTAGCATAATCCAGCTTAATGGTCCGAATAGATTCAAAGGTATATTAGTTTTACATTGCTTCCCACCCCGTAAGGTCTGGAATCATGCTAACATTAGGTTTTCTGTGTCTGGAACGCATATGGTTCCTAAGGCCATTAGTACTACATCTTTCATCACAATTAAAATAAACGTAGTAAATTTTAAAACAAGCCCCCCTATCATTCATTTTCTTTCTTTCCTCTTTCTTACTACTCTATCGACTTCTCTCTCATCCTTCTTTCTCTTCAGTTTACCAAATCTAAAACAATATCAAACCAATTACATTAGCAAATCATTATCGGAATAACATGAATTAAATATTTAACAACAACAGGAATTTTTTTTTAATTGGTGTACACTTAAAGCATTTTTTACCTCATTCGTCTCTTTATATTTGTACACATTTCGATTCTCTTAATTTTATTATTTATTATTCATTTACTATAGAATAAACAAACTTTTTAAACGCTCTTATCAAACTTGAATGCGTCGAAGAAATTCACATTTTTGATTACTTTTTATGGTAAATTATATAATATAATAATATCACAGAAGCGGAATAGCTACAAAAATATCACAATTTTTAAAAATGATGCGCTTAAAAATAAATAAATATAGAAAAAAAAAACAATCGTCGGCAATAGTATCCTGTCATAGTCGTGAAACTAATTGGTCTACGTAAACTTTCTAATTCCTAGCTGAAATACAGAAGGGGCCCTTATTCCTTTCTTTTCTTCTCTTTCCATCTATCCTCCTTCACGTAATTGACTTCTTTCGGTAACTTTAACATTCTTGCTATTTCTATTTCTTTGAAACTTTTTCAGCCTGACTATACACGAATCGTTTACAAACTACAGAATCTGCTTAACCATTTGAGCGTTCTTATTATCTTCTAAATTGCCTGAATTGTCATTTCGTGTTCTGAGCACCGTAATCTATCAGAGTCACCAAGGACTCCTCGTTATCGAATTTCTGAGGTGCAATCTTTATTACAAGCGTTTTTGTATATGGACTAACTTCTCTACTGGATTGGTTCTGTTCGGTGTGCCGTTCTCGAGCCTCTTCAAATTTCAGTACATTTAAACTGTTGCACTGCTATCTATCTCCACGAAATTTATCATAACCTTCTTAATATATTTATCCCTCGTGTTTATCCTTCTCTTCCCTAAAAATTTTTCGATAACCTATCCTAATTCGAGTTATCGGGCACTGGATAATGTGTCTGTCTTAATTCGTTCGGGAGGAGTTTCTTAACTGTATTCCTTTTTTTCAGCATTTCTCTGAGGGAATCCACTCAAAGATGCCCTGTTGACCTGCTATAGCATAGCGATTCCTTATCATTGTTTCTTACTGGATGTGTCGCTCTGCGGTCCACATCACATACGTGGGCTTTTCTATCATGGCTATTGCATTGATATGCAACGTGCCCTTAGGCTGGAGTATCTCCATGGTGCAGGATAATATTGGGATCCTAACTCTCGTCTTAGTTTTATCTCGAGAATGCTAGTTGAAGGCGTCCACTGTTCGGGGGGTCATTCCTTTTACAGCTAACTTAACTGGGATCCATAACCTTTATAAAGCAGTTTTTATTTTGTGTTTGCACTATTGGTCATTTATCCCTCAGTAGCCTGATTATCAGTTTGTTTCTAATGTACTGCCATCTCCTGTCTGTTATCTGTTAATATTCATTAATTTTGAAATAATAAGTGCGATGGGTGCCCAATATATTCCTAATTACTGTGTAACCATCCATGAAAATTTGTTCTTCAAATTTTGTATATAATCTATTCTCCTTCCGTCGTTGAGTGACCTAGCTTATCATTCTTTAGCACTATCAAGGGAAAAATATTTCTCCAATTTGGAGCATACTCAAATTTACTTTCACCACTAACTAACGTAGCAATCTGCTGCAAGAAAAATCATTTTTCAGGAATTGCTAAATNGACACCAGGTATGTGGTGAAAATATGTTGGCTAATAAATAGATACTCTTATGAAATAAACATTTGCAATGATTTTATTTTGCATTTTATGGTAAAAAAGTATTTGCACAAATATCCTATGATTTTATTTCTTTTTCCTTTTAAGCAAAATATTCAATAATTTATTATCTGTCCTCTGGGTTTTTTCTCTCTAACATTTCCTGTGACATTTTCCATAATCTATTGATAATTTCTATCAGAAAAAAAGATCAACTGTGTAATTAAAAACTTCAAAGATAAAGTTGCTTTGGTTTGGTTTATTTTGTTTTGTTTGACGGCATATCAACCTCGGGGGTCATTTAATGCCGATAAAGTTTTGAAATAAATCAATTCTTAATGGATAATACAATTTTTTTATAAATACTTTTTCTATTTAACCCATAGATGGGACCTTAACAGGTACTACCACTCCGGGTCAGAGTGGATCAGGGAGCAATGGTGATGAAGGGGTGCTCCACATTCCCCAAACCTCCAAAACTGGAACCTCACCATCAGATAGAGTTTAACGTCATTCCCAGGACATGTAGACCCGCAGCCACCGCCTCTAGCACCCATATGATAAAAAGGGTTGGGGCTTGCTATAAGGCAATAGGGTTGGAAAATCATATAGGTGCTAGGGCTTGACGTGACCAGCCGATTGATCGGAGGGGCCTCTCCGACCGCCCGTCTAGCCCAAGATAGGGCCTAGGTGGAGTATATGTCACTGTCATGAACGTCTCATCCACCTGGGCTCTATCCTTAAGCATCACGGTCGCCATCCACGACCAACAGGTGGCCCCATTGGGGGAGTTTAACCCTCTGCAGAGGTGCAGTCGGTGCATTCTAACGCCCCAGCGACAGGGCGGATAAAGTTGCCGTTATAAATAGAATTCAACAAAAATTAACGAATTTTGAAAAACATTAATTTTTTTGTAATTTAAATATTTGATTTATAATATTTAATCTATTTGAAATTTAAAGGAAAATACTCATAATACATGGTTTGTTTTGTTGTTTTGAATTTTGCATCAATCCTAATATTAATTTTTATATGAATTTAATATATAATTAATATATATTTAATCTATTTAAGTTTAAAAGAAAAAGAGGAAAAGTACTCATAAAGATATTTTCTTAAAATTTTTCTATCAATACTAATACATAATTAAGATAATCTTTATTTTACTTATTTACTAAAAAATTTAAATTAGAGAAAATGAAAAAAAGAAAGAAAAACACAAAAAAAAAAAGAAAAAGAGGGAGAAAGGAAAAAGAAAGAAAAGGAAAGCGAAACAAAAAAGCTAGGTAAATAAATTTTTCTATTGACGGTTTTTATTTATTTATTTATTTATTTATTTTTATTTTGAATTTTGACATGGCAACAAACTTGGAACATTTGACCGGATGACAGACAATATTAGAACATTTGTCTCAACAAACATTTTTTTTAAAAAAAGAGAGAAATAAGAAATTACAGTTATTCGCCCATTTCATTCATAAAGGAGAAGAAGAAAGAGAAAAAAAAGGAGAGGAAAAGGAAATAAGAAGAGAAATTGTAACCACACAAATAAAAACATAAGCACGTCCATTTCTGAAAAGAAACTCTGATGATGAAGTTCATGCTTCGAAATCGATAAGACAAAAATAACATCTTTTTGTTTTTATTTTTCATACGCATTGTATTGGCCTTCAAAATAAATTATTAATTCTTTTTTACTTAAGATATCGTGAACAATACATTCATTACCAACCAAAGATCAAGTAGCAGTTGGTACACTTTTCTTTACTCATAAGCAATGAAAGTTAAATTAAAATTACGAGCATCTCAACGGACAGCTGAAGTACCGACAAATAAAATTGAGAAACAAACAAAACAAAAACTGTTGCATAGCGCGTCGTCACGGTACTAAATTACAATAGTTTTATCTTCGTTGTAAGAGATGACAATAACACCAAAGTATCCTCCAGAAGTTTATTGAAATAAATTCAAGCTTCTTAACTTCGAGAGAGAGGTCAGTTTAATCAATATATTCAGTCTTTAGACTTTCGGTCCTCGATTAAATTTCTGGGCGACAAGCTTTTTCAGTTGGTAAATATTAAGGCTAGCTTTTCCGACACCAACTACACGAGGTCCCGCTCGGCCGACTCCTGACTCCGATCCCTCACTCTCTCCTCGCGTCTGCCTCCGGGACTCTGACGACTGACCTGTCTGAAGCCCTCGGTTCTTTTATCTTCATAGCTACACCCACGTATTTTATCTCTTGATCTGATAACAGGCAGGTGTTAAAAACTTCTTTGTTTAATAAAACCGGGAATTCATATTTCCCTTTACAATATATAACAAAACAAAACAAAACACTATTTCTCTGAATGTTTGAGATGAGGCGGATTAGTATTATCTGCGCTATTCGGTCTATTGTCCCCATCTTTATTTTCATTTGTACAACGTTTCGACCGATATGCCCTCCGGCCTTCTTCAGTTATTTCTTGTCGGACTCGGGAACCTTCTCGGACACGGAACCTTCTTTTCGAACTCGGGAACTTTCTTGTCGTAATCGGAGCCATCACGGAACTTTGAACCTAACCCTTTATTCAGTCCACGGGGATATCCTGTTCTCATTCCGCTAACCATAGCCGGGTAGGAGTTGTGTTAATTTTTTCTATGTTACTGCCGCTGCTCAGGATTGAACCCGGAATCCAGAAATAACTGTCACTTAGAACTGTCTTAACAAACACAAAACACAAAAACACAAAACCAGTCCTGTCGGCTGGGGCTTAAGAATACACCGACTGCACCTCAGCAGAGGGGTTAACCCCCCTCCCACACACAATGTTACCATATGTTCACCGGCTTACTGGATTAAAGGGACAGGCTGTGTTTATTGCCCTGTGCCTGAGCGCCTCACAAAATGAATATCGAAGGTATACATGCAATTTTTAGCACTGGCCACCCATGAGCTTCGGTCATAATTGCCCCCCCCCCCCACGTTAATCGATCCTTGTTCAACTGACATGGTGGGATGTTAATAAATAACTACGAGTTTCCCTCATACCGTACTCAAAGGCCACACTGTCGGCTAGGGCGTTATAAATGCACCAACTGACCTCTGCAGAGGGTAAGACACCCCCAATGGGGCCACCTGTTGGCTGTGGTGGCTACCCATGATGCTTAAGGATAGAGCCCAGGTGGGTGAGCAGTTCATGACATGCAATACTCCACTTTGGCCCTATCTTGGGCTAACGAGCGTCGGAGAGGCCTCCTCCGATCAATTGGCTGGTCACGTCAAGACCTAGCACCTATATGATTTCCCACCCTATTGCCCTTATGGCAAGCCCCAACCCCTTTTTATCATATGGGTGCTAGAAGGCGGTGGCTGCGGGTCTACATGTCCTGGGAATGACGTTAAACTCTATCTTGATGGTGAGGTTCCAGTTTTGGAGTTTGGGAAGTGGAGCACCCCTTCATCGCCATTGCTCCCTGGTCCACTCTGACCCGGAGTGGTGATACCTGTTAGGTCCCATCTATGGGTTAAATAGAAAAATGTATTTATAAAAAAAATGTATTATCCATTAAGAATTGATTTATTTGAGTTTGATATGCCGTAAAACAAACCAAACCAAACCGTACTCAAAGGGATGTTCTGAAATTGAAACTTATTAGTATTATTTAGATTATTCGGACTATTTTTCCCCATCTTTATTTTATCTGTACAACGTTTACAATAAATGAGGACAATAGTCCGAATAATTTAAATAATACTAATTATCAAGCCTCATCTAAAAAATCAGTGAAATAGTTGAAACCTATTATCTATTCAACGTAAACTACAAAATATACAGATGTCCAATAATACCGTTGGATAGAGCAAGTTTTCTACAACAAAACACTATTTTTCCTCGTAGTTACCGTCATTATCTAGGCATTTTGATAACAATAAACCAGAACCTGAATACCTAGTCATAAAAATGTACTCACCAACAAATAAACATCATGTCTACATTGGCTCGGCTATTTATCTGAGGTAAAGAGTTGGCCGCAGGCTCAAAAGGTAGCTCGACCAAGTCCATTAAGATGTTGTTGTGTAAATGCGTTTCATTAGTTAATTTCTCTTAGTGTAAGTTGTTTAGAAAAAGTGGTGTTATGCAAGCTTTGTTTGAATCACGAACGCGCCTTCGGACAATATTTCATTTAATGAAAGCAAAGCAAATACTCTATTATTTCTTCGATACTGTAAGCTCGGCTCTTCCATCTTGTGAAAATAACATCCTACAGGGTATTGAGAACCTGACAAGATACTTGAAAAATTCAGACGAGTTCAAGTTAGAACAAAGGGTGAGTAGAGGTAGGTTAGTTGTTATAGTCCGACGATTTTGAAGGGGCTTACTCACTGGTTGAGGGAAAGAGGGTCATTTGGTAAGAATATTGTGGAACACTTAGATCTGAAATTCCCATTGGTTTGGTTTTGGTTTGTTTGCTTAATGGCATATCAAATCCTCGGGGTTATTTAATACTAAAATTTAATTTATTTGTAAAGGTTTGGTTTGCTTGTTTAATGGCACATCAACTAATTAGGGTTATTTAATGCTGGAATTTAATTATTTTGTAAAGATTTGGTTTACTTGCTTACACATCAACTCCATGTGGGATTTTCAATACTAAAATTTCATTTTTAAAATTTGATTGTAATCATATTTATATTTCAGTGTTTCATTGCAGTTTTTTTATAAATTCACTTTTTTCTTTCACACTTGTGCACTCACTTCAATTTTTGTTATTTATTTAAAGCGAGATACAACGAGTGTGCACACGACTCGGTATAGCGATCCTTGTTGATGTCTCATACTTGCGAACCTGTGGCAAACGGCTGGATAATTACCTACACTTTTCTTTTCCTGAGTAGATTTGCTCAGGTGCGAAACCTTGGACTCACACTTCTCCTCTTTTTCTTTATTTTTTTTCTTCTTTCTTTCTTTCTTCTTAATTTCTTTCTTTCTTTCTTTCCGTTTCTTTCTTTTTTTCCTCTTGTAATAGTGAAAATTTTTCTCAGGTGCGTATGAACAACAAAAACCTTGGACTAACACTGCTCTTTCTTCTTTCTTTCTTTCTTTCTTTCTTTTCTTTTTTTAAAAATTTTACGGCATATCAAACCTCTTGGGTTATTATGCGAAAACGTTTCGTTTATTAATTCTTGATGGGTATTGAAAACACGTTTGTCAACATATTTTCTTTGGTAAAAATATTGTGGAACACTTAAGTCTACAATTTTCATTTGATTTGGTTCATTGCAGTTTTTTTTTTATGAATTCACTTTTTTATTAGTCTATAATTATTTGTTTTTTAACTCATATCAGGAATGGTTTCAAGTAAATAATTCTTATTATAATGGAGATTATGTAACTGTCTGTCTGTAACCGAAACTAGCTCACCACTGACGCCATGATTTCCTGTTTTTTTAGTATATTCTAAATGATTATGAAATAGTCATTATTTATTTAATCTTAATTAGCATCTTATTCCTTAACTATGTTCTCTATTAAAGTCGAGCTGAGTAAGATTTGCCACAGAACGCGCCATATTATTAATGCATCTAAAACCCTGAATATGTGTTATATATCTCTAAGAAATAGAAATTTAAATATGGTGGAAATGATTTGCACAAGGATTTTAACAAAACTGGTTTAATAAATAATTATTTGCTCTTACTGATTTCTAATAGTTTTATGTTATTCTCAAACGTATTAAAAGCATCCTATATATAATTTTATATGGAAATCAATTAAAAATAACAGTAATTTGTAATAATTTACATTAGTTCTTATTTAGTTTCGTTGTATTTCTAGTTTAATATTATATTTTATTACATAAAACTTAAATACTTGCGCATATTTTTGCTAATAATAATAATAATAATAATAATAATATAATTTAATAATTTTTGGTGGGGGTCACCCTGTAATACGAAATGGTTATCGCAACTGATAAAGGAAGAAGAGAGATGGGGTGAGTGTCGTAATGATATATATATTATATATATATTATATATATATATTTATATTTAATAAAGTAAAGTCGTCGGGGTGGCCTAAAGTCGTATCAGCCAATCAGCGAGGGAATCTATCCCCTTTTCACAAGCGCTAGACAATGCGTCTGATGTGGAGCGCCACAACTACCATCAGCTTCTTACTTTACCGGACAGATCCCGGTGCTACTCATACGCTGAGTTGGTGAGGGCCGGTATCGAACTCTGCTCTACCGACTGAACTAATAATAATAATATAATAATAATCCTTAGTAAACAATTATAGCTCCTAGTAACTATTCTTAATACAATTATTTACAAACAGTTTTTAGCTCAGTCGGTAGAGTGTTCGGCCGGGAACTACAAGGTTCCTGGTTCGATACCGGCCCTCACCAACTCAGCTATGAGTAGCACAGAGATCTGTGCGTTAAAGCGATGAGCTATTGATAGGTGTGGCGCTCCACCTCAGAGGCTTAATAAACTTTCTCCTGGTTTAGCGCTAGTGAAAGGGGATAGACTCCCTCGCTGTCTGTTTAGGCACCGCGCGGACTTATATGGTATGAAGAATTCATAAGGAATACAAAATATTTCAAACAAAAATATTGGAGCTTAAATTGACTTAGCGATTAGCCCCTTGCGTGATTTAGCGCCTAGCGTGACGAACACTAAACTCCAAGAGCGGTGGTAGATAGGTAGTGACAGCGATGCTCATACATATCCTTGATGTAAAACTCAATACGCGCGTTTATAGTGCGTTTCACTTAACTCGTCTGTTTAGTCCGCCCCCCCCCACTAATGTGACGCACGCCAAACTCCGAGGGCGGAGGTAAGAGGTATTGACAACGATGCTTATAAATATCCGTGATGTAAAAATCAATACGCATATATATATATATATATTATATATATTTGGAGGATATGTGCAAATTGAAGTCAACCTAATTTTGACAATTAATTGAGTAATAATTAATGAATTTAGGGCAGGCATATATGTTCAAATGTATGGCTAAACAAATCGAGAAAATGTCAATCCCTGAATGTACATTTCGACCTATTAGGTCTCATCAGCAAGGTTATAGACATTCCTCCAACCCCCCGCCGCACCTACCGTAGCGTGACGCACGCCAAATTCCGGAGGCGATGGTAGGTAGAGAGTAGTGACAACGATGCTCATTACGTATCCGTGATGTATAAAAACTCAACACGGGCGCTTACATTGTGTTTCACTTCGCTACGTCTGTGTAGCCATTTCTTCACCCCACCCCACCCAACCCCGCAGCGTGACGCACGTCCACTCCCGGAAACGGTGGTAGGTAGATAGTGACAACGATGCGTCGTACACATCCACGATAAACTAAACACGGGCGCGCGCTACATTGTGTTTCACTTCGCTGCTTCTCGTTTAGCCCATTCCTCCACCCTACCCCTCCCCCGCCCGCCCGTAGCGTGACGCTCGCCAAACCCGAGGCGGTGGTATGTATGTAGGTAGGTAGGGACAATCGATGTTTATATACATATCTTTTTTTTTGTTTGGCGTTTGCCGTTACTATTAACTCTCCTTTAGGGAAAGAGCTATTAGCTGGATACAATGCGGGCACGTTACAATGTTAATTGGATTGATAGAAAGTGTTCCTGAAAATTGTTTTTCACCATTTTTAACAACAAAATCATCGTCTCGCACAAGAAGTCATCATCACGAGTGACAGTGCACACCACAATTACAAGCGCCACGTTCTCATGGAAACACGAAATATTTATCGCCACAACTGATGAGGAGAGAGAGAGAAAGAGAGAGAGAGAAAGTGTGTGTGTGTGAGAGAGAGAGAGAGAGAGAGAGAGAGAGAGAGAGAGAGAGAGTGTGTGAGAGAGAGAAGCCGAGTGTCTAATGATATATACACATACATCTGTAAATCAATACAGATGAATACTTGCCAGTCTTATTGACAAATGAAACAATGTGCGCGCGTGTGTGTGTGTGTGTGTGTGTAGAGAGAGAGAGAGAGAGAGAGAGAGAGAGAGAGAGAGAGAGAGAGAGAGAGAGCGAGAGAGATGAGAAATCGGTGTTTAATGATATATACACATACATCTGTAAATCAATACAGATGAATACTTGCCAGTCTTATGACAAATGAAACAATTGTGCGCGCGCGTGTGTGTGTGTGTCTGTAGAGAGAGAGAGAGAGAGAGAGAAGAAGAGAGAGAGAGAGAGAGAGAGAGAGAGAGAGAGAAAGAGAAAAATAAGAAATAAGAAATAAATAAGAAATTTATTAATCAATAGTAGTACAAATTATTAAAAAATATATAAGTAAAGAAAAACTTTATTGGTTTAAACTACTATTGAAGGAGGCCATGCTAATAGCGTGAAGCTAATCCCATGGACATGACCACCCTTGGACGCTCACAGGAAACAATACATGAAACACACAACGTAAACATATACATATATATCATGAGACAAATTAGCCGTGTGAGAATCTAAATGCAAATCTGTTTTTAGAGAGCAATAAAATGATTTTTCAAAAGTGTTTAAGGACAAAATAATTTACTGAAACAAGCTTCATCTTTTCTTTATCAAAAAATAACGACTGAACAGTATTCAAGAATTAATTGCATTAAAACGAATCGAATTATGCCCAAAACTAACAGTGTTGATGATAGGGAAATTAAAACAACCAGATTGGTCAGCACGAGTGACATGAGCATGGGTGAAGTCAACTGCAAAAGCATTCTGAACAGAAACAGGCATTTTAGAGAGTGAGAGAGGGGGGGGCAGACAGACAGACAGACAGACAGACAGACAGAAAATGGCGATCTCTCAGTCTGAGTAGCAACGTATCTCTGTCGCAGGCAGTTTCAGTTTACTGCAAGGATATTACCACTGTCATCGTCGGCCGCAGGTTTTGGTTAAATTGTATATATTACTTGTCAGCCCTAAAAAAAATCCGAGAATACACTTGTTTATTTATAGGAATTGCCTGTGGTGTAATGGTTGTCGTCGAAGGAAATGTACACGGCGCCACGAGTTCAAATCCTGGACGAGGCTGGTTGCATTTCATATGGCGCTAATACCCTTGGGAAAGGTTATGAATCCAATTATTCTCGCTCGCCAACTATGGATAAAATAATAGGGCGGACTAGGCTCCTCAGCCATGGTACGGTAACTAGTCTAGGAGAAGGAAACTCTTAATTCAAACTTCGCTTTAAAAAAGTGACCTCATGTCACATCCTGCGCGTGCGGAGGGGTTGGGTAAATACATACGCTTTATTTATGACTTATGTTGTTTTGTTTTTTTTTTCAGGTTTATCCAGTGTGTGGAAGGGCGTGTTGATTTGGCTTACCAAAAAGTAAATGAAGCCTAAGTCTGGAATACATCGACTGCACCCTTGCAGAGGAGTAAGAACCCCCCCCCCGTCAAAATGGAGCCAAACTGTTGGCCGTGGGGTGGCGACCTGTATGCTTAAGGAGAGAACTCTGGTAGATGAGCTGTCCATGACATACAACACTCCACTTAGAACCTTACTTAGGCTAGACGGCGGACGAAGAGGCCCCTCCGATCAATCGGCTGGTCACGTCAAGCCTAGCACCTATATGATACTTAACCTCAACCCTATGGCAGACCCCAACCCTTTTATCATATATGTGCTAGAAGGCAGTGACTGAAGGTCTTTATGTCTAGGAATGATGTTAAACTCTTTCTGATAATGAGTTCCAGTTCTGTGAGTTTGGAGAATGTGGAGCACCCTTTCATCACCATTGCTCCCTGATCCATTCTGACCCGGAGTGGTAGTACCTGCTAGGGTCCCATCTATGGGTTACATAGAAAAATGTGTTCATAAAAAATGAGTATCCGTTAAGAATGAATTTATTTCAAAACTTTATCGGCATTCAATGAGCCACTGAGGTTGATATGCCGTAAAACAAACCAAACCAAATCAATTTTATTGTGATCAACTCTAGTGGACGTTTTTATATTCGATTTAGAAACCGTAAAAGAAAAAAAATTACAAGAAAGTTCCCGAGTTCGAAAAGAAGTTCCTGAGTCGAGAAGGTTCCCGAGTCCGACAAGAAATACTTGAAGAAGGCCGGAGGGCACATCGTAAAACGTTGTACAAATAACAATGAATATGAGGACAATAGTCCGAATAACGCGGATAATACTAATCATCAAGCCTCATCTCAAACATTCAGAGAAAAAAAATGTAGTTCAGAATTTTACTACTGTTCAAAGGGTTCTGTACATGAAACCGAGTACGATAAAAGAAAAGTATTCTGAGTATGAAATCATCGTGAGTGACAGGGCACAGACATTACAGGCGCCATTGATTTCATGGTTCAGGGTGACCTCCCCCCCCAAAAAAAAACAGAATTAGTTCTGCTTTTTTTTGTGCTGGTAGTCTGCATCAATAACAGATATATTACAGGTGACCCCCTAAAAAAAAAAAAAAACAGAATTGGGTTTTGTATTTTTTTTTTTTTTTTTGGTGGGGGTCACCCTGTAATACGAAATGGTTATCGCCAACTGATGAAGGAAGAAGAGAGATGGGTGAGTGTCTAATGATATATATAAAGTAAAGTCTTCGGGGCGCCTAAAATCGGTATCAGCCAATCAAGTAGGGAGTCTATCCCCTTTTCATAGCGCTAGATCAAAGAGATATTTTAGCCTCTGAGGTGGAGTGTCACACCTACTATCTGCTCCTTACTTTACCGCACAGATCCCTTTGCTACTCATATGCTATATATATATAATATATATATATATATATATATATATTATTTATTATCAAAGAGCATTACAATGCGTATAAACAATTTTTAAAATATTTTTATACGCATTGAATTGCCTTCTTAATAATAAATAAATAATAATAACTTAACAATGCTTCAAGCAAATTATCAATAATATATATATATATATAAGTTCTATTAACTTTAATATCTATTAAATAAACCAAAATATATATAAATATATGATACTGGGGATGTATCTATTAAACTTGTTTAAAAAAACAATGAGGACTGTCTAATGTTGTATGCTCAAATTTTGAGTGTATTTATTCTATGTTATGACGATTTTCGGTATTGTGACGTAGGCAGTGACGTAGTTTTTGTTACAGACAAAAACCGGAAGTGAATCTCCATTATGTATAGAGAAGATAAGACAATCGTAGAAAAGCATGTCGTCATCATCAGATCATAATGCTTTTAGGAAGAATAAGAAAAGAAAAAAGAAAAACGGACATACAATACGCTCCCGTCGTAAATTGGAATGTTCTTTTTTATATATATATTATTACTATTATCTCTATTAATATGGAGATTGTGTGTATTTCTGTAGTTAACAAAAACTACGTCACAGCTCTACGTCACAGCTTACGTCACAATATTATTGTGTATTACACCAAAATTTGAGTAAGTAGTTTTAAAAAATTGTTTTACCTCTCGACCTTTGTAATGTGCGGCTTTTTACCGAGTCTCACAGTGCCTCAAAATGCACGGCACTATAAGACTCGTTAACAGGTCGTATATCAGGGGTTGGACAATACGCTCGTTCGTTTACAAGCTACACAGATCTGTAGTGTAGCATAATGGACCTAGGAACACCATATTGTGGCCTTGGTGCCAGACACGAGAAACCTTAATAGATGTAGCATGATCTCAGACTTCGATGGTAATCGGGATGGGGGCGTGGCGAGCAAGACATATGAAATCTGTAATTTATCACCGTTTGAGTCTATTCGGCGTAGCCATTAAGTCTGGGATTATGCTAGTAATATTTAGTTTAATCGGTTTGTCAGAAGAAAGGATGGTGGACCGTCGCCTCTTAGTGACACGTGTGAATTTGGAAAACCAGTTAGAACTTCGAAAGGCTCGAGAATATTCTATAACCCCGACTTCGATTCTAATATAATGAGGGAAACCTTAGTTTTGAATCAGTTGAGTTCGGGACCGAGAGGGTGAGTTGAGTTTCCGGGGACCGAGAGGGTCGTTGAGTTCCGGGGTACCGAGGGAGAAGTCAGTTGAGTTTGGTTTGACCGAGCTGGTGAGAGCGACGACTGGGGTCCTGGAATGGAATATGTGTGTCCGCTGATGTGTGAAACCTGAGACTGTAAGTAATTTTACACTGCACGAGTAAAAACAATACCTAAAGCCTGATAATTGGTACTGACGTTGAACGAAGTTAGAGCATCAATTAGAAACATAATGAAGGAAGCTTGACTATCTCTCTCCCGTCAATAAACTTTATTAAGGAAATAAATCATGAAAAATAAAGGTAACTTTTATCACTTTATTTACTACAGCCAAAGAAATCGTAATCGGGATTCATGAATGAAAGCCATTAAAAACAAACGGGAACAGATACTTGACTGGAGATATATACTTTCACGAAGTCAAATGGCCGTAACGAGGAGCAACGCGGCCTGCGTAATGTGATATCTTTCGCTACCATGAACGAAAAGGAGTGTGAAGAATTTTTGGGACTGCTGGAAATTCTGTGTGTACTGAGTCAACGTTGCCAACCCTATACACGCATGTACGAGTCTAACAGTATCGTGTGTTTTGAGACGCGTGAAGCCCCACAACATAACGTTACATACTACGATGGTACCGGTACCGAATATTCCTAATCCGGTACGGTTGTAGACAAAAACACAACGTCAATCATATTGTTAATTGTGCCGTGCACCACGGAAGTTCAGATCAAGGACTTGTAAGAACCGTTACACAACAAAGCAAACGACAATAACCACGCAGACCGGCGGAAACAACGACACAAAAAAAAAAAAAAAAAAAACGACAAAAAAACAAAAAAAAAAACAAACAAAACAAAACACGAAAAAACAACGTAAACTTGATTCCCCGGAATACAAAACAAGAAGAACGAGAAACAAGGACTCACTAGACTTGGAAAAAAAAAAAAAAAAAGAAGACTTTCATTAGACTTTGAAATACCAAAAAAAAAAGAGACGTTATTACGGACATAAGAAAAAAAAAATAAGTCAAAATTGTAACGAGGGACATTTTTAAAAAGAAAATTGAACTATTAGACGACTAATCTAAGTACAACTTATTCTGGCCATTTTCTCTTTTCGCTCTCTGTGTGTATTTATTTGGTGTTAAAGAAGAATAATAATGGAAGAAGGCAAACGGTTAGGAATTTATTTAAGAACTTACAGAACAATTAGTAAATACAGCGAATTCTTTAGCAAAATTCCAATGGAAGAAGTGATTTTTTCTTGGCAGCAGATTGCACCCCGTTAGTTAGTAGGAGAAAGTATAAGTTTGAGGTATGGCTCAAAGTATGGAGAAATATTTACCCGTTGATAGATTGCTAAAGAATATGGATTAAATTGTAGGGCTAGCACTTCATAACGAGGAAGGAGAATAGGAAATTTATATACAAAAGTTATAGAAGGCACAAGAGTATTTCTGAATAGTGATTGACACAGGTAATTTAGGTGAATATATTGGGTCACCCACTACGCACATTATATTTTCAAAATTTAGTTGAATATTAAACAGTACAGACAGAGAATGTGCAGATTACATGTATAGAATAACAAAACTGATAGATCAGGCCTACTCTAGAGAGATAAAATCAGACAATAGTGCAACAACCAAATAAAAATAACTGCTTTATATGAAGGATTAGTGGATCCTGAGGTTAAGGTGCTTTGTATTACACGGAATGACCCCCGACAGTTTGAGAGCGCCTATCAACAATAGCATTGCTCAGAGGATAACTAGAGCGAGAGTTAGGACTCCTCCTAATATGATCGCTGGCACCGATTGGAGAATGCCACGCTATGAAGGCGGCACGTGCGCATATCAAATGCAATAAGGCATGATAGGAAAATGCCCACGCTAGTGTGATGGTAGGACCATCATAGAGCGACACATCCAGTAAGAAACAGTGGATAAGGAACACTGATCTGGATATGCAGGTCGAACAATTCTGAGTGGAATTGCCTCAGAAATGCTGAAAAAAGGCGGGTACAGTGAAGTAGAAAGCCTCTCCGGAAATAAAAGACAGTCGTACAGTTATCAATGTGCGATAGACTCGACGAAAGGATAGGTTATCGAAAAAATTTTAGAGAAGAAGGGATAACACGAGGGATAAATCATAATAATAGAGGTTTAATGAATAAATTACGATAGGGAAGATAGTAAGCCAGTGCAACAGTTTAAGAATTGTACTGAAATTGAGAAGAGGCTCGAGAAAACGGCGCCAGACCGATACACGAACCAAATCCATGTAGGAGAAAGGTTAGTCCTATACAATAACGGCCTGTAATTAAAATGCACCTCAGAAAATTCTGATACCGATCGGAGAGGTCTGGTGACTCTGATTAGGGAGAAGTTTTACGTGCCCCTCAGACACGAAAGTAGCAATGTACAGGAGGCAGGATATTAGAAGATGAATAGAACGCGTCAAGTATTGAGTTAAAGCAAGATTCTGTGGATTGTAAAAACGAATTCGCGTGATTAAGGTTAGTAGTTCAGGCTGAAAAAAAAGTTAAAGAAATAGGAATAAAGGTAGCAACGGTATTGTAAGTAAACCGCAAGGAAAGTGTCTCGAATTGACGGGTAAGAGAAGGATAGATGGCGAGAGAAAAGGGAGGGGGGAGGTAAATAGGAATTAAGGGAACGCCATTTCTGATATTTTCAGCTAGTAGAAATAGAAGTTTACGTGTAGGACCGTATTTAGTTTCACGACCTAGTGGACATGGAATACTATGACGGATCGATTGTTTTTTTTTTTTCTTTCGTATATTTAGGTTATTTTGTTAAGACTAGCATTCGAATGTTTTAAAAAACTTGTAATATTGTTTTGTCGCTAGCGGTGTAGTCCGCTAGGGTGTGTTTGTAATTATTATTATTATTAATGGTAATTTGTACCCTATTAAAAAGGTAATCGAAGATATGTGGAGAATTCTGTCCGACCAAGTTCTAGATGTTGTTTGAGATTAATTAGCGAGTTGTATCTGTTTTGTTTTTATGTCCTATAGTAAATAAATGTAAATAAAATAAAATAAATGAAGAGAATGCGAATGTGTACTAAAATATAAATTAACTATGAGGTAAGAAAATGGCTATTTTGAGTTGTACACAAATTAAAAAAAAAAATGTACTTGTTGTTGTGTATGATCATTTAATTTCAGTGTTCAAAATTCCGCGTTATATTGGATTTGCTCAGTGTTGTATTTGTTTTTATGATTGTTTTTATATTTTGTAACATGTAAGAGAAAGAGAGAGAGAGAGAGAGAAGGTCAGATAGAGGTAGTTAAGAAAGAAGAAAGAAAAAGAAAAAAACATGAGAGCGTAGGGGGCTGTTTTAAAAAATTATATACCGTTTAATTTTAATTGTTTGATGAAGGAGGAGGTATAGCATAATGGACCTGAGAAACCATATATTGTGGCCTTGTTGCCAGACACAGAGAAACTTAATAGATGTAGCATGATTCTCAGACCTTACGGGAGTGGGATAGCAATGTAAACTTAATTACAACACTTGAAGTTCTTTCGGAGCCTAGTGATCTGGTATTATTGCTAGTAAAATTAGTTTAATCGGTTGTCAGAAGAAGGGATGGTTGACCCGTCGAACCTCTTAAGATGACACGTGTAAATTTTTTGGCATTTTAAAAACAGGTTAAGAAACGTTCGAAAGCTCGAGAATATTCTATAACTCGATTGCGATTCATATATAATCGAGGGAACCTTAGATTTTGAATCAGTTGATTCCGGGGGACGCGAGAGGTGAGTTGAGTTCCGGGACCGAGGAGTGGGGGACATCCCTATATGTCCTGGCCCATAGGTTCCCTATCTTCAGAAAGTCTATAGAAAAGAACAATTTCGTAGTTGATTCCGGGGGACGCGAGGGAGAAAGGTCAGTTGAGTTGGTTTGACCGAGCTGGTGAGAGGCGAGCGACTGGGTCCTTGGAAGGAATATGGTGTCGCTGATGTGTAGAGAACCTGAGATTGTAAATTTTACAACTTGCACGAAGTAAAAACATACCTAAGCCTGATAATTGGTACTGGTGACCGTGGAACGAAGTTAAGAGCATCATTAGAAAACATATGTAAGGAGCTGACTATATCTCTCTCCCTCAATACTTTTATTAAGGAAATAAATTTCATGAAAAATAAGAGTACTGGTTTATCTACCTTTATTTGACTACACAGGCCACAGAATCGTAATGGATTCATGAATGAAAGCCATTAAACAAACATACAGGAACAGATACTTGACTGGAATTAATACTTGTCAAACAAGTCAATGGGCGTACGAGGAGCACGCGCCTGTGTGTAATTGTACTCACCCGCTTGATACGACCAAAGAACTACTAGGATCTGCGAGTGTGTGGACGTGTAAACAACCACAAGAAGTTCCACACCTTATGAGAAGAGACGCCACATAACTTATATACGAAGTAAGTGCCGTGAAGAAACAAAACCCAAAGTTACAGTAGTCATCCTTCAGCCGCAAAAATTCTTCCACACTTTACTCGCGGTCGGTCAAGAAAATATCACCTTACTGCATCGCCGTCGGGCTCTTAGTCACGGTCAATTGATTCATCTCGTTAAGGTTTTTTTTATTTCTTTTCGGACGTCTTTCAAACAGTACCGACCCAGTAATATCAGAGAATCGTCTATTCATTTTTTATAAGTCTTAACATTTAAATTGTGCGGCGACCCAATAACTTCGGATCTTCTTCTTACGTCTGTTCACTACATCACTTCGCAAACAGCAGACGTGCTCTCTACAATTCACCTCATCTGGCAATATCTTTTCAAAAATATTTTCTTTGCTATTATATATCATATCATAGTAAGTCAGTAGGGGGGGGGGGCTAAAGTCGGTATCGAACTGACAGCGGGGGGGGGGTATCCCCTTCTCAGTCGGTAGAGTGTGCAACTTGAACCACAGGTCTGGTTCGATACCGGGCCCTCGCTAACTCAGCGTAGGAGTAGCACAGTGATCTGTCGGATGTGAGGAGTTGATGTTAGGTGTGGCGCTCCACTCACCTCAGAGGCCAAGAAACATCTCCTTGGTGTAGTGCTAGTTTAAAAGGGGTCCCTATTTATATTTAATATATTATAGTTATGCCATGTTTCTTTACGGTACACACTTACGTCTGTTAAATGCGATACTAAGAAAATTTGCCAGTCTTATTGAAAATGAAGACAAGTGGCGCGCGCGTGAAGCGTGAGCGAGAGAGAGAGAGAGGAGAGAGAGAGAGGTGAGTAAAAGAGAGATAAGAGAGCAATAGAGAGAGAAGAGTAGAGAGAAAGAGAGAGAAGAGTTTAGAGAGAGAGAAGAGGTAAAGAGAAAAGAGAAGAGAGTAAGAGAAGAGAGAAAAAGAAAGAGAGAAAAAGAAAGAGAAGAGAAGAAGAAGAGAAAGAGAAAGAGAGAAGAAAAAAGAGAGAATAAGGAGATAAGAGAAGAGGAGTAAGAGAAGAGAGAGAGAGAGGTAAGAGAAGAGAGAGAGAAAGAAGAGAGTAAGAGAAAGAAGAGAGAGATTAAGTAGAAAGGAGAGAGAGTAAGAGAAGGGAGAGAAAGAAGAGAAAGAACGAAAGAACGGAAGAGAGAGAGAGAGTAAGAGAAAGGAGAGAGAGAAAGAAAGAAGAAAGACGAGAGCGAGAGAGAGAGTAAAGAGAAGGGAGGAGAGAAAGAGAAAGAACGAAAGAACAGAGTGAGAGAGAGAGAGAAAAGAGACGAGAGTAGAGAGAAAGAGAGAAGAAGAGAGAAAGAAGCGAGAGAGAGAGAAAAGAGAAAAAAAATTAAAGTAGAGAGAGAGAAAAGAGAGAGAGGAGAAAAGAGAGAGAGAGAGAGAAAGAGAAGAAAGAGAGGAAAGAAAGAGAGAGAGAAGAGAGAAGAGAGTAAGAGAAAGAAAGAGAGAGTAAAGAGAGAGAGAGTAGAAAAAGAAAGAGAGGTAAAGAAAGGAGGAAAGAAAGAGAGAGAGTTGAGAGAGAAAGAAAGAGAGGAGTAAGAAAGAGAGAGAGAGAAAGAGAAAGAAAGAGAGTAGAGAAAGAAAGAGAGAGGAGGAAGAAAGAAAAGAGAGAGAAAGAGAGAGAGAAAGAGAGAAGAGAGTAAGAGAAAGAGAGAGAGAGTGAAGAGAAATGAGAAGAGAGAAAGAAGAGAGAGAGAGAAAGAGAAATGAGAGAGTAAGAGAAAGGGAGAGAAAGAGAGAAAAATCGAGAAAGAAGAGAGTGATGAAAAAAAATAAAGAGAGAGAGAAAAGAGAGAGATAAGACGAGAGAGAGAAAGAAAAGAGAGAGAGAGTAAAGAAAGAGAGAGAGAGAGTAAGAGAAAAAAGAGAGAGAAAGAGAGAGAGTAAGAGAAAGGAGAGAAAGAAGAAGAAAGAGAGAGTAAGAGAAAGAGAGAGAGGTAGAGAAGAGAGAGAGAAAAAGAGATAAGGAAAGAGAAAAGAGGAGATGTAAGAGAAAGAAAGAGAGAGAGAGAGAAGAGAGTAACAGAAAGGAGAGAGAGAAAAGAAGAGAGAGAAAAAAGAGGAGTAGAAGAGAAAAGGAGAGAAAGAGAAAGAGAGAGAGGAGAGAAGAAGAGATGAGAGAGAAAATAGAGAGAGAGAGAGAGAGAAGAGAGAGAGAGACAGAGAGAGAGAGGAGAGAAAATGGTGACCGTCTTCGTCATGCTGAATAGGCAACGTATCCCTGTCACGTTCAGTGTTTCATTTTTAACAAGCAAGAATATAACCGCTGTTATTAACGAACTAACGGCTACGGATCAGTGAGGCAACATCGATCGAAGGATATGTTAGATGTTTTTATTTTGTTGATTGCCGGATTTATGGACCGACTTTGAAAAATCTTTCATCTTTTTAAAGACAAGCTCTCGCAACATCTTGTGGGAATAGAACCCAGACCAGCACAAGTGAATGCCTCAAGGATACTCTCAAATTTTCTTCCTGATTATTATGACAATGAAAGGTATGTCGATATTTTCAAGTACAACACTTATGCACACCATTTTGAAAATACTAGAGTCAAAGTTTGAATAAGTGTTGTACTGTAAAATATTCGATACCCATGTCATAATATCAGAAGAAATTTGAGAGTATCCCTTGACATCACTTGTCTGTCTTGGCTTCGCCACAGATGTTGCGAGATGCTTTTCTAAAGATGAAAGATTTCAAAAAATCGGTCAATAAATCCGGCAATCAACAAAATACATTAAACAAATCGATCGATTCTCCACTGATCCGTAAGTTTAGTTTCCGTCAATAACAGCGGTAAATTCTTGCTTAAAATGAAAACTGACGTGACAGGGAACGTTGCTATCAGACTGAGAGGTCACCATTTGGCTCTCTCTCTCTCTCTCTCGCTCTCTCTCTCCTCGCTCTCTCTCTCTCTCTATTTTCTCTCCTCTCTTTCTTTCTCTCTCTCTCTCTTTCTCTTTCTCTCTTTCTCTTACTCTCTCTCTCTCGTTTCTCTCTCTTTCTTTCTCTCTCTTTCTTTCTGTTACTCTCTTTCTCTCTCTCTCTCTTTTTTCTCTTACTCTCTCTCTTTTCTCTTACTCCTCCTTTCTCTCTCTCTTCTCTCTCTCTCTCTCTTTCTCTTACTCTCTCTTCTTTCTCTTCTTCCTTTCTCTTACTCTCTTCTCTTTCTCTCTTCTTTCTTTCTTTACTCTCTCTCTCCTTTCTCTTCTCTCTCTCCTCTTTCTTTCTCTCTCTCTCTTTACTCTCTTCTCTTTCTCTTCTCTTTATTTTTTTTCTCACTCTCCTCTCTCCTGATTTCTTTCTCTCTTTCTCCTCCCTTTCTTACTCTCTCTCTTTCTCTTTCTCTCTCTCTCTTCTTCTCTCTCTCTCTATTTTCGCTTACTCTCTCTCTCTTTCTTACTCTCTCTCTCTTTCTCTCTCTGCTTTCTCTCTCTCTTTCTTTTCTTTCTCTCTCTCTCTTCTTTCTCTTACTCTCTTTCCTTTCTTTCTCTCTCTCCCTTCTCTTACTCTCTTCTCTTTCTTTCTCTTTCTCTCTCTCTTTCTTTCTCTCTTTCTCTTACTCTCTCTTTCTTTTTCACTCTCTCTCTTTCTCTTACCTTCTCTTTCCTTCTCTGACTCTCTCTTCTCTTACTCTCTCTCTTTCTGTCTCTCTTTCTTTCTCTTTCTCTTCTCTCTCTCTTTTCTTCTCTCTCTCTATTTCTCTCTCTCTCTTTATTTTTTCGTCTCCTCTCTTTCTCTCCTCGCTTTCTTTCTCTCTTTCTCTCGCTTCTCTACTCTCTTCCTCTCTTTCTCTCTCTCTCTCTCTCTTCTTTCGTCTTTCTCTTTCTCTCTCTCCCTTTCTCTTTACTCTTCTCGTCTCTCTTCGTTCTTTTCTTCTGTTCTCTTTTCTCTCCTCCCTTTCTCTTACTCCTCTCTCTCTCTCGTTCTTTCGTTCTTTCTCTTTCTTTCTCTCCCTTTCTCTTACTCTCTCTCCCTTCTCGTAATCTCCTCTCTTTCTTTCTTACTCTCTCTCTTCTCTCTCTCTCTTTCTCTTTACGCTCTCTCTCTTCTCTTTCTCTTACTCTCTCTCTCTTTCTCTTACTCTCTCTCTTTTTTCTCTCTCTCTCTTTCTTACCTCTCTCTCTCTCTTTCTCTCTCTTTCTTTTTCTCTCTTTCTCTCTCTTTCTCTTTCTCTTACTCTCTCGCTCTCTTTTCGCTTTACTCTCTCTCTTAACCTCTCTCTCTTTTCTCTTACCTCTCTCTCTTCTCTCTTTCTCTTACTCACTCTCTCTCTTCTCTCTCTCTCTCGCTCTCGCCTCACGCTCACGCGCGCGCACAATTGCTCATTTGTCATAAGACTGGCAAAATATTCTTAGTATCGATTGACAGACGAAGTGTGATACGTAAAGAAAATGGAATAATATAATATATATAATATAATATCCCCTTTACTAGCATAGACCAAGGGATTGTTTTTGGCGTCTGAGGTGGTGAGCGCCACACCTAACATCAAATCCCACATTACCGCACAGATCACTGTGCTAACTCATACGCTGAGTTAGCGAGGTCGGTATCGAACATGAACCTTTGGTTCCAAGTTGAACACAGTTTACCGACTCGAGAAGTGGATAACCCCCCCCCCACCTGTCAGGTTGGATACCGACTTTAGCCCCCCCCTATGACTTACTAATGATATATATAACTTAGCAAAGAAAAATATTTTTTGAAAAGATTATTGCCAGATTAGGTGAATTTGTAGAGACCGTTGTTGTTTGGGAGTGTGTAGTTGAGAGTTGAGAAGATCCAGTTATGGGTCGCCAATTTAAATGTATAAGACTTAAAAATGTATATGATTCTCTGATATTACTGAGGTGGTCTTTGAAAATCGTCCGAAAAGAAATAAAAAAAAAAAAACCCTTAACGGATTTGATCAATTGACCTGAACTAAGAGGCCCCGGCGTGCGTAGTGAATATTTTTCCTTGACACGCGAGGAAGTGTGGAGAATTTTGGGCTTGAAGGATGACTACGTAACGTTATGGTTTTGTGTTCTTTCACGGCACTACTTTTCGTATATAATTATGTGGCCGTCGTCTTTCTCATAAGGGTGTGGATACTTCTGGGGTGTTTACAAACTCCAACACTCGCAGAATCTAGTAGTTCTTTGGTCAGTATCAAGCGAGTGGTATCAACGTTACACAGGCCGCGTGCTCCTCGTTACGGCCAATTTGACTTGTTGCAAGTAGATATCTTCAGTCAAGTATCTGTTCCCGTTTGTTTGTTTTAATGGCTTTCATATGAATCCCATTCCGATTTCTTTTTGGGTGTAGTAAATAAAGTGATAAAACAGTACCCTCTTATTTTTCATGAATTTATTTCCTTAATTAAAAGTATTGAGGAGAAGATAGTTAGTTCCTTACATAGGTTTCTATGATGCCTTAAACTTCGTCCAACGGTCAGTACCAATTATCAGCTTAGGTATGTTTTTACTTCGTGCAGTGTAAAATATACATCTCAGGTTCAACACATCAGCGACACCATATCATCCATTCCAGGACCCCAGTCGCTCGCCTCTCACCAGCTCGGTCAACCAAACTTCAACTGACCTTTCTCCCTCGCGTCCCCGGAACTCAACTCACCCTTCTCGGATCCCCCGGAACGTCAACTCACCCTCTCGGTCCCCCGGAACTCACTGATGCAAATCTAAGGTTCCCTCATTATAATAAAACGAAAGTCGAGGGTATAGAATATCTCAGCCTTTCGAACGTTCTAACTGTTTACCAAATTACACGTGTCACTTAAGAGTCACGGGTCAACCATCCCTTCTTCTGACCAAACCATTAAACTAAATTTTACTAGCATAATCCCAGACTTAATGCTCCGATACGACTTCAAAGGTGATAATTAGTTTTCATTGCTTCCCCCACTCCCGTAAGGTCTAGAATCATTGTACATCCTATTAAGTTTCTCTGTGGTCTGGGCACAAGCCACAAAAGGGGGTCCTAGGTCCATTATGCTACATTACCTCTCCTTCATCAACAATTTAAAATTAAAACGTAGTTATTTTAATTTTTTTTAAAAAACCAAAAGGGGCCCCCCCCCCCCCTTATCATTCATTGTTTTTTTTCTTTTTCTCTTCTTTCTTGAATATCTATCTGACCTTCTCTCTCTCTCTCTCCTTTCTCTTTACATGTTTACAAAATATAAAACACATAAAACCCCAAAATAAAACAAAAAAAAAAAACCATTAGCAAAATCAATTATACACGAATTTGAACATGAAATTAAAATTGATCTTTTACACAATCAAACAGTACATTTTTTTTTTTTAATTTGTGTAACACTTCAAAATAGCCATTTTCCTTACCATCCATATCGCTCTCTTTATATTTTGTACACATTCGCATTCTCTTCATTTTATTTATTTTTATTTATTCATTTATTTACTATAGGACATAAAACAAAACATGTTTACAACCGCTCTTATTCTCAAACTTAGATTGCGTCGGAGAATTTTCACAAATTCTTCGATTCCTTTTATGGGTACAAATTATCATTAATAATAATATAATAATTACAACAGCACCTAGGGACTATCACGCTAGCGACAAGAACAATATCTACAATTATTTTAAAAATTGAATGTGTTCTTAAAAAAAATAAATAAATATACAAAAGAAAAAAAAAAAAATCGTCAGTCAATAGTATCCCATGTCCACTTAGGTCGTGAAACTAATCGGTCCTACGGTAAACTTTTCTATTTCTCTAGCTTGAAAATATCAGAGATGGCGTCCCTTAATTCCGTTCTTTTACTTTTTCGCGCCATCTTATCCTTCTCTTCACCGTCAATTCGAGACTTTCCTTTCGGTTTAACTTTAAATCCGTGCACTTTTCCTATTTCTTTGAACTTTTTTTTCAGCCTGCGTACTAACCTTGATCACGCGAATTCGTTTTACACTCACAGGAAATCTTGCTTTAACTCATTCTTGACGCGTTTTCTTTTATCTTCTAATATCTGCCATGTCATTGCTATCTTTCGTGTTCTTGAGGGGCACGTAAAAATTCTCCCTATCAGGTCCCAGACTCTCCTCGTATCAGAAATTGTTTCTGAGGGTGCATCTTTAATTACAGGCGTTTGTATATGACTAACTTTCTCTACTGGATTTGGTCTGTGTTCGGTGTGGCCGTTTTCTCGAGGCCTCTTCTCAATTTCAGTACAATCTTAAACTTTGCACTGGCTTATCTATCTTCCTATACGTAAATTTAGTTCATAAACCCTTCGAATATGATTATCCCTCGTGTTTATCCTTCTTCTCTAAATTTTTCGATAACCTATCCTATTCGTGAGTCTATCGCACTGATAATTGTAGTCTGTCTTTTATTCTTTTCGGGGAGGCTTTCTATAAACTGGTACTCGCCTTTTTTCAGCATTTCTCTGAGGCAATTCCACCTCAGATGCTTGTTCACTGCATATCCACATTAGTCGATTCCTTATCCACTGTTTCTTACTGGATGTGTCGCTCTATGATCGGTTCCTACCATCACCACCTAGCCGTGGGCTTTTTATCATCCTTATTGCATTGATATGCACCGTGCGCCTTCTAGCGTGGGCATATCTCCATCGGTGGCAGAGTCAATATTGGGAGGAGTTCCTAACTCTCGCTCTTAGTTTATCCTCTGAGAATGCTAGTGGATAGCGCTTCTCAACTGGTCGGGGGTCATTCCTAATACAGCTAACTTAACCTCAGGACCACTAATCCTTCTATAAAAGCAGTTTTTTTATTTGTTGTTGCACTATTGTGCATTTTATCCTCTCTAGAGTAGGCCTGATTATCAGTTTGTTATTCTTAACATGTAATTCTCACATTTCCTGTCTGTACTGTTTAATATTCACTAATTTTTGAAAAATAATAATGTGCGTAGGGGTGACCCCAATATATTTCCGAATTACCTGTGTCCAATCCTATCCATGAAATACTCTTGTTGCCTTCTATTAATTTTGATATAAATTTCCTATTTCTCCTGCCGTCGTTTATGAGTGCTACCCTACATTTATCCATTTCTTTAGCAGCTATCAAGTTAAAATATTTCTCCATACTTTGGAACCCATACCTCAAATTTTACTTTCATCCTTACTAAACTAACGGCAATCTGCTGCCAAAAAAATCACTTTTCAAATTTGCTAAAAAGATTTCGCTTGTATTTTACTAATTGTTCTGTAAGATTCTTAAATAATATCTAACCGTTTGCTCTTCCATTATATTTCTTTTTAACACCAAATAACATACACACAGGAGCGAAAAGAGAAAATGGCAAGAATAAGTTGTACTTACGTAGTCGTCTAATAGTCAATTTCTTTTTAAAATGTCCCTCGTTACAATTTGACTTATTTTTTTTTTTTCTTTGTCCGTAATAAACGTCTTCTTTGTTTTTGTTATTTTCAAAAGTCTATAGAAGTCTTCTTTTTTTTTTTTTTTTTCCAAGTCTATGTGAGTCCTTTTGTTTCTCTTTCCTTCTTTGTTTTTGTTATTTCCGGGAATCCAAGTTTACGTGGTTTTCGTGTTTTGTTGTTTGTTTTTTTTTTTTTTTTTTTCGTTTTTTTTTTTTTTTTTGTGTGGTGGTTTCCGGCCGTTCTGAGTGGTTATTTCTTGTCTTGTGGGTTGTAACGGTTCTTACAATCCCTGATCGAACTTCCGTGGTGCACGGCAACCCAAATTACAATATGTTACGTTGTGTTTTTGTTACACCGTATCGATTTAGGAATATTACGTACGGTACCAGTTCGTAGTATTGTAACGTTATGTTGTGGGGCTCACCGGTCTTTCAAAACACACGGTACTGTTAAGACTCGTACAGCCGTGTATTAGGGGTTGGCACGTATCAGTACCACACAGAAGTTTCAGCAGTCCCAAAATTCTTCCCACACTCCTTTTCGTTTATGGTCAAGCGAAAGATATCACTACGCAGGCCGCGTTGCTCCTCGTTACGGCCAATTTGACTTGTTGACAAAGTATTATCTCCCAGTCAAGTGATCTCGTTCCCGTGGTTTGTTTAATGGCTTTCATTCATGAAATCCCATTACGATTTCTTTGGCGGTGAGTAATAACAGGTGATAAACATTACTCTTATTTTTCATGAAATTTATTTCCTTAATAAAAGTTATTGAGGAGAAGATAGTCAGGCTTCCTTACATATGTTTCTAATTATGCCTCTTAACTTCGTTCCAACGTGTCAGTACCAATTATCAGCTTAGGTTATGTTTTTACTTCGTGGCAGTGTAAAATATTACACTCAGGTTTCACAACATCAGCGACACCCATATCTCCATCCAGGACCCCAGTCGCTCGACCTCTCACCAGCCCTTCGGTCAACCAAACTCAACTGACCTTTCGCCCTCGCGGTTCCCCGGAACTCAACTCACCTCTCGTCCCCCGGAAACTCAACTCACCCTCTCGTCCCCGGAAACTCAAACTGATTCAAATCTAAGGTTCCCTCATTATATAGAAACGAAGTCGAGGGTTATAGAATATTCTCGAGCCTGTCGAACGTTCTAAACTTTGTACCAATTTACCACGTGTCACTTAAGAGGTCGACGGGTCAACCATCCCTTCTTCTGACAAACGATTAAACTAAATTTACTAGCATAATTCCCAGACTTAATGGCTCCGAATAGACTCAAAGGCTGAATAATTACATTTCTATTGTTCTTGCTCGCCCCACTCCGTAAGGTCTGAGAATCATGCTACATCCTATAATGGTTTCTCCGTGTCTGGCACAAGGCCACAAATATGGTGTTCCTAGGTCCATATATGCCTACACTACTAGATACTGTGTAGCTTGTTAAACGAACGACGTAGTCAACCGCCCTGATATACGACTGTACGAGTCTTAATAGTGCCGTGCATTTTGAGGCACTTGAGATCGTTAAAAAAGCCCGCAACATTACAAAAGGTCGAGGGTAAAAAACAATTTTAAAACTACTTACTCAAATTTTGAGATGTATATAAACACAATAATATTGTGACGTAAGCTGTGACGTAGAGCTGTGACGTTAGTTTTTGTTACATACAGAAATACACACAATCTCCATTAATTAATAGAGATAATAGTTAATAATATAATATAAAAAGAACATTTCCAATTTACGAGGGAGCGTATTGTAATCGTCGTTTTCTTTTTCTTTTCTTATTTTCCTAAAAGCATTATGATCTGATGATGACGACATTGCTGTGCTACGATGTCTTATCTTCTCTATACATAATGGAGATTCACTTCCGGTTTTTGTCTGTAACAAAAACTTACGTCCACTGCCTACGTCACAATACCGAAATCGTCATAAATAGAATAATACACTCAAATTAGGCATACAACATTAGACAGTCCTCATTGTTTTTTTAAAACAAGTTTTAATAGATTTACATCCCAGTGGCAATATATTTATATATATTTTGGTTATTTTAATAGATATGTAAATTATAGAACTTATATATAATATATATTATTTGAAATTTTGCTTGAAGCATTTTAAGTATATGATATTTATTTATATTAAGAGAGCAATTACAATGCGTATAAATATTTCTTAAAATTGTTATAGGCATTGTAATTGCCTGTCTGATATAATAATATATATATTATATATATATAATTATTATATATAGCATATGAGTAGCACAGGGGATCTGTGCGGTAAAGTAAGGAAGCAGATAGTAGGTTGACCTCCACATCAGAGGCTAAATAATCTCTTGTGATCTAGCGGCTAATGAAAAGGGGATAGACTCCCTCACTGATGGCTGATACGACTTTAGCCGCCCCGAAGACTTTACTTTATATATATCATTAGACAACTCACCCCATCTCTCTCTTCCCTTCATCAGTTGCGATAACCATTCGTATTACAGGTTGACCCCCCACCAAAAAAGAAAAAAAAAAAATACAAAACCCAAAATTCTGTTTTTTTTTTTTTTTTCAGGGTCACCCCTGATTATATACGTTATTGATTGCAGACTACCAGCCAAAAAAAAGGTCAGAACCTAATTTCTGTTGTTTTTTTTTGGGGGGGAGGGTCACCCTGTACCATGAAATCAATGCGCCTGTAAGTCTCTGCCCTGTCACTCACGATGATTTCATTACTCAAGAATACTTTTCTTTTATCGTACTCGGTTTCATTACAGAAACCTTTGAACAGTAGTAAAATCTGAACTACATTTTTTATTCTCTAATGTATGAGATAGGGGCTTGATGATTAGTATTATCCGCGTTATTCGGACTATTTCCGTCATATCATTGTTATTTGTACAAGCGTTTCGCCGATGTGCCCTCCGGCCTTCTATCAAGTATTTCTTGTCGACTCGGGAACCTTCTCGGACCAGGAAACCTTCTTTTCGAACTCGCGGACTTTCTGTAAATTTTTTTTCTTGTTACGGTTTTCTAAATCGAATATAAAAACGTCCACTATAGGTTGATCACATTAAAATTGATTTGCTTGTGGTTTGTTGACGGCATATCCGAACCTCAGTGCCGTCATTGAATGCCGATAAAGTTCTTGAAATAAATTCATTCTTAACGGATACTCATTTTTTATGAACACATTTTTCTATGTTAACCCATAGATGGGACCCTAGCAGGGTACTACCACTCCGGGTCAGGAATGGATCAGGAGGCAATGCTGTGATGAAAGGTGCTCCAACATTCTCCAAACTCACAGAACTGGAACCTCATTATCAGAAAGAGGTTAACATCATTCCTAGGACATAAAGACCCTCAGTCACGCCTTTCTAGCACATATTATGATTAAAAAGGGTTGGGTCTGCCATAGGTTGAGGTGATTCATATAGGTGCTAGGGCTTGACGTGACCAGCCGATTGATCGAGGGGCCTCTTCGTCCGCCGTCTAGCCTAAGTTAAGGTTCTAAGTGGAGTTTGTATGTCATGACGCTCATCTACCAGAGTCTCTCCTTAAGCATCACAGGTCGCCACCCCCGCGGCCAACAGTTGGTCCAGTTTGACGGGTGGGGGGGTTCTTACTCCTCTCAAGGTGCCAGTCGATGTATTCCAGACTTAAGGCTTCATTTACTTTTTTGGTAAGCCAATAATCACACGCCCCTTCCACCACACCTGGATAAACCTGAAAAAAAAACAAACAAACATAAGTACATAAATAAAAAAGCGTATGTATTTACCAAACCCCTCCGCACGCGCAGGATGTGAACATGAGGTCATTTGTAAGCGAAGTTTGAATTAAGAGTTTCCTTCTCCTAACTAGTTACCGTACCATTGCCTGAGGAGCCTAGTCCGCCCTATTATTGTATTCCATAGTTGGAGCGAGAATAAGTGGATTCATTACCTTCCCAAGGGTTATTAGCGCCATATGAAATGCAACCAGCCTCGTCCAGGATTTGAACTCGTGGCGCCGGTACATTTCCTTCGACGACAACCATACAACCACAGGCAATTCCTATAAATAAACAAGTTGTATTCTCGGGATTTGTTTTTAGGGCTGACAAGTCAATATATACAATTTCAACCAAAACCTGCGGCCCGACGAGATGACCATGGTGAATATCCTTGCGTAAACTGAAAACTGCCTGTCACAGAGATACGGTTTGCTACTCAGACTGAGAGAATCGCCATTTTCTTGTCTGTCTGGCTGTCTGTCTGTCTGTCTGCCCCCCCCCCTCTCTCACTCTCTAAATGCCTGTTTCTGTTCAGAATGCTTTTTGCAAGTTGACTTCACCCATGCTCATTGTCACTCGTGCTGACAATCTGGGTTGTTTAATTCCCTATCATCAACACTGTTAGTTTTGGGCATAATTCGATTCGTTTTAATGGCAATTAATTCTTGGATACTGTTCAGTCGTTATTTTTTGATAAAGAAAGATGAAACGCTTGTTTTCAGTAAATTATTTTGTCCTTAAAACACTTTTGAAAAATCATTTTATGCCTCTTAAAACAAACAGATTTGGCATTTTAGATTCTCACACCGCTAAATTTGTCTCCATATATTATGTAATGTTTACGTTGTGTGTTTCATGTATTGTTTTCCTCGTGAGCCGTCAGATGGGTCCGGTCATGTCCAAATGGGATTAGCTTCACGCTATTAGGATGCCTCCCTTCCTAATAGTAGTTTAAACCAATAAAGGTTCTTTTTATTATATATTTGTTTTTAATAATTTGTACTTACTATTGATTAATAAATTTCTTATTTCTTATTCTTATTTTCTTATTTCTTTCTCTCTCTTCTCTCTCTCTCCTCTCTCTCTCTCTCTCTCTTCGCTCTCTCTCTCTCTCTCTCTACAGACACACACACAGCACGCGCGCGCACAAATTGTTTCATTTGTCAATAAGACTGCCAAGTAATTCATCTGTATTGATTTTACAGATGTATGTGTATAGTATCATTAAACACTCGCACTTCTCTCTCTCTCTCGCGCTCTCTCTCTCTTCTCCCCTCTCTCTCTCTCTCTCTCTCGCTCTCTCTCTACACACACACACACACACACACGCGCGCACAATGTTTCATTGTCAATAAGACTGGCAAGTATTCATCTGTATTGATTTACAGATGTATGTGTATATATCATTAGAAGGACACTCGGCTTCTCTCTCTCACACACTCCTCTCTCTCTCTCTCTCTCTCTCTCTCTCTCTCTCTCTCTCACACACACAACACTTTCGCTCTCTCTCTTTCTCTTCTCTGTCTCCTCATCAGTTGTGGCGATAAAATTATTCGTGTTTCCATGAGAACGTGGCGCTTGTAAATTGTGTGTGCACTGTCACTCGGATGATGACTTCTTGTGCGAGACGATGATTTTGTTGTAAAAATGGTTGAAACAATTTTTCAGGAAACACTTTTCTATCAATCCAATTAACATTGTACGTTGCCGCAGTATCCAGCTAATAGCTCTTCCCTAAAAGGAGAGTTAATAGTTAACGGGCAAACGCCAAACAAAAAAAAAGATATGTATATAAACATCGATTGTCCCTTACCTACCTACATACATACCACCGCCCTTCGGCGTTTGGCGAGCGTTCACGCCTACGGGCGGGCGGTCGGACAGATTTACGGAGAATGTGAGGGGTAGGGGGAGGAATGGGCAAACAGAGAAGCAGCGAAGTGAAACACAATGTAAGCGCGCGCCCGTGTTTAGTTATATCGTGATGTGTACGAGCATCGTTGTCACTATGTACCTACCACCGTTTCCGGAGTGTGACGTGCTCACGCTTGCGGGTTGGGTGGGGTGGGTGAAGAAATGGCTAACAGACCGTAGCGAAGTGAAAACACAATGTAAGCCGCCCGTGGTTTTGAGTTTATTACATTCCACGGATACGTATGAGCATCGTTGTCACTACCTTCTTACCTTACCACGGCCTCCGGAATTTGGCGTGCGTCACGCTACGGTATGTGCGGCGGGGGTTGGAGAAAGTCTATAACCTTGCTGATGCAGACCTAATAGTCGAAATGACATTCAGGGATTGACATTTCTCGATTTGTTTAGCCATACATTTGAACATATATGCCTTGCCAAATTCATTAATTATTAACTAATTAATTGTCAAAATTAGGTATGACTTTCAATTTAGCACATATCCCTCCAATATTATATATATATATATTATACCTATATGCTATTGATTTTTACATCACGGATATTTATAAGCATCGTTGTCAATACCCTACTTACCTCCGCCCTCGGAGTTTGGCTGTGCGTCACATTAGTGGAGGGGGGGCGGACTAACAGACGCAGTTAAGTTGAAAACGCACTATAAAACGCGGCGTATTGAGTTTTTACCATCAAAGGTATGGTATGAAGCATCGCCTGTCCTACCTATCTACCACCGCTCTTGGAGTTTAGTGTTCGTCACGCTTAGGCGCTAAAATCACGCAAGGGCTAATCGCTAAGTCAATTTAAGCTCCCATATGTTTTGTTTGGGAAATTATTGTATCCTTTATGATCTTCATACCATATAAGTCCGCGCGTGGCCTAAACAGACAAGCGAGGGAGTCTATCCCCCTTTCATCTAGCGCCTAAACCAAAGGAGAAAGTTTATTAAGCCTCTGAGGTGGAGCGCGCACACCTATCACTTAGCTCATCGCGTTTCAACCCGCAACAGATCTCTGTCACTCATACGCTGAGTTGGTGAGGGCCGGTATCCCCACACCAGGAACCTTGTAGCTTCCCGGCCGAACACCTACACTGAGCTAAAAAAACTGTTTGTAAATTAATTGTATTAAGAATAGTTACTAGGAGCTATAAATTGTTTACTTAAGGATATTAGTATTGATTATTACTTATTAGTTCAAGTCGCGTAGAGCAGAAAGTTCGATTACCGGCCTTCACCAACTCAGCGTATGAGTAGCACAGGGCATTCTTGTGCCGTAAAGTAAGGAAGCTGATGGTATTGTTGGCGCTCCACATCAGACCATTGGTCTAGCGCTTGTAAAAGGGGATAGATCCCTCGCTGATTGGCTGATACCGACTTTAGGCCCACCCCCGACGACTTTACTTTATTATAAATATAAAGTATATATATATATATATATATATATATATATATCATTAGACACTCACCCCATCTCTCTTCTTCCCTTTATCATTGGCATGAACCATTTCGTATTACAGGGTGACCCCCACCAAAAAGTTATTAAATTATTATTATTATTATGTATTCATTATTATTAGTAGCAAAAATATGCGCAAAGTATTTTAAGTCTTTAATGTAATAAAATATATATTAAACTAGAATACCAACGAAACTAAATAAGAACTATGTAAAAAATATTTACAATATTTTACTGTTATTTTAATTGATTTCCATTATAAAAATATATATGTAGGATTGCTTTTAATACGTTTTGAGAATAACATTAAACTATAGAAATCAGTAAGAGCATAATTATTTATTAAACCCAGTCTTTGTTAAAATCCTGTGCAAATCAATTTCCACCATATCTTAAAATTTCTATTTCTTAGAGATACTATAACAACATATTCAGGGTTAGATGCATTAATAATTGGGCAGTTCGTGTGGCAAAATCTTACTCAGCTCGACTTTAATAGAGAACATAGTTAAGGAATAAGATGCTAATTAAGATTAAATAAATAATGACTATTTCATAATCATTAGAATATAACTTAAAAAACTTAAGGAAATCATGGCCGTCAGTGGTAGCTAGTTTCGGTTACAGACAGACAGTACATAATCTCCATTATAATAAGAATTATTTACTGAAACCCATTCCTGATATGAGTTAACAAACAGAATAATTATGACTAATAAAAAAGTGAATCATAAAAAAAAACTGCAATGAACAAATCAAATTTGGAAATGTAGACTTATGTTCCACAATATTTTTACCAAGAAATATGTGACAAAAACGTGTTTTAATACCAATTCAAGACATTAATAAAACGAAACGTTTTCGGCATAAAATAACCCAAAGAAGGTTTTGATATGCCGTAAAATTTTTAAAAAAAGAAAGAAAGAAAGAAAAAAAGAAAGAAAGAAAGAGCATGTTTATAGTCCAAAAGGTTTTTGTTGTTCATAGCACCTGAGAAAAAATTTTCACTATACAAGAGGAAAAAAGAAAGAACGGAGAAAGAAAGAAAAGAAATTTAAGAAAGAAAGAAAGGAAAGAAGAAAAAAAAATAAAGAAAAGAGGAGAAGTGTTAGTCCAGGTTCGCACCTGAGCAAATCTACTCAGGAAAAGAAAAGTGTAGTAATTATCCAGCCAGTTTGGCCACAGTGTTCGCAAAGTAGTGAGGGACAGTCAACAAGGATCGCTAGTATACCGAGTCGTTGTGCACACTCGTTGTATCTCGCTTTAAAAATAATAACAAAAATTGAAGTGAGTGCAAGTGTGAAAAAAGGAATTTATAAAAAAACTGCAATGAAACACTGAAATATAAATATGATTACAATCAAATTTAAAAAAATGAAAATTTTAGTATTGAATCATCCCCACATGGAGTTGATGGTAAGCAAGTAAACAAATCTTGTACAAAATAATTAATTCCAGCATTAAATAACCCTAAATTAGTGATGCCTGCCATTAAAACAAGCAAACCAAACCTTTACAAATAAATTAAATTTTGTATTAATAACCCCGAAGGATTTGATATGCCATTAAAGCAAACAACCAACAAACCAAATGGGATTTCAGATCTAAGTGTTCCACAATATTCTTACAAATGACCCATCTTTCCCTCAACCAGCGGTGAGTAAAGACCCTTCAAAATTTCGTCGGGACTATAAACAAACTAACCTACCTCTACTCCCCTTTTTCTAACTTGAACTCGTCGAATTTTTCAAGTATCTTGTCAGGGTTCTCAATACCCCTGTAGGAGTATTTTCCACAGATGGAAGAGCGAGCTTACAAGTATCGGAAGAAATTAATAAAGGTATTTAGCTTTGCTTCATAAATGAAAAATGTCCGAAGGCGCGTCGTGATTCAAAACAAAGCTTGCTAAACACCACTTTTTCTAAACAAACTTACACTAAGGAAAATTAAACTAATTGAAACGCATATTAAACAAAACAAACATCTTAATGACTTGGTCGAGCTACCTTTTGAGCCTGCGGCAACTCTGTACCTCAGATAAATAGCCGAGGCCAATGTAGACAGATGTTATTTGTGGTGAGTACATTTTTATGATACGGTATTTCAGGTTCTGGTTTATTTTATCAAAAAATGCCTTAGATATGATGGTAACTACGAGGAAAAATAGTGGTTTGTATGTAGAAAACTTGCTCTATCCAACGGTATATTGGACTATCTGTATATTTTTAGTTTACGTTTGAAATAGATATAGGTTTCAACTATTCACTGAATTTTTAGATGAGGCTTGATATTAGTATTATGTAAAAATTATTCGGACTATTGTCCTCATCTTTATTGTAACGTGTGTAAGTAACAATAAAGATTGGAAAATAGTCCGAATAATCTAAATAATACTAATAAAGTTTCAATTTCAGAACATTCCCTTGAGTACGGTTTGGTTGGTTGTTTTACGCATTCAACCTCAAATAAATCAATTCTTAATGGGATAATACTTTTTTTTTATAAATACATTTTCTATGTAACCCATAGATGGGACCCCTAACAGGTATCACCACTCCGGGTCAGAGTTGGACCGGGAGCAATGGCGATGAAGGGGCTGCTCCACATTCCCCAAACCCTCCAAAAAACTGGAACCTCACCATCAGATAAGTTTAAACCGTCATTCCCAGGACATGTAGACCGCAGCCACGCCTTCTAGCACCCATATGAAACAAAGGGTTGGGGCATGCCATAAGGCAATAGGGTTGGAAAATCATATAGGCTGCTAGTCTTGACCGTGACCAGCAATCCAAGTTGATCGGATAGAGAGGCCTCTCCGACCGCTCGTCTAGCCCAAGATAGGGCCAAAAGTGGAGTATTGCATGTCATGAACTGCTCACCCACCTGGGCTCTATCCTTAAGCATCATGGGTAGCCACCCACAGCCAACAGGTGGCCCCATTGGGGGTGTCTTACCCCTCTGCAGAGGTACAGTTGGTGCATTATAACGCCCTAGCCGACAGTGTGGCCTTTGAGTACGGTATGAGGGAAACTCGTAGTTATTTATTAACATCCCACCATGTCAGTTGAACACAAGGATCGATTAACAGGGGCAATTATGAACCGAAGCTCATGGGTGGCCAGTGCTAAAAATTGCGTGTATACCTTCGATATTCATTTTGTGAGGCGCCTCAGGCACAGGGCAATAAACACAGCCCTGTCCCTTTAAATCCAGTAAGCCGGTGAACATATGGTAACATTGTGTGTGGGAGGGGGGTTAACCCCTCTGCTGAGGTGCAGTCGGTGTATTCTTAAGCCCCAGCCGACAGGACTGGTTTTGTGTTTTGTGTTGTTTGTTAAGACAGTTCTAAGTGACAGTTATTTCTGGATTCCGGGTTCAATCCTGAGCAGCGGCAGTAACATAGAAAAATAATTAACACAACTCCTACCCCGCTATGGTTAGCGGAATGAGAACAGGATATCCCCGTGGACTGAATAAAGGGTTAGGTTCAAAGTTCCGTGATGGCTCCCGATTACGACAAGAAAGTTCCCGAGTTCGAAAAGAAGGTTCCCGTGTCCGAGAAGGTTCCCGAGTCCGACAAGAAATAACTGAAGAAGGCCGGAGGGCATATCGGTCGAAACGTTGTACAAATGAAAATAAAGATGGGGACAATAGACCGAATAGCGCAGATAATACTAATCATCAAGCCTCATCTCAAACATTCAGAGAAATAGTGTTTTGTTTTGTTTTGTTATATATTGTACAAAGGGAAATATGAATTCCCGGTTTTATTAAACAAAGAAGTTTTTAACACCTGCCTGTTATCAGATCAAGAGATAAAAATACGTGGGTGTAGCTATGAAGATAAAAGAACCGAGGGCTTCAGACAGGTCAGTCGTCAGAGTCCCGGAGGCAGACGCGAGGAGAGAGTGAGGGATCGGAGTCAGGAGTCGGCCGAGCGGGACCTCGTGTAGTTGGTGTCGGAAAAGCTAGCCTTAATATTTACCAACTGAAAAAGCTTGTCGCCCAGAAATTTAATCGAAGGACCGAAAGTCTAAAGACTGAATATATTGATTAAACTGACCCTCTCTCTCGAAGTTAAGAAGCTTGAATTTATTTCAATAAACTTCTGGAGGATACTTTGGTGTTATTGTCATCTCTTACAACGAAGATAAAACTATTGTAATTTAGTACCGTGACGACGCGCTATGCAACAGTTTTTGTTTTGTTTGTTTCTCAATTTTATTTGTCGGTACTTCAGCTGTCCGTTGAGATGCTCGTAAATTTAATTTAACTTTCATTGCTTATGAGTAAAGAAAAGTGTACCAACTGCTACTTGATCTTTGGTTGGTAAATGAATGTATTGTTCACGATATCTTAAGTAAAAAAGAATTAATATATTAATATTTTGAAGGCCAATACAATGCGTATGAAAAATAAAAACAAAAAGATGTTATTTTTGTCTTATCGATTTCGAAGCATGAACTTCATCATCAGAGTTTCTTTTCAGAAATGGACGTGCTTATGTTTTTATTTGTGTGGTTACAATTTCTCTTCTTATTTCCTTTTCCTCTCCTTTTTTTCTCTTTCTTCTTCTCCTTTATGAATGAAATGGGCGAATAACTGTAATTTCTTATTTCTCTCTTTTTTTAAAAAAAATGTTTGTTGAGAACAAATGTTCTAATATTGTCTGTCATCCGGTCAAATGTTCCAAGTTTGTTGCCATGTCAAAATTCAAAATAAAAATAAATAAATAAATAAATAAATAAAAACCGTCAATAGAAAAATTTATTTACCTAGCTTTTTTGTTTCGCTTTCCCTTTTCTTTTCTTTTTCCTTTCCCTCTTTTTCTTTTTTTTTGTGTTTTTTCTTTTTTTTTTCATTTGTTCTCTAATTTAAATTTTTTAGTAAATAAGTAAATAAAAGATTATCTTAAATTATGTATTAGTATTGATAGAAAAATTTTAAGAAAATATCTTTTATGAGTACTTTTCTCTCTTTTTCTTTTAAACTTTAAATAGATTAAATATTATATTAATTATATATTAAAATATCATATAATAATTACATATTAGGATTGATGCAAAATTCAAAACAACAAAACAAACCATGTATTATGAGTATTTTCCTTTTAAATTTCAAATAGATTAAATATTATAAATCAAATATTTAAATTACAAAAAAATTAATGTTTTTCAAAATTCGTTAATTTTTGTTGAATTCTATTTATGTAACGGCAACTTTATCCCGCCCTGTCGGCTGGGGCGTTAGAATGCACCGACTGCACCTCTGCAGAGGGTTAAAACTCCCCCAATGGGGCCACCTGTTGGTCGTGGATGGCGACCCGTGATGCTTAAGGATAGAGCCCAGGTGGATGAACAGTTCATGACATGCAATACTCCACCTAGGCCCTATCTTGGGCTAGACGGGCGGTCGGAGAGGCCCCCTCGATCAATCGGCTGGTCACGTCAAGCCCTAGCACCTATATGATTTTCCCAACCCTATTGCCCTTATAGCAAGCCCCAACCCTTTTTATCATATGGGTGCTAGAAGGCGGTGGCTGCGGGTCTACATGTCCTGGGAATGACGTTAAACTCTATCTGATGGTGAGGTTCCAGTTTTGGAGGTTTGGGGAATGTGGAGCACCCCTTCATCACCATTGCTCCCTGATCCACTCTGACCCGGAGTGGTAGTACCTGTTAGGTCCCATCTATGGGTTAAATAGAAAAATGTATTTATAAAAAAATTGTATTATCCATTAAGAATTGATTTATTTCAAAACTTTATCGGCATTAAATGACCCACCGAGGTTGATATGCCGTCAAAAAAAACAAAATAAACCAAACCAAAGCAACTTTATCTTTGGAAGATTTTTAATTACACAGTTGATTCTTTTTTCTGATAGAAATTATCAATAGATTATGGAAAATGTCACAGGAAATGTTAGAGAGAAAAAACCCAGAGGACAGATAATAAATTATTGAATATTTTGAAAAGGAAAAAGAAATAAAATATTAGGATATTTGTGCAAATATTTTTTACCATAAAATGCAAAATAAAATCATTGCAAATGTTTATTTCCTAAGAGTATCTATTTATTAGCCAACTTATTTTCACCACATACCTGGTGTCACTCTTTGATAAGAGAGAGAGAGAGAGAGAGAGAGAGAGAGAGAGAGAGAGAGAGAGAGAGAGAGAGAGAGAGAGAGAGAGAGTTCAGATAATCGCTTTAACTGGAGAAGAGTTAGATCAACTTAAGCATGTTAAATACTATCATTATTATTATTAACTCCTTTTGAGTTTTCACATCAGCATTAGCTCCTCGGGTCTCCGGGACTCTTCTGTATATTCTGGCAGATTGCAGCAGTGCAGTGTTCTGAATGGTTTCAATCTTTCCTCTGATTTCCAAACTTTCCAAACCCTTTTCCAATCCTTTTGGGACTGTTCCAAGTGCACCAACTACAATTGGTATAACTTTCACTTTCATATTCCATAACTTTTTCAGTTCTCTGGCAAGGTCCTATTATTATTATTATTATTATTATTATTATTATGAAAGTTTCTCACACCCGCCTAAGCTGGTGGTTCATTGGAGGCTGAGTGACAGCAAATCTACTCAGGTCTCCAGGCTCTTCTGAGAATTCTTGCCGATTTCAACAATGCTGTGGTCTGGATGGTCTCAATTCTTCTTTGATTTCCAGTCCCTCTAGTCTTTTTTCTAAACTTTTTGGGACCGTTCCAAGTGCACCAACTGCTATTGGTATCACTTTCACCCTCATATTCCCCAACTTTTTCAATTCTCTGGCAAGGTTCAAGTATTTGTCCATCTTTTCGTTTTCCTTCATCTTTACCATGTGATCTGGTGGAACTGCAAAGTCTAACAGTTGACAATTTCTCTTTTTTTTTGTAAATCAATACTAGGTCTGATCTCCTGGCTGGGATAAGGTGATCCGTCTTTATCTCGAAATCTCAGATAAGTTATTTGTTTCCTTCTCAAGAACAGATTCTGGTTTATGCATATACCATTTTGTTATATGGTCAAAATTTAATTTTTGCGTAATTCCCAGGAGATCACCTTCCCAACTTTGTATTCCCGTTGTGCTAGTTTGCTACATTCGCTTAATATATGGTTTATGGTCTCATCTCTGTCACCACACAGTCTACATTTACTGTTTTGCTGTGTCTTATCAATTTTTGCTTTGATATAATTTGTTCTTATGACATTATTTTGTGCAGCAATTATTAGTGATACAGTTTCTCTCTTAACGTTTCCAATTTTTAACCATGCCCAAGTCTTTTCGTGTGCAACCTCTCTCGTTTGAAGTGTCCATATAATTGTTTTTTCCCATTTTTGTTGTCTATTTTTTTGTTTTTCTGTTTGTCCATATATTAAATCTACTATCGTTGGTTGCCATAAATAATCTTTCTTTGCTCTTTTTTGTGTATTCTTGGAGTCCTTGGATTGTAGCCCCTATTGTTGTATACCCTTTCTTTACTTCTATTATTCTTCTGCTCATCTTTGGTATCTTACGTTCTTCTAGCGTCTCTTCTAACGTCTGTTCTTGCTGGTTGGTTGTCCTTGATTCATTTCTTCTTCTAGATCAGTCTTGTTGCCAAGACATTCATCAACCACAAAACCATATTATTTATTTAAACCTTTATTTACTTAACTAAACATATTTCTCTAACTAATACAACGCGCGTGTGCAGTGAGTCCAGCTAAAAGCAGTTACATCTTCTCTGCCTGACGTCCAAGCTGAAACTGAGAGCCAACCAGGTCCACGTGACTTCACATATTTCGCGGTCTTTCTGTAATATTCCATGGAAAGTCCCGCCCGTGATATGAAAAGGGGCCATCCCTTCAGAAATACAGGGGGTTGACAATAATCTATGCATAGATTGTGTAACACTATGAAGTCCTCTATGTTGGCAAACCCTCTTCCACCTTCATTTCTTCATATGTATAGCCTATCTCTATCGTCTCTAGGATGTAAATCATTGTCATTAATTTTCTGGTCCTTTGGTCAATTTGTCTGGGTTCTTTTGTCTATTTTAAGAATGGCCCAGAGTATTCTATAATAGGGATGGACCAGGTATTTATTCCTTTGATGGGATTTCTGCTGCTGAACTTGGATTCTAAGAGTTTTCTTGTTCTCCTGAGGTATTCTTTTTTGTAAGTTTTCCTTTCATTTCTGATTGCTTGATAATGTTTGCTTCTAAAATTCCTAATTATTTGTAACTTTTTTTCTCCAGGTGTTTTTATTGTGTCCTAATTTGGTAGTTGTATTCCGTCCATTAGTTTTTTTATTATTATTATTATCTCCTTTTGAGTTTTCACATCAGTGTTAGCTGATGGTCTTTCACTGGAGTCTGAGTGACAGCAAGTCTCCTCAGGTCTCCAGGACTCTTCTGAGTATTCTGGCAGATTGCAGCAGTGCAGTGTTCTGGATGGTTTCAATTCTTTCTCTGATTTCCAAACTTTCCAAACCCTTTTCCAATCCTTTTGGGACTGTTCCAAGTGCACCAACAACAATTGGTATAATTTTCACTTTCATATTCCATAACTTTTTCAGTTCTCTGGCAAGGTCCAGATATTTGTCCATTTTTTTATTTTCCTTTGGCTTCACCCTGTGATCTGATGGAATTGCAAAATCCACCAGTCGACAAGTTCTTTCTTTTTATTATTATTATTATTATTATTATTAGTAGTAGTAGTAGTAGTAGTAGTAGTAGTAGTAGTTTTCACACCTGCTGTAGCCGATGGTTCACAGGGGGCCGAGTGACAGCAAGTCTTTTCAGGTCTCCAGGACTCTTCTGAGTCGATCTTCTAGCCGAACCCAACAGTGCCGTATTTTGAATGATCTCGATTCTTCCGCTGATTTCCAATTCACCCAAATTCTTTTTCAGAGCTTTGGGACCGTTCCAAGAGCACCAATTACAATTGGTACGACCTTCACTATCATGTTCCACAGTTTCCTCAGTTCTCTGGCAAGGTCCAAGTATTTGTCTATCTTTTCGCTTTCTTTTATTTTTACTCGGTGGTCGGCCGGGACGGCAAAATCCACGAGATGACGTGTTCTCTTCTTCTTGTTGATTAATATTAGGTCTGTTCAACTGGCTGGAATTAAGTGATCCGTCTGTACCTTAAACTCCCAGAGAACTTTATGCGTTCGTTCTCCAGGACAGGTTCAGGTTTGTGCATACACCATTTAGTATCTGTCTTCGTCAATGGTCGTGCTGGGGTCTCTTTGGTGTTCAACTTCATTATGCGTTCAACCAGAAGGATGTCTTCAACGAAAATAACTTTGCCACAGTTGCTTACTTCGCGATCTCATCAGGCCTCTAGGTTTCGGAAAGAAAGAAAGAAAGAAAAAAAGAAAGAAAGAAAGAGAGAAAGAGGAAAGAAAGAAGAAACAAAAGCGAAGAATGAACGAAAAAGAGAAAGACAGGAATAAAACGAAGAAAGAAAAAAGAAAGAAAGAAAGAAAAGAGAACAAAATAATGTCCCATCTTTTATTCCATTGTCTTTTGTTGTTTTTGTTTCTTTTTGATGGGTGTTATGCGTTTATTTCAAGCGACCGTCTTTGCTCAGTCGGTAGAGTACCCGTCTGGCAATCGCAAGATTCTGAGTTCGTGACCGGTTCCCGCCAACTCAGCGTATGAGTAGCACAGATTACTAATCTGTGCGGTAAAGTAGGGAGTTGACAGTAGGTGTGGCGCTCCACCTCAACAAAATCAATCTCCCTGGTCTAGCGCTACCGAAAAGGGGATAGACTCCCTCGCTGTTCGACTGATACCGACAATAGGCCACTACGCCAACTACTACTTTATACATTTATTTTACTATTATTTAACAAAAAAAACAAAACAAAACAAAAAAACTTCTATTCAAAATTAAGAATAAAATATTATTTTCACGTCGTTGTTCGTCACGTTTTGAGCTTTGAAATTTTTTTTTTTTTTTTTTGAAAGCGTTCACTTGTTATGATTATTTTATTTTCTGAAATTTTGTAGAAAATGAAAAAGAAAGAAAATATTTTTTGCTTATTCACTATTTTCTCTGAATTGTAATATTTTACTAGACCGACCCGTGGGAATTTATTTGCAGTATCTAAGTGTCTTCTTCTGTCGTTGACGACATTACTCACGTCGGAGTTTAGATTCAAAATGGAGGATGACGGGATATGATTGTGTAAGCTGATCTTCTGAAGTCTATAAAAATGAGCGCAAGAATATCATCATTTTTGGCTTTCAAGGGAAGAAAAATTGCCGCCACGTTCTTTGAGGAGGGTATTTATGCATCTGTGCACCGATGTGACAAGTGTATCAATCTCTATGGTAACAACATGAAAATGTATCGTTGTAATGCTTTCTTAAATATACTAATTTATCTTTAATCTATATATTAATGATTCTAGCAAAAAATAGATTAAAGAATTTTTTTAAATTAAAAAAAACACACACTCCGGTGTATAAATAATTTTTGAAAAATATTGCCTGAGAGTGTAGAAAAAATTAAATAAATAGAATAAAACGTTTAAATTTTAAAAAAATTAATTACTTAAAAAGCTTCATATTCACTCCGCTCCACTGAGATATTTGTTTTGTTTTACGACAGTAAAGACCTCGAAAACGTTTCTAAAAAATTCTGATTTAATTATTGTTATAGGTGACACACCCTATAAGACCAATGGAATGCGTCAACAGATTACTATAAATAAACAGGGATAATTGTGGCTTAGGAGGCAAGCCAATGCGAGTGCCAATAACTCTGTTCGTCGGACGTAATTTCCACATCTCTCTATTGTATTGTCTACTTTCTGTTAATACATTTTTCTACTTTTCGTTACCCGTTGTTTTGTTCTTATTTGACCCCTTAAAACCTCACAACAATTATTCAGACTCTTACCTTTAGAGAAAAATGTTAAAATCGTACGAGTTAAATATATTTTGATCGGATTTCATAAAATGGTTTTCGCTAACGTAATAGTAATATACATGTTAGGTTAGCAAACAATTGAATGTTACTTTTCGGTCATCCATTGTTCAATAAAATAAATTTTGAGAATTTTTTCCTGAGAAATCGGTTAAGGGCATTTTAATATTCATATTTTTCAAAGATGTAAATAGCGTTTTTACCGGTGAGGACATTTGAACTTATAATTTTGTAAAAGTTAAATCTTCCCCGGCAACGCTTCCTAAATTTATTTATATTTTGACAGTTGTAAATAGCGTTTTTACCGGTGAGGACATTTGCACTTATTTTATTGTAAAAGTTACATCTTCCCCCGGCAACGCTCTTAAAAATTATTGAATTTCTATATTAAACTGTGATTGGTTTCCCAGGTCCTAAATTTGGACGTCTAATTCAGACAGATCAAGTGGGCATTTTGTAACAGTAAGACCTATATTCTTGGTCTCCGTTGGTAATAAACCATCGAAAATTAGATTTATAAAATAAGACGAAAAATTGTCTAACGTCAAAAACTTATTCATAGTCTTGTCTGAAATATATATAATATTTGGTCTTACCAAATATTAGAGAAATTTGTTATTTACTTTTCTAGATAAAATATGTATATGAATACCGACTAATTTTGATCTTTATACTTTCTTCTTGGAAGTAAAAGAATTTTGAATGGGACAGCATTGTCCATTACATCTAAATAAAAAAAAGAACTTTCAAAGAACTATTTTCAAGGAAATTTGTCAGCATATGATAGCTGGACCACACACAGGATTCATCAAAAGTTTTGATTTGTCGTCAGATTTGTATTTTATATTTCTAATATTGATTCTACAATTGTAAGTAGAAACCGCTTTTGAGGCATATTTTTTTTGTATTTGTATTTTAGGGAAATTGTCCCTCTGATATATTTTTGATTTATGTAATTTATTTTTGTGTTAACTTGGAAGTTAACACAAAACTGGTTTCCCTACAAGGTGGACTAACTTGCAATCATTAAATTGTTTCAGGCTTACATTGCTGTGTTATTTCTTATTCATTTGTATTTTTTTATTCTTTGAATTTTATTGTCGGCACTCTGTAACGATTACAGGCGTTCATTTTATTCCGAGTAGTTTCTGGTTAAAATTACGACAAAATCACTGAAGCAAGAATAGTCATGTAAACGTCTACGTATTCGTTGGAACAGAAAAACCGATGAATTCAACTGTTACATGTTAATATGTGATGGCGAATTATTTGCAAAATTTATTAGTCTTAATCTATTGAACGGCCTGATTTGAAACTCCCGAACCAGAAGTATGAGATACTCATTTTGGCAAGCGCCCCCACCCCATGTAAGTCGGCATCACAGTCTCGGAAGAACACAGATTTCCCGTGCCCTGGGGTTAAGTTCTATCGCGGTGCCTTGCGTCACTGTAAAAGCCAACGCGTAAAATTGATCGCAGATGTCATATGTGAAGGCCGGTCAAGAAGATGTTGATGGTGTGTCGGTGCCCTAATGCTGTTGCTTTCTCTTTGTCCTCTTTGTTTCATGAAAGCTTCAGGGTGGCTTCACACATAAACAGCCAACCGAGGAGAGTCTGCTGCCACCAAATCATCAATCAATCAATCAATCAATCAATCATTCAATTCAAGTAATGAGCATAAAAGGAACGTGATTCCCTAACCTCTGGGCAAAAAATGGCCCTAGATGGTTTGAAATGCTGTTAAAATCAGTCAATCAATCACTTCTAGGATATCCCGGAGATTCTTTGAATTATTAATCTTTAATAAAAAAAAATAAAAAAAATAAAATAAAATAAAAAAGGGGGTGCAAATAAAAAAAAAAAATTGTACAAAATGGTATATAGATAAAATCTAAAATAAAATCTGAAAAAAAAAAAACAAATCATTAAAATCATTCCTCTCTTATCATTATTAAAGAAGGGTTGACTTACCTAATCATCTAAACCTCGTAATCCGTACGGAGAAAAGTGTTTCTGGCTACGTATCCGATTTAAATATGGGTACCGCTAATCTGATTGGCTGTTACTAACAACCAATCAGATGCGCGGTGCTTTGTATTTAAATGGGTTAGAGTTTACAACCGTTCAAAAAAAATTTTTTTCATTGTCAAACGTCTTTTAGCGGCTATTGTTGGTGATTGTACCAGAGTTTGATCACCTCTGATAGGGTCAGCAGGGCGATGGAAGTCTGATGTTGAAAGACCCGAAACTTCCCAATGAACCCTGCGGATTACATCACTGACGAAAAGAAGAACAGCACTTGTGACAAACGAAATACAGAGATTACAGATTGATATTGTTGCTCTATCGGAAACCAGATTGTCAGAAGAGGATCACTTAGCTGAAGTATCGACGGGTTATAAACTCTTTCCGGTTAGGAAGCCAAAGGCGAATGGCGTGAGGGTGGGTGTTGGATTTGATGTGAATACAAGAGCATTATGGCTAATTTCAATTACTTTTGGGGTTTAAAAGGTAATAAAGTTAATTATAGTTGGTTGGTTGGCTTAGAGGCCTCCCAACGTGGGTACACATATGAACAAACAATATTCCAACAAGGGCGTTAAAGGTAATAATGGACTTTAATATATGAGCATGTGGAAATGATACATATAACAGGAATACAAAGAAGATATAATAAAGAACACATTCATGAATAGAGATACAATAAGGAAGTATACAGAAGATACATAAATGTACAATAGAGAAGTTGTGGATAGTCCATAAAGCAATTTTTGTGTTTATTAGGTGAAGAAACAAGCAATGTCCAGTCCAGCCCAGACCAAAGAAGAACTAACAAAGAAATCAACACCCAGCAGAAACCCCTAGTTAGAAGAAGAAGCAGTAAGCAACAAGGAGAAGTGTATCAAGTAAGTTCCACCATCCCCCCCCTCTCTCTCTCTCTCTCTCTCTCTCTCTCTCTCTTTTCTCTCCCCCTCTCTCCATTGTATACGAAACTCTCACCGTTTATATATCCGAGTATGTCAGAAGGGTATGTATGACTATATAACAATAATAATCCTAAGTAAATAATTATTGTTTCAAGTAACTATTTTAATACAAATGATTTACAATTTCTCTGAATGTTTGAGATGAGGCTTGAAGATTAGTATTATCTGCGTTATTGGGACTATTGTCCCCATCTTCATTGTTATTTGTACAACGTTTCGGCCGATATGCCTTCCGACCTTCTTCAGGTATTTCTTGTCAGACTCGGGAACCTTCTCGGACTCGGAACCTTCTTTTCGAACTCGGGAACTTTCTTGTCGTAATCGGGAGCCATCACGGAACTTTGAACCCGATTACGACAAGACAGTTCCCGAGTTCGAAAAGAAGGTTCCCGAGTCCGAGAAGGTTCCCGAGTCTGACAAGAAATACCTGAAGAAGGCCGGATGGCATATCGGCCGAAACGTTGTACAAATAACAATGAAGATGGGGACAATAGTCCCAATAACGCAGATAATACAAATAATTTACAGTTATATGACACCAAGTATTCCTCTTGAACATGAATAATTTTTAAACATATCTATTTGGCCAATAGATGGATCACTAACAGGTACTACCACTCTAGCCTAGCGTGGACTTGGGAGTAGTGATAATGAAGGGGTACTCCACACTCCCTACATAACTGGAAACCCGCCATCGGATCCAGTTTAGTTTCATACCCAGGACACCTCTTTTTTGAGGGGGGGTCTTACCCCCTGCACGGGATACAGTCAGCATATTCAAAGCCTTGGCGACAGCTGCATTGAATGGGGAAGTTCAAATTCTGGATCTCTGAGGAGTGTGAGTAACCCTTCATCGCCATTACTCCCAGGTCACCCTGATCCAGAGTGGTAGTACCTGTTAGGGTCCCATCTATGGTTAAATAGAAAAAAATAGTTTTAAAGATTGTGTTTTAAAAATTGAGTTTAAAAAAAGAATTTTCAGTACTCATCAAGAATGTAAAACAAAAACATCTTCGCATAAATAACCCAACAAGGCTTGACATGCCATAAAATCCAACCAACCTTCAAGAAGGAATAAAACAAAATGTCTTCGGCATAAAATAACCCAACAAGGCTTGACATGCCATAAAATCCAACCAACCTTCAAGAAGGAATAAAACAAAATGTCTTCGGCATAAAATAACCCAACAATGACATGCCATAAAATCCAACCAACCTTCAAGAAGGAATAAAACAAAATGTCTTCGGCATAAAATAACCAACAAGGCTTGACATGCCATAAATCCAACCAACCTTCAAGAAGGAATAAAACAAAATGTCTTCGGCATAAAATAACCCAACAAGGCTTGACATGCCATAAAATCCGACCAAACGACCAAACTTGGCAACGGGGCACATTTCCAATTTAAAGTTCGCAAATAAATCTCCAAACAGAAGTGTTTTTATAAAAGTTTTTTTTTTCTCAATAAATTTCCATTTGAAAGTATAAATTCTCGCGATAACATTTTGCAGTATATATTTTTTAAATCAATATCCATGACGTAAAACAGGTGGTTAACGGAATTAGTATATTTTAAATCTAAGTTGTCCACAGTTCTCTATAATTATGAACTATGTTTAAAGGTTAGTGGTTCAGAAAAGTTTGTTTTTTTGGCTTTTAAGTGAAGGTCACCTGACAAGTTTAAACTGACACGTCCTGTCACAAAATGCACATAAAAAAGCAAATCAGAATTCAACTTAAATCTATCAACTAGCAGGAGTATCCAGTATTGCCCGGAACCAAATGATAATAAAAAATCAACAAAAGAAATTTCTTACTAAACAATACAAAGCGAGTAACTTTCATTATTAACTTTATCAAAACTACCTAAAAACTGGTGTGTTCATGTGTAGGTGTCTACATGATAACGTCACTTATGAGTTCGTTCTTAGGTCTCCAGCAGTGCCCAGCATGTCTAAGGACTGTTTATTTGATAGGAGTCAAGTGCCGTACAGCACTTGAATGGCTGAAGGGTTCGAATGAAGATTCCAAAACCAAGGTCAATTCCATTTTCAACGATGATAACCGTTATGCAAAGAGCGCCTCCTTTCATAATTTTTGATTGATTGCAAATTGGGTTGAAATTGTTTTATTTTCTAATTTATGTATTTATCACCTACCCACCCCCGCACGAACAGGTCAATTTTTTAGTGGACTTTAACAGTTTTTCCTTCTCCTAGAACGGTTACCATAACAGTTGTGAATTTTTTAGTGGACTTTAACAGTTTTCCTTCTTCTATAACGGTTACCATAACAGTTGTGAATTTTTTAGTGGCTTTAACAGTTTTCTTCTCCTATAACGGTTACCATAACAGTTATAATTTTTTAGTGGCTTTAACAGTTTTCCTTCTCCTATAACCGGTTACCATAACAGTTATAATTTTTTAGTGGACTTTAACAGTTTTCCTTCTCCTAGAACGGTTACCATAACAGTTATCAATTTTTAGTGGACTTTAACAGTTTTCCTTCTCCTAGAACGGTTACCATAACAGTTGTGAATTTTTTAGTGGACTTTAACAGTTTTCCTTCTCCTATAAGGGTTACCATAACAGTTGTGAATTTTTAGTGGACTTTAACAGTTTTCCTTCTCCTATAACGGTTACCATAACAGTTGTGAATTTTTTAGTGGACTTTAACAGTTTTCCTTCTCCTATAACAGTTACCATAACAGTTGTCAATTTTTTAGTGGATTTTAACAGTTTTCCTTCTCCTATACGGTTACCATAACAGTTGTGAATTTTTTAGTGGACTTTAACAGTTTTCCTTCCCTATAACGGTTACACATAAGTTGTGAATTTTTTAGTGGACTTTAACAGTTTTCCTTCTCCTATAACGGTTACCATAACAGTTGTGATTTTTTTTAGTGGACTTTAACAGTTTTCCTACTCCTATAAACGGTTACCATAACAGTTGTGAATTTTTTAGTGACTTTAACAGTTTTCCTTCTCCTATAACGGTTCATAACAGTTGTGAATTTTTTAGTGGTTTTAACAGTTTTCCTTCCCTAGAACGGTTACCATAACAGTTGTGAATTTTTAGTGGATTTTAACAGTTTTCCTTCTCCTATAAACGGTTACCAATAACAGTTGTAATTTTTTAGTGGGTTTTAACAGTTTTCCTTCTCCTAGAACGGTTACCATAACAGTTGTCAATTTTTTAGTGGGTTTTAACAGTTTTCCTTCTCCTAAACGGTACCATAACAGTTGTCAATTTTTTAGTGGTTTTAACAGTTTTCCTTCTCTAGAACGGTTACCATAACGTTGTGAATTTTTAGTGGACTTTAACAGTTTTCCTTCTCCTAGAACGGTTATCATAACAGTTGTCAATTTTTTAGTGGACTTTAACAGTTTTCCTTCTCCTAGAACGGTTACCATAACAGTTGTCAATTTTTTAGTGACTTAACAGTTTTCCTTCTCCTAAAGGTTACCATAACAGTTGTCAATTTTTAGTGGACTTTAACAGTTTCTTCTCCTAGAACGGTTACCATAACAGTTGTCAATTTTTTAGTGGACTTTAACAGTTTTCCTTCTCCTAGAACGGTTACCATAACAGTTAAATGCCCATTCTATTTAACTATTTACCCATAGCTGGAGAGAGGATGTTAGATTCGTACCTTTATCAAAGGTGTTAGCTCTATGTGAAATTCAAACAGCCTCGTATAGAAATGAACTCTGGTCGTCGTGTCCATTTTCTACAATGATAACCATTACACGACCAGCGACTCCTCTAATTTAGACAGTTTGACGCTATTTCGCTGACAAAATCACGCTATGGTGTGCCTTTTTCTGTGCTACGGTAGTATATAGATACATAAAAAGTCGGTTATTATTATCATTAATTATTATTATTTTTACTCTTTTTGAGTTTTTCACATCAGCGTTAGCTGATAATTTTTTACTGGAGTCTAAGTGACAACAAGTCTCCTCATGTTCCAGGACTCTTCTGAGTATTTTAGCGATTGTAGTAATGTGTAGTCTGGATGGTCCAAATCTTCCTCTGATTTCCAGGTCCTCCAGTCTTTTTTCCTAGTTTTTTGGACTGTTCCAAGTACACAACTACAATTGGTATCACTTTCACTCTCATATTCCACAGCTTTTTTCAATTCTCTGGGAGGTCCATCTTTTCGTTTTCCTTCAACTTCACCTGTGAATACTCGTGTTCATAAATCTTCCGTCAGTTATCATCCTGCAAACACCTCAAGTTAAAAATGGTACCGTCAAATTATTCAAGATGAAACCCAGATCATCTGGTGTCGCTAAGTAGAAGATTTTTTATTTGTCCCATTCTATTTAACCGAATTTTAGAAATGAAACATTCCAAATGGTCTTGCGTTGCTAAAATGCCAAACGTAAAATTAAAATGAATTTTTAAAAAAAAGAAAGAAAACAGAATTTACATGTTTGCTTTATTTGTAATATTGAAATTGTGAAATACGGAATATATTTTAGTTATTTTGATCTTATGTCGTTCCAAACTTATATATTTTCCGAGTCGTGTTTTTGTCACTTTTTTGTCGGAGATTAATGTAGATATTTAAAACGCCTCCTTTTTTCCATTATCACGCAATCAATGTAAATATTTTACAAATCCCTTTTAAGAAAGAGTGAGAGAGAGAGTTAAATCAGGATTATTATGCTTTTTACATATTGAAGTACTTAGCAGTAGCTCTTAAGTAAAAATATCAAAAGTTGTAAGAATTAAATCATCATACTGTGGTATTCTACAGGTCATGCTAGTGCATTTTGATTGAAAAAATCATTGGCCAATCCGTTTTTATACTAAGAATCATTTCCAATACATTTATATAGTAAAATAATTAAATTATAATTACTGTCGTATATCCACAGGTCCTGCTAGTGCATTTTTATAGTAAAAATCATTGACATGCGTTTTTATACTAGAATCATTTCCAATGCATTATATAGTAAAATAAATTACATTACATACTGTGGTATATCCATAGGTCCTGTAGTGCATTTTTATAGTAAAAAACATTGACAATGCATTTTTATACTAAAAATCATTTCAATGCATTTATATAGTAAAATTATTAAATTATATACTGTGGTATATCACAGGTCCTCTAGTGCATTTTTATAGTAAAAAACATTGACCAATGCATTTTTTATACTAAAATCATTTTCAATGCATTTATATAGTAAAATTATTAATTATCATACTGTGGTATATCCACAGGTCCTGCTAGTGCATTTTTATAGTAAAAAAACATTGACCAATGCATTTTTATACTAAAAACATTTTCCAATGCATTTATATAGTAAAATGACTAAATTATCATACTGTGGTATATCCACAGGTCCTGCTAGGCATTTTTATAGTAAAACATTGACCAATGCATTTTTATACTAAGAATCATTTCAATGCATTTATATAGTAAAATGACTAAATTATCATACTGTGGTATATCCACAGGTACTGCTTGTGCATTTTTATAGTAAAAATCATTCCAATGCATTTATTTAGTAAAATAATTGAATTATCATACTGTGGTATATCCACAGGTCCTGCTTGTGCATTTTTATAGTAAAATCATTCCAATGCATTTATTTAGTAAAATAATTGAATTATCATACGTGGTATATCCACAGGTCCTGCTACTAATAAACATTCGCTTTAAGGATGCCTCAGCAATCATTAAACCAGTTTGGAATCATAACCATTAAACAACAAGCGCCTCCATAAATTATAATTAAAACAAAATAAGTTAGAAAGGTGTAAGAGTTTTGTGCTAAAGTAGGCTTATTCCCTTGTGAGATAAGGAAAGTAAAAAAGAAAAGAAAAAAAACCTTCAGGCAAAGATGAGTTTATTTCCCAGTCGAATTTAAACATAATTTGAAGAAAGAAAAGAAAAAAAGAAAAGAAAAGAACAAAGTATCTAAATAGTAATAGTAACTTGTTGACTTTCACGTTCCAAATCTCGTTAGTATCAAGACTTGCATCTGTTGGGAGCGATTAATCTCTCGTGACCAGGGTGACGTCATTGGAACTTCCGGTGATGCGCGTCTGTCGTTCTGGTGCTAATTAAATTATGCAATAAGAGGAATTCTCGGCCAATAACACTGAATTTCCTGCTGCTTCTCAGTAAGAGCCTAAAGTGTGACAATTATCTCCTTCTTGTGATTTAACTGCACCGTGTCTGCCGGGAGAGTTAACGAGATTGGATGTTCATATATATAACAGGCAGAAGGTTTTTAAAAGATGTATACACACGAGTCACCTAAAGTTATTAAAGTCATGAGCAAAAGAAGTGGAATCTACAACCATCTATCTCTTTAAGTAGAATGGTTTATCTTATTATAATAGAATTCGGTGTCTGCTGTAACTGAAACTACAGGGGGGGGGTAAAAATAAAAAAAGTTTTGAAAAAAAAAATTCATGATGCTTCACTGGAAGGACCCTCCACACATGTGCGGAAAAAAGGGACCCACTTCCGACCCCCAAGAGAATCTCTCGGCATTCAAGTTGAGGCCTTAACTGTGTCTATGTTACATAATCATTAGATACCTAATGATTATGACAATAGTGTAGAAATCATTATGGCGATCAGTATAGCTGATGGCCTTGAGAGTGAGTGACAATGCTTGACCTCACTCTGACCTTGCCTTGCGGGAATGGACCGTGAGAATCGGAAGGCAATAGAAAGCCCCCTTCCGGTTTAAGGTGTAAGCAACTCAGTCAGTTACAGTTAGAACTTAGAAGCGAAGCTAGCAAGATGTGAGTCTCCGCGGCATTGTCTGGTCTGGGGGTTTATGGAATAAAGTAACATCATCGTAAATCGAAGTCTTGTTGTTATTACTAAAAGCTAACAATAGCACAGGGCTTCTGATAAGGAATGATCCCGACAGAACAGACCGCGGAATCCCATATAAAGACTAGACGACAAGAATAAGAAGTAAAGAGAAGTATATAACGTATAGATATTTAGTGCCGTCCAAGAAAAGGCACACGTAACATCTATACGCTACTATTACTGGCCAGGGAGACATTTCTTGTCACGTCGTGGCTACGACCGGTGATAAAGCTGAACAATAAAACCACCTTCTGTCTTTGTCTCTTTCTTTTCTTTCCTTGAATTCCTTCCTTTTCCACGCGACCACCCAATAAGTTGGAGTTAAAAGAAACCCACACCAAGATAACCACAGACCAACCATTTAAACCTTTAAAAATTAAACCACTTTCGACCCTGAACTACGTCACTGCTTACGTTAAACAACCTCAGGAACTGAATAAGTTCATGTGAAATCTCTACTCAAATTTTTTCTGTCTGCTCGCAATCACGTCGCTCACCCCACTGCAAGAAATTCGGCTCATTTATTACTCCACTCCTCTCCCAAAAACCACCTCAATTCCGGTCTGTACTCTTATAAAAGAAACTTAACCTTCGGCGCCATTTCTTTTCCTAGCCCGGGTAAGAGGAGTTTCATTTGTTTTATCTTTATATCACAGTTCATAAATGAGTAATTAATTTGTAGTCAAAATCATCAATGCATAGAATAAGTCTTATTTATTTACGATGCTTCTATGAAAATCTGTGGTTAGATTTGCCTCAAAACAGCCCATGTTATTAGTGCATTTAAAACCCTGCAACGTGTTTTATATATCACTAAGAAATAAAGGTTTACTTAGTATATGGTGTGTTTAATTTGCGTAGTGGTTTTAACAAAACCGGGTTTGATAAATAATTATTTGGTATTATTGATCTTTAATATTATTGTTTTATTCTCCAACATATTAGAATGAATGATAGAAACCATATAGAAACCAATTATAATATTTTGCAGTAGCTCTTAAATAAAAAATATAAAAAGTTGTAAGAATTAAATCATCATACTGTCGTATATCCACAGGTTCTGCTAGTGCATTTTTATAGTAAAAATCATTGTCAATGCATTTTTATACTAAGAATCATTTTCAATGCATTTATATAGTAACATAATTATTATCATACTGTGGTATAATCACAGGTCCTGCTAGTGCATTTTTTATTGTAAAAATCATTAACATGCGTTTTTATACTAAGAATCATTTTCAATGCATTTATATCGTAAAATAATTAAATTTATCATATGTGGTATATCCACAGGTCCTGCTAGTGCATTTTTATAGTAGAAATCATTGACCAATGCATTTTTATACTAAGAATCATTTTCAATGCATTTATATAGTAACATAATTACATTATCATACTGTGGTATATCCACAGGTCCTGCTAGTGAATTTTTATAGTAAAAATCATTGATCAATGCATTTTTATACAAAGAATCATTTCCATGTATATAGAAACCAATTAAAATATAATTAGAATAAGTGCAATCTTTTGATATGCGTTCTTATTTAATTTCGTTAGTCTTTCTAATTTAATATATTTCAATAAATTAAAACTACTTATAAAATATGAAAAATACTTATGCCCGACGGAGGGCGCATATTTTCCATTTCATTAGATTAAGTAAGAACATACTAATCTTTTATTTGCAGTATTCCACACTATTCCTGTTAAAAAAACTAACACACACACACACGCACACACACACCCACACATACACCACACATACACACACACACACACACACACACACACAAGCATAAATGTCAACCAGGTTGTAAATTAGGAGAACATTTTCGCTCTAAACAGAAATTTGTGATACTAACTTTTACCTATTGATTGAAGATAGGTAGCCTTTCGTACGTCATCCCAAAAATTGTAGTAACTTTCAACGCCTATATACAAATTTTGTGGTTTTTTCCATTTCATTATATTACACAAGTACATATTAATATTTTATTTGAAACTGGCAATATTCTCAACTATTCATTTTAAAACACACACACACACAAGCATAAATATCAACCAGGTTGTAAATTAGGACGACTAACGTTTAACCTATGGATTGAAGGCAGGTGCTTTACGTACGTCAACCCCCAAACTTTAGTAACTTTCCGCTCCTGTTATGGTTTTTCTCCAATTATATTACACAAGTACGTACTAATATTTTATTTGCAATTCGCAGTGTTCCCCACTATTCATATTAAAAGCGAACACACACACACTCTCTCTTTCTCTCTCTCTCCCATTCTCTCTTTTTTTTCTCTCTCTCTCTCTCTCTCTCTCACACACACATACGCACACACAATCTCTTTCTCATTCTCTCTCTCTCTCTCACACACACACACACTCAATATCACACATGCACAAGCAAAAATGTCAACAAGGTTGTAAATTAGAACATTTTCGTTCTAAACAGAAATTTATGATACTAACTTTTAACCTATTGATTGAAGACAGGTAGCCTTACGTACGTCATCCCAATAATCTTTGTGGTTTTTCCATTTCATTATATTATAGTAGTATATATTAATATTTTATTTGCAACTGGCAGGATTCTCAACTATTCATTTTAAAAGCAAACACATACACACACACACACACTCCCTCTCTCCCTCTCTCTCTCTCTCTCACTCTCTCTCTCACTTCTCTCTCTCTCTCTCACTCTCTCTCATTCTCTCTTTCTCTGTCTCTCTCACACACACATACTTTCTCTCTCTCTCTTTCTCTCTCTCATTCTTTCTCTCATTCTCTCTCTCTCATTCTCTTTTTTTCTCTCTCTCACCCACTCTCTCTTCCTCTCTCTTCTCTCTCTCTCATTCTCTCTTCCTCTCTCTCACCACACACACTCTCTTCTCTCTCATTCTTTCTCTCTCTCTCTCACACCTCTCTCTCTCACACACACTCTCTCTCACACACACACTCTCTCTCTCTCTTCATCTCTCATTCTCTCTCTCTTTCTCTCTCTCTCTCTCACACATACACACTTTCTCTCTCTTTCTCTCTCATTCTTCTCTCTCTCATTCTCTCTTTCTCACTCTCTTTCTCTCTCTCTTTCTCTCATTCTCTCTTTTTCTCTCTCTCTCTCATTCTCTCTTTTTTCTCTCTTTCACCCCCCACACCTCTCTTTTTCTCTCTCTCACCTCCCACCCACTCTCTCTCTCTCACCTCCTCTCCTCTCTCTCTCCCTCTCTCTCTCTCTCACACACACACTCTCTCTTTCTCTCTCTTCTCTCACACACACATGCACATGTATAAATGTCAACTAGGTTGTAAATTAGGAGGACATTTTTCGTTTGAAACAGAAAATGTGTGATACTAACGTTTAACCTATTAAAGAAGAGACTCACTGTCATTTGCACCTGGGAATCGCTGAATAAAACAGTTTTCCTTTTTTGAAAATTAAAGTTAAATCAATGAAAGAATTAAAACACGTGCACCAAAAGTTGATCATGTTTCTTTCTTCTTTTTCTTTTTCTTCTTCTTCATTGTATTGCATGGCATTAAAATAAAAAACCTTTTTGAAATTTACACTAGACACATGAAAACCAGATTTTCATAGAGAATTAATCGATATTAGAACTAGCATTTTAAAACTGACAGGCAAAACTAGCGTTCAATGATACTGATAGGTATGCACTGGTAATTGTGGGTAGAAATAGATCTATAACCGCAAAATGACCAATTTTTAAGCATTCTAATTACAAATTATATATATATATATATAATATATATATGTGTGTGTGTGTGTGTGTGTGTGTGTGTGTGTGTGAGGAAGAATGAATAAAGAAAAGAACGTACAGAATGGATAATAAATCATGAATTTAATTAATATCACTTACACATGTGTTTCGGTCAGTTTATCTATGTGTACACGATTCAAAATATTATTATTTTGTTTATTTAATAATAATAATAGTTTTAATCGTGTACACATAGATAAACTGACCGAAACACATGTGTAAGTGATATTAATTAAATTCATGATTTATTATCCATTCTGTACGTTCTTTTCTTTATTCATTCTTCCACACACACACACACACACACACACACACATATAATATATATATATATATATATATATATATATATATATATATAATAAAGTTTTTGTGCCCCTGAAGTTACAGTGTCTCCTGTGACTGTGAAGTCCGATGTTTGAAAAACATTCTCAAACACAGATGTCGCATTTGAAGGCTGTTCCTGAAGATGTTGATGTTCCGGTGCTTTGTTGCCGCTGCTTTCTTCTAGACCTCCTAGCTTCATGGTGTTGCGTCAGGGTGACTTCTGACATAAACAGTCCTCTACGGACTATATATATATATATATATATATATATATATACATACAACTCCCAAGAACCCTCCCTCACATATATAAGAGCAATCAAAAAATAACCCACCTCAAAGAGGTTTTTCACGGAACAGATGGACATGCTACTACTAACACACTCTTCTACCCGGATTTTAATAGCATGTCAAACCCTCAAAAATACTCCAATTTCTATAATTCTTCTTTAATGCTCCCTTTCAAAAAATCTAAAAACAATTTCTTCAAATAAGAAATTTTCTCCTGACGATGACCTAAGGTCGAAACTAGTTGAGAATAAATAACATATATAAAAAATATTCCTGTTTGTCTTATTACTTTTTGTTCATACTATATATATATAATCTGCTAAGTCCGTTTGGTGTGGTGGAAAGACGCTTGACTAGTCGGCTTGACAGTCGGGTTTCGAATCGCGCACGGGGCGGCCTTGGTATCTATAGCTCTGCTGATGAGGCCTAATAGGCCGAAATGTACATACAGAGATTGATTTTTCTCGATTTTGTTTATCCTTAAAAATTTAAAAATAGGTATTCCCGCCTAATGAATTAATTATTAATTAATTAACTTTCATAAATTAGGTTCGACTTCGGTTAAAACACATATTCTTCCAAATATTGTCGGCTGAAAAATAGCCATATCACAAAATATCGTCAGTTTGTTTACTTCTCGTAAGTTCGTGTAGAGGTCAATAAAGTGGAATATAAACACCTACTCCTTAACAAAACGAAGAAATCTGCTAAGTCCGTTTGGTGTGGTGGAAAGACGCTTGACTAGTCGGCTTGACAGTCGGGTTTCGAATCGCGCACGGGGCGGCCTTGGTATCTATAGCTCTGCTGATGAGGCCTAATAGGCCGAAATGTACATACAGAGATTGATTTTTCTCGATTTTGTTTATCCTTAAAAATTTAAAAATAGGTATTCCCGCCTAATGAATTAATTATTAATTAATTAACTTTCATAAATTAGGTTCGACTTCGGTTAAAACACATATTCTTCCAAATATATATATATATATATGTATATATATATATATATATAAGATTTTTGGATGTTTGTTTATTCTAGAAACGTTGCTGAATAAAGTATATATTAAATTTTTACTTGAAGGCACTTACAATGCATGTATCGCATAAAATTCGATACTTTTTCTTATAGAAAATGAACTTGACAAGTGTAATCCCGGCAAAGGATCGCTCGGTGTGTAGAATATCGTACAGACTGTTTCGACTTTATTAAGTCTCATCAGCGATATATACTAACGATTTCCCTCCGACAGAAATCGAAACCGCGACCTCAGCAGGCATAGTGAAACACTATATCGCCTCGTTTCACTATGCCTGCTGAGGTCGCGGTTTCGATTTCTGTCGGAGGGAAATCGTTAGTATATATCGCTGATGAGACTTAATAAAGTCGAAACAGTCTGTACGATATTCTACACACCGAGCGATCCTTTGCCGGGATTACACTTGTCAAGTTCATTTTCTATAAGAAAAAGTATCGAATTTTATGCGATACATGCATTGTAAATGCCTTCAAGTAAAAAATTTAATATATATATATATATATATATATATATATATATACTAATCCTATTAGTAAAGCCTTGCGATAAGTCAAAAACCTGGCAAATAATTTGTTAGTAAAAATATACTAACAAACTTCACCAGGGGAAAAATGGAAAAAAAAGACGAAGAAGGTCGCACCAACCGAAAATAATCGATTAACACTATAAGTCTATATGTGTATATTAACAATATGAGTCTATATATATATATATATATATATATATATAATTTTCCGGGATGAAACAAAGAAATCACAGTGCTCAACCACAAGTTGTAGGAGCTTTATCTATTTGTTAAATTTTTAAATATAATTATAATTTTTGCTATCTTCAGGACGCCATTAATTCCTCTGGTGTTTATGCAAAAACATTTCTTGCTGTTATGTTTATGAAATGATTTAGCATAAAGATAACAAAAATAAGCTTGAAACCCTGGATAGATGCCTATAAAAAAACAATTATATTTAAAAGTTTAATATATATATGTCAGCTGTGTACCGTGGCCGAGGGGATATAGTGTTTCACTAGTGTTTCACTGTGTCTGCTGAAATACCGGTTTCGATTTCTGTCGGAGGGAAATCGTTAGTATATACCGCTGATGAGACTTAATAAAGTCGAAACAGTCTGTACGGTATTCTACACATCGAGCCATCCTTTGCTGGGATTACACTTGTCAAATTCATTTTCTATAAGATAAAGTATCGAATTTTATGCGATACATGCGTTGTAAGTGCCTTCAAGTAAAAATTTAATATAAATATATATATATATATATATATATATATACCGCAGTTACCCTTAAATCAACCAAGCAAATAAGTATCAAATCTTATTTACTTCGGGATTTTTTCTCTAAAACCGATTAAAAAAGTGCTCAATATAAAGAGCTAAATAGACGATTAAAATCGAATGATTTAAAAACTACCTGCTTAATTTTCTCGCAGTAGCGCGAATCTTCAGGGTCCGACCCTGAAGTTTCGCGCTACTGCGAGAAACTTAAGTAGGTAGTTTTTAAACCATTCGATTTTAATCCCCCCTCTCTCTCTCTCTCTATATATATATATATATATATATAATATATATATATATATATATATGTGTGTGTGTGTGTGTGTGTGTGTGTGTGTTCTCGTATGTATGTGTGTATTATTTCAATTACTGAAAGCATTGACATGTATCTTAAATTCTACCAAGCTAGAAATTGTTTTTAAGTGGATTTGTGCTGAGTTTTATTCGTATTAAAGTTGGCCGTGGGTGGCAACCCGTGATGCTTAAGGATGGAACCTAGGTGGCTGAGCAGTTCATGACATACAACACTCCGCTTTGGTCCTTACTTGGGCGAGACGTGCGGTCGGTATCCCTTATCAAATAATGGCATTACTCCAACACGAGTTTGTATGTATGTATAGATATTTTTTTTAGTTCTGCAAGCATTGTTATGTATCTTAAATTCTACGAATCTAAAATCGTTTTTTTTTAGTAGATTGTGTGCTGAGTTTTATTCGTATTAAATCGAGTCAAACTGAAAATCGATGATCACTGAAGAAAAGCTTTGAAGTTGACAGTGAGAAACAAGAGGAGCCCAAGGGCAGAGATTTGTTATACAGAACAAAGAGAATAACAAAACAACATTCTGTCTGTACCATCGATCAAAAGATGTTATGTAATTAGACAAAACAACAACAAAAACAACGACTTTTTTCTCTTTTTTTTTCATTTAGATATCGGAAAAGTGTTCTTATCGCGACATTAAATCTTCATGTGAATTAACAAAGGACAAATCAGAGCAGTTGATAAACGACTCTGATACGATTGGTTGGTTGGTTGGTTGGATTTTACGGCTTTTCAACCGTTGTTGGGTTATTTTATGCCGAATACGTTTTTGTTTTAATCATTCTTGATGGGTACTCATTTTTTTAAAACTCAACTTTTTTGATAATAATAATAATAATAATAATAATCTTATTATAATGGAGATTGTGTGTTTTTCTGTCTGTAACCGAAACTATATTACTACTCAAGTCACAATTCCCTTAATTATTTACGTCAAATTCTCCATGATTTCATTCTTTTAAACCTACAGTTAATAATAAAAATTATTTTACATTATTAATACTGTTGATCATATCTACGTACTAATAACATGCAATTGTATTTATATATACAACAAAATAGCGGTTTACAGTTTGAACGAGAAGGCTAATTTGCATATTGATATTTAAAATTTTATTTTAATAAATATGTGCTTGGTATTATTGATTTCTAATTGTTTGGTTTTATCTTAAGAAATATAAACAAAAATCTCGTGGATAAATCTTAAAAGAAATTTATTTACAAGAAGAAATAACAGTAATATTATCCTTTACTTCCTATTTTAACTAAATAGTTAAATTAGGAAAATTTACCAATGAAAGAGGGGAGTAATGGAAAATGATGGAATAGTTAGTTTCAAAGTTGTTCTATTTTTCGATTATACCCCCTCTGTTGCAGATCTTTTTATCTGCATTCTTAGTCACTTTCATTAGCCTTTCTAATTTAATATGATATTTTATTATATCTAAACTTAAATACTTGCACTCGGAGGGTGCATATATTTGCTAGTAATAATAATAATAATAATAATAATAATAATAATAATGAAATGAAAAAAATGGACAAATATCTGGACCTTGCCGGAGAACTGAAAAAGTTATGGAATATCAAAGTCAAAGTGATACCAATTGGTGCACTTGGAACAGTCCCAAAAGGATTAGAAAAGGGTTTGGAAAGTCTGGAAATCAGAGGAAGGATTGATACCATTCAGAACACTGCACTGCTGTAATCTCCAGAATACTCAGAAGAGTCCTGGAGACCTGAGGGGACTTGCTGTCACTCAGACTCCAGTGAAAGACCATCAGCTAATGCTGATGTGAAAACTCAAAAAAAAAAAAAAAAAAATAATAATAATAATAATAATAATAATAATCCAGACTAATGCATTGCTGCAATCAGCTAGAATACCCAGAAGAGTCCTGAAGACCTGAGGAAACTTGTTGTCACTCAGAAACTTGTTGTCACTCAGACTCCAGAAGAAGAAAATTTTTTTTAAATTCATTTTTTTAATGAAACCATAGATGGAACCCTATGTCGAAGACGTTTTGTTTTATTCATGGATACTTACGGCTACTCGTTTTTTTTTCTTTATAAACACATCTTTAAACTCATTTTTTTCTATAGGACCCAAATTGATACTACCACTCCGGGTCAGAGTGAACCTGGGAGTAATAGTGATTAAAGGGAACTCCACATTCTCAAGAGCCCCACAATTGGAACATCATCATCAGATATTTTAACGTCATGCTCAGGAAAATAAGTCTCTCAGTCACTACCTTCTAGAACATATATAAAAAAAGGTTTTAAGGAAGCGCGTGGTGTAATGGTTAAAGTCATGGGAAATGGACTCGTCGCCCCGAGTTCAAATCCTGGATGTGGTAATTGCATTTCACTTCGCGCTAATACCCTTGGGGAAGGTATGGATCCCACTCTCCCTCCAGCTATGAGTAAATAGTAGGACTCTTTAATCTTGGTTAGGCAACCAGTCTAGGAGAAGGAAAACTCTGAATTCAAACCTGTTGAACTCCGCTTAAGAAATTGACCTTGTGTCACATCCTGCTCGTGCAGAGGGGTTGACAATAGGGTCCCGACAATCGTATTGGTGCTCGTGCTTGACGTGAAGCCGATTGATCGGAGGGATTATCTCCGTCCGCCTGTCTAGCCTGAGTAAGGGTTAAAATGGATTGTTGCATGTCATGGACTGCTCAACCGCCTGGGTTTCATCCTTAAGCAGCATTACGGGTGGCCACCCACGGCTAATAGGCGGCTCCATTGGAGCGTTCTTACCCCTCTGCAGAGGTGCAGTCGGTGTAAGGGAGAAACTAAGAGGAACATGATTTATCAAATTAAAAATTAAAAAATGCCGAGGATTAGGACATTTTTTTTCTTTTTGTTTACATTTAAGATATTATTTTTTTTAAATGCATTCCTAAAATTTATTATAGATTTGACGATAAACAAAGCTAAGAATTAGTGTATTATAATATTCCTTTTTTTAAGAATATTCTTTTTTTGTTTACAATAAATTTTGTTTAATAAATAAGTATTCTATTTATTTAATGTAAAAATTAAATTATATGTAAAATTTCGCACGAAATAAGACTTTGTTGGTGAGCGAGACGAATGTTGACAGGACTGTTTTGTTTTGAATAAAAGATTAAAAAAAAAACACTTTAAAAATCTTACAATAAAAAATAAGATTCCATAGAAAAATAAATACCAGTTCATTTAATGTTAACATGTAAACTATATGTAAAATTTCGCAGTCGGTGTATTCGACGAGGCTCTCTGATATGAAATCGACAAATCGGGTTCAAATTCAAATGACTCAATATAATGTCACCTCCTCCAACGCAGCTGCTGAAATCAATTTTACCCGCCCGTCCTTTTGTTGTTGTCAGTTGATAACTGGGTCACTTAAAATAATATAAACATACACTTTGTTAGTTTTTACCTGAGTAATAACTGGTGGCCGTCATTGAAGTACAGGTGACAGCAGGTCTTCTCAGTTCTCCTGGACATGCCTCGGTATTTCTAACAATTGCAACAATACTGCGATATCCTTTGAGATATACAAGGTGTTTCAGAAAAAGTGATATAATGTGAGATATACTGAGGGATTCAAAAAATTGATATCATTTGAAATGTCCAATAGGGTAGGTCAATTTTTAACTTTTTAAAAATATCAAATTGTCCATCTATGTGAAAATTGTGTGTTAGTATACTGAATACTAATACCAAAAATTAGATCTTTTACTTGCACCATTGTTTGAGGAAATAGCATCAAAGATCGTCTACTAAAATGCACTAAAAATCCTTCTTTTCACAAAATTTAGCCTTTAGAAAACGAGGATATTTATTGCATTTTAGTAGACGATCTTTGATGCTATTTCCTCAAACAATGGTGCAAGGAAAATATCTCATTTTTGGTATCAGTATTCAGTATACTAACACACAACTTTCGCACAGATGGACAATTTGATATTTTAAAAAAGTGAAAAGTCGATCAACCCTAATGTACAACGCCGGCCTTTACACCATTCTATGCAACGATTACAACACATACTACATTGGGGAAACCCAACGCAGTCTTGAAAAACGTGTCTTGTAATTCAAACTGTTAAGTTTCTGGCCGCCATCCTTGGCCAGTTGAAAAGGACTTAAGGTAAGTAAGTCCTGAGCTATAGAATCCTTTGGTAAGTGAATAAGTCCTGCTTTATGGAATCCTACGTAGTGTCAAAGGTCCAGTGATATAATCCTATGTTCCGTCGTCCACGAAGGTTCAAGGTAGTTGTGAGTAGTTAAGATCAGAACAGCCGGTATAAATAACAATATCAGCAGCAGAGTAATGTCAGTGGTTGGCCAATAGGTTGGTCACATGGTTCTCGGCGAGTCTATAAGTAGAAGTGGGCTTTTAGCACACGCTTTATATCACAAAAATCTCAACACAAACAGATCACAAGGTGAAGATGAAAGAAAAGGAAATGACAGACAAATATCTAGAGATTACTAGAGAATTGAAGAAAAGTGGAATATGAGTGGGAAAGAGATACAAATTGTAATTGGTGCACTTGGAGCTGTCCCCAAGAAATTTAGGAAACAGACTAGAGGAATTGGAAATCAGAGGAAGAATTGAGAATACTCCGACAACAGCTCTGTGAAGACCAGCTAGAATATTCCGAAGAATCCTGGAGGCTTGAGGAGATTTGTTGTCACACAAACTCCAGTGAAAGACCATCAGCTAACGCTAGTGTGAAAAACTCACAAGGAGATAATAATAATAATAATAATAATAATAATAATAATAATAATAATAAAAACCATTCAGAACACTGCACTGCTGCAATCTGCCAGAATACTCAGAAGAGTCCTGGAGACCTTAGGAGACTTACTGTCATTCAGACTCCAGTGAAAGACCATCAGCTAATGCTGATGTGAAAACTCAAAAGGAGTAAATAATAATAATAATAGACGAGACTGTAAACCATGTACTATGCGAATGTAGCAAACTAGCACAGCGGGAGTACAACACCAGACACGACTGGGTTAGGAAGGGGATCCACTGGGAATTATGCAAAAAATTGACCATACAACAAAATGGTATATGCATAAACCAGAATCTGTTCTTGTGAACGAAACACATAAAATTCTCTGGGACTTTGAAATAAAAACGGATCACCTTATCCCAGCAAGAAGACCAGACCTAGTGTTGATTAACAAAAAAGAAAGAACTTGTCAACTGGTGGATTTTGCAGTGCCAGCAGATCACAGGGTGAAGCTAAAGGAAAATGAAAAAAATGGACAAATATCTGGACGTTGCCAGAGAACTGAAAAAGTTATGGAATATGAAAGTCAAAGTGATACCAATTGTAGTTGGTGATCTCGGAACGGTCCCAAAAGGATTAGAAAAGGATTTGGAAAGTTTGGAAATCAGAGGACAGATTGAAACCATTCAGAACACTGCACTGCTGCAATCTGCCAGAATACTCAGAAGAGTCCTGGAGACCTGGGGAGACTTGCTGTCACTCAGACTCCAGTGAAAGACCATCAGCTAATGCTGATGTGAAAACTCAAAAGGAGTAAATAATAATAATAATAATCTTATTATAATGGAGATTGTGGGTTTGTCTGTCTGTAACCGAAACTATATTACTATACAAGTCACAATTCCCTTTATTATTTACATCACAATCTCCATGATTTTATTTTTATTTAAACCTCAATTATTAATAAAATTGCTTCACCTTTTTATTAGTGTTGTCCATATCTACATACAAATAACATGCAATTGTATTTATATATACACAAAATATCGGTTTACAGTGTGAATGGGAAGGCTAATTTGCATATTGATATTAAAAATGTGATTTTATTAAATATGTGCTTAGTATTATTGATTTCTAATTGTTTGGTTTTATTTTAATGAATATAAGCAAACATCTCTTCAATGAATCTTAAATGAAATCCATTAACAAGAAAAAATAACTGTCATTTTATTCTTTATTTCCTAATTTAACTAAATAGTTAAATAAGTAAAATTCAGCAATGAAAGACGGGAGTGATCGAAGAGTAAGTTTCATTTCTATTTTTCTATTATACCCTCACTCTGTTACATATCTTTTTATCTGCCTTCTTATTAGACTTTCTAATTTAATACGATATTTCATTACATTAAAACTTAAATACTTGCACCCGGAGGGTGCATATATTTGCTAGTAATAATAATAATAATAATAATAATAATAATAATAAGCAGAGGAATTGGAAATCATAGGAAGAATTGATACTGTTCAAACAACAACATTGAATACTCAGCGGAGTCCTGGATACCTGAGGAGGCTTGCTATCACTCAAACTCCACTGAAAGACCATCAACTAACGCCGGTGTAAGAAGAAGAAGAAGAAGAAGAAGAAGAAGAAGAAGAAGAAGAAGAAGAAGATAATAGAGTATTAAGATCGCTTGCTGGGTGTCTATGTCCAGCGGATGTCGCACGCAGAGACGTAAACAACGTCAGCTGTCATTGGAGCATTTGGCAACGTCGAGACTTGGGTTAATGACCGCCATATTGGACAGGTGTCAGGTATACAGAAGAAAGACAAAATGTCACGCCCGTTCTTTAGAAACTGATCACGTGACAGAATGGATACTCTTCATGGAATGTAACACCTCTTCTATTGGAATTTGCTTGCTTCATCAAAAAGACAAAAAAATGATGAAGACAAAATACAACGAGAGAATCCGTGAAATGTAGAAATAGAATAAGAATAATGAATAATGAATAATGAATAAATGTTTTATGTTGTTATTTTTTCTTCTCTCAAGTATGGAAATGTCATTTCCTGGAAAAGAAAATTAGTTTAAATATTAAATACAGAATATTGAGATATTTCTACACATGCTGTTAAAATTAGAGGTCATTTAAACGAGAATTAGACTACAGTTATTAGATTACAAAATGGTATCAATTTTTCTGAAACAACCTAATATATATATATATATATATATATATATATATATATGAGTATAGATAAAAGGATATGAAAACACCACAAAATGCTGTTAAAGTGAAAACATTTTATAACATATTCATAGCTGATATTGAACAATATTTCGATTTTATAAAAATCATCTTCAGAGCTTGTTTATACTCCGTGTTGTTAAGAGCGGAGACAAAAGTCATATGAGTTCAAAACAAAAATCTTGATGTTGCAAAAAAGAAAAAAAAAGTTATACAATATTTTCGAATGTGAGCACTTCCGCCGCATTTTCCCCGGTCATCAGATTATGTATATCTTATTGTAACAGTTTTTAAAAAGAATACATATTAACAGCAGCTATGAATATGTTATAAAATGTTTTCACTTTAAAAGCATTTTGTGGTGTTTTCATATCCTTTTACCTATACTCATACCGTCGGATTCATTTTCTTTCTTTTAACTTATATATATATATATATATATATATATATATATATATATATATATATATGTGTGTGCGTGTGTGTGTGTGTGCGTGTGTGTGTGTGTGTGTGAGGTATCCAAAACTTGGTAGTAAGGGATGATTCTATATGTGATTTCTAAGACACACTGTATTATTATTGTATGATCCAGTATGTATAAATACAGTGAATCTTTAAATCACTACAGAGAGCTCAATGTATAATAATCTTTTTAGATTATATACAGAGCAATATTTATCTTTAAAAAGGAAGAAAAAACTCAACACCGTAATTCCATAATAAATTTATTTCGACCAAAAATGGGGCCTTTATAAATCAAAGTTGATTTAACAAAGCTCCCCAAAATCAAGTCTCATCAGATGGATAATCATCAATTATTTTCTTTGATTATTGATGATTATCGATCTGATGAGACTTGATTTGTGTGTGTGTGTGTGTGTGTGTGTGTGTGTGTGTGTGTAGTTTGGTTTGGTTTGGTTTGTTTTACGGCATATCAACATCAGTGGGTCATTTAATGCCGATGAAGTTTTGAAATAAATTCATTCTTAATGGATACTCATCTTTTTTATAAACTCATGTTTTTCTATTTAATCCATAGATAGGACCCTAACAGGTACTACCATTCCGGATCAGATTGGACCTGGGAGAAATGGTGATGAAGAGTGCTCCCTCGCTGTCTGGCTAATACCAACTTTAGACCACCCCTTCGACTTTACTTTTACATCTCAAATGATATCATTTTTTCTGAAATACCCTGTACATCTCAATTTGAAACACTGAACATCCCGAATCAATTTTAAAAAAACCTGTACATCTTAAATGATATCAATTTTTTAAACACCCAGTAACTCTCAAATGATCTCAATTTTTCTGAAACACCCTGCAGATCTCAAATGATATTATTTTTTTTTTTTAATACCCTGTACATCTCAAAGGATATCAATTTTTTAAAATACCCTGTACATCTCAAATTGTTGTATATAGTACAAACGGAAATAGGAATTTTCGGTTAAATTAAACAAAGGACTTTTTCCCGGTAAAAGCGAACAAAGAAGTTTTAAAAAACGGAAGAGAGGGTTTCCGGTCAAGGAAGCATGGAGAAGATAAAGAAATATATAACAAATGTCCGTTATCAGATCAAAAGATAAAGATGCGGAGGCGTATCTATCAATATAAAGGCGAGAAGATTCGAACACACAGAGACGCCAGCCAGCAGCCAAAAAGGACACTTCACGTCTCCCGTCAGAAAACACCCCTCGGGCACTCATTGTAAGCTCTGCGCCTTCACCATCCACACACCGAAGAAAATAAAGAAGGGTCCTCTCTTTGTACATACGTATCTGTTGTTTATTGAAGTCCAGTAGTCGGTAGTAGCTGACTACTAACATACATCGCTTTGGGTACAGTGAAAACCCCAGTACTAACGTACACGATTTAGAGCCGCGAAGAAGGCCGCCACATAACAAAATATCAATCTTTTAAACAATTTGTACATCTCAAATGATATTAATTTTTTTAAAAAGGAACATCTCGTACATCTTAAAGGATATTAATTCTTTAAACACCCTATACGTATTAAATGATGTAAATTTTTTTAAAACACCCATTACATTTCAAATGATATCAAATTTTTTGAAACAGCCCGTAAATCTTAAATGATATGATTTTTTCTAAATAACCGTTGCACATCTCAAATGATATCCCTTTTTAAAAAAACAACCTTTATTTTAATTCAATAATTGTAAACTAACGATCCAAAATCCAAAATTTCATCTTTACCCAGTGTAGATGGGTAGTTCAGCTAGTAGTTATTGATAAATGTAATAGCATATTTGTGTCTACGTTGCGCTTTCATGAAATCAGTTTTCTTCCGGTGAAACATGAAAAGCTCGTCAGGTTACAAAAGTTTCTTAAACACTCAGCAGAAATGGGCAGATGACCAAAAAGAATTAGGTTTGTAATTTGAAGTGTACCAAGCCTCGCTTCCGATTACACACACACACACA
>CM042156.1:88632104-88637104 GCA_023376005.1 Doryteuthis pealeii | reverse complement strand
GCGCTCGCCTGATACTCTCCCAGTGCTACTCACCGGATTTACCTCTATGGCTTTGAATATGGCTTCAGATTTCACAGTTTTAGACATACTTGGCATATCGTCAAGGTTCTTGTAACCCATGTAAAATTTCTTGATCCCTCTGATCTCAAGTGATCAACTTCGCCTTCCCCTTTCGCCTATATATATATATATATATATATATATATATATATATATATCTTATTATAATGGAGATTGTGGGTTTGTCTGTCTGTAACCGAAACTATATTACTATACAAGTCACAATTCCCTTTGTTATTTACATCACATTCTCCGTGATTTTATTTTTATTTAAACCTCAATTATTAATAAAATTGTTTTACATCATTAAGACTGTTGACCATATCTACATCCTAATAACATGCAATTGTATTTATATACAACAAAATAGCGGTTTACAGTGTTAATGGGAAGGCTAATTTGCATATTGATCTTAAAAATTTGATTTGAATAAATATTTGCTTAGTATTATTGACTTCTAATTGTTTGGTTTTATTTTAATAAATATGAGCAACATTTTCTGGATTAAAACTCAAAAGATATCCGTTAACAAGAAGAAATAACTGTAATATTATTCTTTACTTCCTATTTTAACTAAATAGTTAAATTAGGAAAATTTACCAATGAAAGACGGGAGTAATGAAAAATGATGGAAGAGTTAGTTTCAAAGTTGTTCTATTTTTCAATCATACTCCCTCTGTTCCAAATCTTTTTATCTGCATTTTTATTCAGTTTCATTAGCCTTTCTAATTTAATATGATATTTTATTATATTAAAACTTAAATACTTGCACCCGAAGTGTGCATATATTAGCTAGTATATATAATAAAATAAATTTGAACTCGGGTCGACGAGTCCATTTCCACGGTTCACCGAGCACCTCAAGGTAAAATATTTATTTGACCAAAGATTTTGTATTGTACGAGGGTGGGCTGAAAAGTTCATATGTTGACGTCATGTCTGCTGTTGATGACGTTTTTTTTGTCCAATGGCGTCCAAGCAATGCAACACTGATAGAAGAAGTGTGTAGGCCACAAAGGAGACTATGTTGAAAAATATACTGCATTTAGTTACATTTCATGAGAGCAGGACGTGACAAAAGTTCGCAAATTTGGTTTGTTTTGTTTGTTTTTGTTTTACTCCACCGAGCTCTTAATTCATTCAATTTTTCCCACCTCCCTGAAGGAATATCTTTCTGAAATTTATTTTTACACCGTCCGGAGGGTGTTTTTTGTTTATTTATTTATTTATTTATTTTGCTTGTAATTACTAATTGTGGACAAAACAACACTCTCAGCTATAAAAGTCGTCGGGGCGGTCTGATGTCGGTATCAGTCATGCAGCAAGGGAGTCTATCCCCTTTTCACTAGCGCTAGACCAAGGAGATTATTTTTAGCGTCTGAGAAGGAGCGGCACACCTACCGTCATCTCCTTACGTTACCGCACAGTTCCCTGTGCTCTCAGCTATAAAACTGTCCAATTTGATGCATTCTTATTAGACTACGCCACACTAACTTTCAGAAAATCAATTTGTTTGTCAAGAAGAGAGATAAAAAAAAATGTCTAAAGTTACACACGGGGTAGGGGTGGGGATAGAAATAAGGTAAATAAACATATTACTTACCTTGTGATTTTTTTTACGAGCGTCGTTTCCAATACAAATATTTGCCCGGCTGCTTCTTAGTAGCATTTTGTCCTTTCATGAATGGTCACAAGGAAAATCTTATTAAACTTGTTAAACTTCGGCTAAAGGTTTTTTTTGTAAGTTTACAATGTCATATGATTAGATAACAGCATTCATTTCAATGGCGACATCTAGACAAACAAAATGTTCCACTAGAAATAATAAAATACTGCTTATTTTTGGTTTAGGAGAAAATTAACTTTTTATCAAAGGAATGATAGAAGTGTACAAAAGATACAATGTATCTCTCTCTCTTTCTCTCTCTCTCTCTCTCTCTCTCTCTATAATATATATATATATATATATATATATATATATAAGGTGAACAAAAAGTGATAAGACAAACAGGAATATTTCTTTTATGTTTTTCTCAAGTAGTTTCGACCTTGGGTCATCGTCAGGAGAAATTATTTGGTAAAAAAATTGTTTTTAGAGAGTTTTAAAAAAATGAAAATAATTTTTTAAGTGTTTATATATATATATATATATATATATATATATATATATATATATATAGTGTGAACAAAAAATTATTATTAAGACAATCAGGAATATTTCTTGTATTTTGTTTAATCTCAACTAGTTTCGACCTTCGGTCATCTTCAGGAGAAAATTTATTATTTGAAGAAATTGTTGATACATTATTAGAAAGGGAGCATTATAGAAGAGTTATAAATGTTCAAGTGTTATAGTGGGTTTAACATGCTGTTAAAATCCGGGTAGGCGAGTGTGTCTGATAGTAGCATGTTCATTCGTTGTGAAGAACCTCTATGAGGTAGTTTGTTTTTTGGATGCTCTTATATATGTGAGGGAGGGGTTCATGGGCGTTGTGTGTATGACTGTATGTGTATACATGTATATGACTGTATGTGTATACATGTATATGTATGTGTGTGTTTACATATACTGTGTGGGTGTATGTGTATGTGTGCGTATACATGTATATGTATGTGTGTGTTATATATATATATATATGTGTGTTGTGTGTGTGTGTGTATGTATGTGTGTGTGTGTGTGAGTGTGTGTGTGTGTGTGTGTGCGTGCAGGTGGGTGTGGGTGGGTGTATAGGTGTGAGGCTCGTTTTACACGAACACACCCCGCGTGTCCATATATCCAGTTGTCCGTCGTGATGGATTGCAGTGGTAATGGTGGTGGTGGTGGTTGTGGAGACAGCGTTAGTCAAACACAAAGCCACACGCGCGTGCACGCACACACACACACACACACACACACACACGCACACATGTCATCATAATCCTCAATCGCGCCTTCATAACCGCAGTGATGTTTAAGGGGCGGTTTAGCTCAGTCGGAAGATCAACCGCCTTGGAATCGTGAGCTGAATTCAAACCTGTTTTAACTTTCCTTAAGAAATTATATATACATATATAGCGGGACGGTTTAACTCAGTTGGTAGAGCAGCGGCCTAGGAATCGCAATTTTTCGGATTCGATACCGGTCCCCGCCAACTCAGCGTATGAATAGCACAGAATGGGTAATCTGATCTATGCGGTAAAGTGGGACCCTAGGCGAATATCGACGGAGCTAAAGCGGACAACCAAACTCACAGAAACCACATTTTAAAAAAAAGTCTTGAACAAAGCTGTTGTGCGCTCTCGGATGCAAGGCGACTTCCCTTAGTTTTACAAAAATTTATTTTCAGGTTGCATATAATTTCCAAACGTTCATGGTTTAAATAGACCTGTTAAAAAAAATATTCGTTTTCGATAGGACCTTGTGTAAAAACACACAGAAACTCTTAATAAACAATTACACAAAATATGTTAATATGAACGTACAAAGAACGAGATTACCTAAATCTCGTTATAAAATAACCCTAGCCGTTAGAATATTGTTTTCGGATTTGGATACGAGGAGGAGCTCTCAGAGCAGTTTTTTTTTTACTAAAAATGCCCTTTGGTTTTAATTTAGAGTTTTCCTAGACTGGTTGCCATGCCAACGTAAAAAATCCCAGTCTACCCTACTATTTACTCACAGCTGGAAGTAGAATATTTGGATTCATACTTTTCCCAAGGGTATTAGCGCTATATAAAATGTAAACAGCAGCGTCCAGGATTTGAACTCGTCTCGCCGTGTCCATTTCCTACGACGATAACAATTACACCACGCATTTCCAACATCAATTAATCAATCAATCATATCACTATTTTTTTACAAAAAGGAATATGAGAAGAACACACATAAAATGGGGTTTTATCTAGAATTCTATATAGACACCAGCATACGCCTCCAGCCTCCCAAGCCACTCAGGAATCGCATCAACTGAATTTCCCAGGAATTCTTGTGGAAAGGCAGAAATAATTTTTCGTATTCGTCCTTCAAGTTCTTCGAAAGTCGTTGGTTTCGTAAAGTAGACTTACAACTAATATTAGGGCAGATTGGGCTCTTTAACCTTGGTTAGGCAACTAGTCTAGGAGAAGGAAAACTCCTGTTAACCTGTTAAACACTGCTTGGGGTGGTTACTGCTAGAATAGGCTCAGTTCTAATTAGTAGTCTATTTTCACTAATTTACATTTTTCAAACGGTATTATATTTTCATTACAAGACCATGAATGCGATTTCTATCGAATTATCAGTAATGGGATTTAAAACATTCACTTCTATGAGCGATAACATTTATTGGGTCCTAAATAAGGGGTTTGACTTAAGGTGGTTTCAAGGGAAATGTGGAGTAGGTGCGTGTTCAGTTATGAAAAAAAATTGTTAAATAAAAGAAACAGCAAAACCTTGGTTGGTTTGCTGGTTGGTTGGTTGGTTGGTTGGTTGGTTGGATTTTACGTCATGTCAACCCTGGAGTTGTTCTATGTTAAAGACGTTTTTTTGTTGTTTTTTTATTCATTCTTTGTTGAGTGCGGTTGTGTAATGACAAACGATAATACCGATAGATTTTAGAAAGCTTTATTCTACTTAGAATAATTGGTGCACTTATTGAGAGTGTATATAGTCTAGTATTCTCTAGAGAGTTCTCCAAAGGGGAGATAATCATAAAATAGAGGATGTAACTCTCAATTACTTATTAAAGGTTGTTAAAATCTAATAGCTCTATATTCAACCGTTTGGCCATCTCTGTAAGTAACAAACAGACAAATCGTTCCCAATTATTGATATAGATAATAGTTAGTCATCTAGGAAATTGGTATAGATAAAGGAGTTGTCGATTTATTACTTATGTCTCTGGTATCTCTGGTTAAATTATCCAGGCGATCATTGGGTTCGAATTTTTAAATTTGTTTATCACAAATGAATATCTCTTGTT
>CM042156.1:88624604-88627104 GCA_023376005.1 Doryteuthis pealeii | reverse complement strand
GTCTGTAACCGAAACTATATTACTATTCAAGTCACAATTCCCTTAGTTATTTACGTCACATTCTACAGGATTTTATTTTTATTTAAACCTCAATTATTAATAAAATTGTTTTACATTATTAATACTGTTGACAATATCTACATAAGAATAACATACAATTGTATTTATATACACAACAAAATAGCGGTTTACAGTGTGAATGGGAAGGCTAATTTGCATATTGATATAAAAAATCTGATTTTAATAAATATGTGCTTCGTATTACTGATTTCTAATTGTTTGATTTTACCTTAATGAATATTAGCAAAAATCTCGTGGATAAATCTTAAAAGAAAACCGTTAACAAGAATAAATAACAGTCATTTTATTCTTTACTTCCTATTTTAACTGAATAGTTAAATTAGGATTATTTAGCAATGAAAGACGGGAGTGGGGGAAGAGTATGTTTCAGTTGTTCTATTTTTTGATTATACACCCTCAGTTTCAAATCTTTTTTATCTGCATTCTTATTTAGTTTCATTAGCCTTTCTAAATTAATCTAATATTTTATTACATGAAAACTTAAATACCTGCACCCGGAGGGTGCATAAATTTGCTAGTAGTAGATAAAGGAGTTAGGTGAAGTTCTAAATAACAGTTATCTCTAGACTGCAGGTTCAATCCTGGTCAGGGACAGCAGTAACATAGAATAATAATTAACATAGCTTAACACCAGTACCCCAGCTATGGTTAGTGGAATGAGAACAGGATACCCCTGTGGGCTGAATAAAGGGTTAGGTTCAAAGTTCCGTGATGGCTACCTATGTATTCTTAAATATGTCCCTCGGGTTTCTTGCTTGATAGTAATTCGTGCGGATATGTTTAAAGCTGTTATAAATTAGAAGGATATGTATGGGTTGTAAGTTGCACTTTGCATGTTGGGCACATTGGGGCGTCCTCCCCTTTTAACAGGTACGAATGGGTAATATGGCTGTGTCCAATCCGCAAAATGATTGATTTAAAAAGAACTGAATACCACCGATAGCTCCCGATTACGACAAGAAAGTTCCCGGGTTCGAAAAGAAGGTTCGCGAGTCCGAGATGCTTCCAGAGTCCGACAAGAAATACCTGAAAAAGGCCGGAGGGCATATCGGCCGAAACATTGTACAGATAACAATGAAGATGAGGACAATAGTCCGAATAACGCAGATGATACTAATCTTCAAGCCTCATCTCAAACATTCAGAGAAATAACTGAATACCAATCAAGACTAAATAAAACAAAACGTCTTCGGCATAAAATAACCCAACTAGGGTTGACATGCCGTAAAATCGAACCAACCAACCAACCTACTGCCCTGTTGACCAGACTATGCTAAGCTTTTGTATCTGTATCTGTAAACTTTCACACAAAAATACATTTATTTTATACCCGCTGGATAAAGTTCTTACTGGCAATAACCTGCTAGGCCAGTGCGTTAGCTATCATCGCTTCTCAGCAGCTGTTCGCCTTTTGTTTTTTCGGTTTTTTTCTTCTCTCAAGTTAAATGCAGCAAAAGTTAAAGTGAATAATAGTTTCTCTAATAATAGCTTTGCAAATTGACCCGGTGACCATTGCCCTATTCGCCTTGTTAACACTTCTTAAACAAACAAAAGCAATGAAATTAGATACAAGGTGTAATCAAAATCTACTGAAACTGTTTTTTATTCCTTTATAGTTCGAAACCGGCCCTCGCCAACTCAGCGTATGAGTAGCACAGGGGTCTGTACGGTAAAGTAAGGAGCTGATGTACTGAAACTGTTTTTTATCTTTTTTTTTTAAAGAATGTTATCTAACATGAAGAAAGGGGAACCACCCTTGACTGCAGTCGGTAGGTAGAGCGTTCGGTTAGAAACCACGAGGTTCCTAGTTCGAAACCGGCCCTCGCCAACTCAGCGTATGAGTAGCACAGGGGTCTAGCTGATGTACTGAAACTGTTTTTTTATTCCTTTTTCTTTTTTTAAAGAACGTTACCTAACATGAAGAAAGGGGAACCACCCTTGACTGCAGTCGGTAGGTAGAGCGTTCGGCTAGAAACCACGAGGTTCCTAGTTCGAAACCGACCCTCGCCAACTCAGCGTATGAGTAGCACAGGGGTCTAGCTGATGTACTGAAACTGTTTTTTATTCCTTTTTTTTAAAAGAATGTTATCTAACATGAAGAAAGGTGAACCACCCTTGACTGCAGTCGGTAGGTAGAGCGTTCGGCTAGAAACCACGAGGTTCCTAGTTCGAAACCGGCCCTCGCCAACTCAGCGTATGAGTAGCACAGGGTCTAGCTGATGTACTGAAACTGTTTTTTTTTCCTTTTTCTTTTTTTTAAAGAACGTTACCTAACATGAAGAAAGGGAACCACCCTTGACTGCAGTCGGTAGGTAGAGCGTTCGGCTAGAAACCACGAGGTTCCTAGTTCGAAACCGACCCTCGCCAACTCAGCGTATGAGTAGCACAGGGGTCTAGCTGATGTACTGAAACTGTTTTT
>CM042156.1:88614604-88619604 GCA_023376005.1 Doryteuthis pealeii | reverse complement strand
GCAATGATCGTTTGCTCGCAGACTAGATCTCTCTGTGATCGTAAAATATATAAACAAACATATGTATTTAATAGTTTAAACACCATCCCCGTTACAGCAGTTGTCAAATGGCCGAGAGGTTAAGAAATTAGGCCGGCAAATAGAGTTCGCTCTTAGCTATGTTTTTTTCTTGATCAAGTTTATTATTTTATTATTTTATCAGCCCATGATTCAATCTTTTCCGCGCGGATGAGATCGACCCCAGCGAGAGAGAGAAATTCATCTGCTCTGCTTCCAAGTCAGGTCGAATCTAAATTGTAAACAAAAACTATATCAGGTGTCTCTCATGGCGCGTGAGATTCGCGCCTCTAAGGGTCAAGGGGTTATTAACAGTTAGCGTATTTTTCCATGAACTCCTTGATTTTAAATCTGAGAGACCTGAATTTAATTCCTAGCTTACAGGTACGCTTCACAATGTATGATTTCTCATAAATTGTAACATAAACAATGAATATAAATGAATGAAATTTGTCGTTTGTAAAATGTTTCCCAACCCTATTGCCCTTATGGTAAGTCCCAACCCCTTTTTATCATATGGTTGCTAGAAGGCAGTTAGAAAAATAATTAACACAACTCCTACCCCAGCTGTGGTTGGCGGAATGAGAACAGGATACCCCCGTGGAATAAATAAAGGGTTAGGTTCAAAGTTCCGTGATGGCTCCCGATTACGACAAAAAAGTTCCCGAGTTCGAAAAGAAGGTTCCCGAGTCCGAGAAGGTTCCCGAATCCGACAAGAAATACCTGAAGAAGGCTGGAGGGCATATCGGCCGAAACGTTGTACATATAACAATGAAGATGAGGACAATAGTCCGAATAACGCAGATAATACTAATCTTCAAGCCTCATCTCAAACATTCAGAGAAATATCCTGCATCCGGGTCACTCGCGTCCAGCGCTGCCATCGTAGTGTAGGAAATTTGCATACGCGCCAACGAGGTAGTTTGACTTCGAGCCACGACTCACGACCAGGAGGATGCGAGTTCAATCTCTATAGACGCCGCTACAAACCCCCCCCCCCCCCGGCCGATCTCATTTTGCAAGCCAGATATGTTCGTGCTCACTTTGAGTTACGACGTATGTAATTTCTCTCGCTAATTTCAAATTCCAAATCAGACGAAAACGGTTCATTACGACATATTTTGAAATTTCTATAAAAGAATATATACATTTTCCCCCTTTTTTATTTTTCTATATCTATCATTTAATAGAATTTACTATAAATTTACATCTAACCAATATATTAATCACATTTCTGTCAATGATCCTGGTGGAATTTTATGTTGCTTGGAGCGCGTTAAACTAGTGGTAACGATATAAAGCTCCGAAACTACGATTGAACGCGAGGTTATCGTCTGATGATGACTTTATTCTGAGGTAAATAAGAAACACCTGCACAAGTCCCGAGAATACATACCACAATAAAGATGGGGACAACAGTCCGAAATATCAAAATTATTCAAATATATGATAATACCAGCGCAAACATAATGACTCCCCGTCTTTGTTGGCGCCTCAAGATTTGGTGACGACCCAACTTTTGCTCAAACCATTTAGGACTATTAAGTGTTGCACGAGTTTAATCTGTGAACAAAACTTTCAAGAAATCGACCTTCATGTTCTCTTTAGCCCATTTCAAACGCATCTGTATTGTTACATAATTATTAGTTACCTAATATTTATGTGCAATAGTGTAGAAATCAAAATGGCCGTTATAAGCTGCGGCCCATGGCCTTGAAGGATTTGAATGACAAGGCTTGACCAGTCCTGATCTTTCCTTCCGGTGGATACCGTGATAATCGGTGGAGAAGACCCTCTTCCGGTTTAGATTAGAAATAGATTTTAGTCAGTCGGCGAGAAACCACGACGGTGGTGAGTCGTGTTATACACGCTCCGACTCGATCTGCGCAGGTAGTCTGGTGGGGGATTTCGAGAATAAAATATGATCAAAGTAAATCGAACTCTTGTGTTATTATCTAAAAACTACCAATGACACAGGGCTTCTGATAAAGAGAAATCCCCAATGGAAGACCAGACACGAAGTCCCCAAGATAAGTCCAGACGTTAGAAGAGACCTAGAAAGAACCTAAGATAGAAGATGAACAGAAGAAGAAGTGAGAAGTAAGTAATGAGAAGGGTATGCAACAGTATATGTACTTTTGTCAATTGAGGTATTGTCACTGGTCACACTGATGTCCCAACCCTTTTCAAAAGACGATAGTTAATTCACCTGAAAAAATGTAAAAGTTTTTAAATAAAATAACTGGTGCATTATATCTTTTATTTATTAATATATCAACACTGGAAATTTCATTAAATTCGGTTAATTCCCTGATTTTTGGTATTTTTTTTTCTTTCGGCAAGGTAACATTTAGGTCCGTTAAGTTCGATTTAACCCAAACTTGACTTTTACAGACAATAGCCTTGTTGGGGTTGTTGTTGTTATTTAGCTGTTTTTGTATGGGGGGGGGTTAGGGGGGGAGGTTGTAAATAGAGAAATTATATTATATATTAGATTAAATTACCACGACCAGAAAACTCAACAAACACCGTGTGTGACATGCGGAACACTGGACATCTGTTTCGACCTTTTTTTATTGATTGATTGATTGATTAATTGATTGATTGATTTTAACGGCATGTCATCACGTCTAGGGTTATTTTTTGCCTACACCTTAAGGAATCCTGTTCGTTGTATATTTAGAGAATGCGCTGACTGTATCGCGACAGAGGGATAAGAACCAGGTCTAACTTTACCCTTTGGGTGAACTAAACGGTCGCCTGGGCACCAACATTAGGGGGCGTTACAAATTCCGGGCAAACTTGGATAAAATCAAAAATGGAAATAAAAATGACACTGTTTCCTTAACATTTACGACAAGGATTTATTGCTTTATCAATGCTTCTGGAAAGTTCTCGATTGGTTAGGCCTGGGTTATTTACAGCTTCAAGTTTCATTTTTGACAAAGAACGTCGGGAAACAACTGTGACAATTCATGAGAGGCCATGAATTGTGAACAGACCTGTAGCTAAGAATTTAAATTTAGGTCTGTCGATTTAGTATCAAGCAGTCCCCATGGAAAACTACCGGGGACTGTTGGTAACCTTGACCCTTAGAGGCGCGAATGAGCTCCATAGCAGACATGTGATAGAGGAGAAGCGACCTAGCTTTGGAAGGAGAAAGACGTGATTGTCTTCTCTCCGGGGTCCAATCTCAATCCCCGCGGTGGAATTAAATCATGGCCTCGTAAATGATAAGACTTGATCAAGTAATAAAACCATAGATGTCACATTTGAAGACTGTCCCTGAAGATGTTGATGTTCCGGTGCTTTGTTGTCGCTGCTTTCTTTGCTGGCTTCATGGTGTTGCGTCAGGGTAACTTCTGACATGAACAGTCCTCTACGGAGATTCTGTCGCCACCGAGGGCAGTCCTGAGCCAAATTTTCCCAGCTGGAAGAGGCAATGCCAAAGCACCTGAGATCATTCTTGCAGACATCCTTGAATCGCAGCTGGGGGCAACCAACCTGTCTTTTACCAGACGAAAGCTCTGCATAAAGGATGTCTTTCGGGATTCGTCCATCATCAATCCAACAGACAGACACACACACACACACACACACACACATATATATATATATATATATATATATATATATAATATTATAAATTATATGAAGGGTATATTTATAAGTAAACAGTGGTCAATATGTTTATTAAATTAAGACAATGACCAGCTTAGCCCACGTCAGAACAGAAAAAGAAATCAGCCCTTAGAAGTCAACTAGGCAAAGAGATGGCGACCGAAGAACAGTAAGCAGTCAGCAACTCTCTCTCTCTCTCTCTCTCTCTCTCTCTCTCATATACCCGAGTATGCAGAAGGGTATATACAGTATGTAACACAACCCTACAGTGACCATTATAACCCCTCTTATGTACCTTCATAGGAGCTGTGTTGTATACCCTTTTCATTACTTACTTCTATTCTTCTTCTGACGTCTTTGACATCTAAGTTCTTCTAGGTCTCTTCTAACATCTGGTCTTCTCTTGGGGACTTCGTGTCTGGTCTTCCATTGGGGATTTCTCTTTATCAGAAGCCCTGTGTCATTGGTAGTTCTTAGATAATAACACAAGACTTCGATTTACTTAGATCACATTTTATTTCGAAATCCCCACCTGACTACCTGCGCAGATCGAGTCGGAGCGTGCAATACACGACTCACCACCGTCGTGGTTTCTCGCCGACTGACTAAAATTTATTTCTAATCTAAACCGGAAGAGGGTTTCTTCCACCGATTCTCACGGTATCCACTGGAAAGGATCAGGATGAGGTCAAGCCTTATCACTCATCCTTCAAGGCCGTGGGCTACAACTTATAACAGCCATTTTGATTTCTACACTACTATACATAAATATTAAGAATCTAATAATTATGTAACAGCTGCAACAAATATTTTAACAGTTCGATGCTATCTTCCACTTATTATAAGTAACACAAATTTATGGAAAAGCGCGGTGGTGTACTGGTTAGTGTCGTTGGAAATAGACTCGTCGACCAGAGTTCAAGTCTTGAACGAAGCCACAGTTCACATAGCTCTAATACCCTTGGGAATGGTATGAATCCAACTACTTTCCCTCCAGTTATGGGTAAATAGTAGGGCAGACAGGTTTCTTTAACTTTGGTTAGGCAACTAGTCTAGGAAAAGAAAATCTCTGAATTCAAATCTATTAAATCTCCGCTTGGGGTGGTCACTACTAGAATAGGCTCAGTCCTACTTAGTGATCTATTTCAATTTTTTTTAAATTGAAAAGAGTTACAAGAATATGAAAATCACAAGCGGTCCCCAAACACCGCATGCATATTCCGATCAAGGAAGGAGATGCCCTTGTTTGTCGCAGAATTTCCACAAACACAGTGATAAGGACGCCAAACGCCGTTGATTCCTGGAGTTGATAGAGACGCCCT
>CM042156.1:88582104-88609604 GCA_023376005.1 Doryteuthis pealeii | reverse complement strand
AAGAAGAAGAAGAAGAGAAAAGAAAAGAAAAGAGAAAAGAAGGAAGAAGAAAAAATAATACAAAGAAGAAGAAGAAGAAAGAAGAAAAAGAAGAAGGAAGAAGAAGAAGAAGAAGAAGGTAAGCAAGAAGAAGAAAGAAGAAGAAGGTACAGCAAGAAAAGAGAAGAAAGAAAGAAGAAGAAAAATATTACAAAGAAGACAGAAGAAAGAAGAAGAGAAAATAAAGAAGAAGAAGAAGAAGAAGAAGAAGAAAAGAAGAAGAAGAGAAGAAGAAGAAGAAGAAGAAAAAATATTACAAAGAAAGAAAGAAGTAAGAAGAAAGAAGAAGAAGAAGAAAGGTAAGCAAGAAGAAGAAGAAGAAGTAAGAAGGAAAAAGAAGAAGAGAAGAAAGAAGAAAGAAGAAGAAGAAAAATATACAAAAGAAGAGAAGAAGAAGAAGAAGAAAAATATTACAAAGAAGGAAGAAGAAGAAGAAGAAAAGAAGAAGAAGAAGAAGAAGAAGAAGAAGAAGAAGAAAATATTAAAAGGAAGAAGAAGAAGAAGAAGAAGAAGAAGAAGAAGGTAAGCAAAAGAAGAAGAAAGGAGAAGAAGGGTTAAAGCAAGAAAGAAGAAGAAGAAGAAGAAAAAAAAAAAGAAGGAAGAAGAGAAAGAAGAAGAGAGAAAGAAAGAAAAAATTACAAAGAAAGAAGAAGAAGAAAGAAGAAGAAGAAGAAGAAGGAAGAAGAAAAAATATTACAAAAGAAGAAGAAGAAGAAGAAGAAGAAACAAGAAGGAAGAAGAAAGAAGAAGAAGAGAAGAAGAAGAAGAAAAATATTACAAAGAAGAAGAAGAAGAAGAAGAGAAGAAGGTAAGCAAGAGAGAAGAAGAAAAAAGAAGAAGAAGAAGAAGAAAGTAAGCAAGAAGGAGAACAAGAAGAGGAACAAACAACAGCAAGAAGAAGAAGAAGAAGAGAGAAGAAGAAGAAGAAGAAAAGAAGAAGAAGAAGAAGAAAAAATAATTACAAAGAAGAAGAAGAGAAGAAGAAGAAGAAGAGAGAAGAAAATATATTCAAAGAAGAGAAGAAGAAGAAGAAGAGGTAAGCAGAAGAAGAAGAAGAAGAGAAGAAGAACAACAACAACAACAACAACAACAAACAACAGCAGCAGCAGCAGCATTAATTATTTATAATAATTTCTATTATTGGGATTATTCGGACTATTATCCTCATTTCTCTGAATGTTTGGGATAAGGCTTGATGAATAGTATTAGCTGCGTTATTCAGACTATTGTCCTCATCTTCATTGTTATCTGTTCAACGTTTCGGCCGATGTACCTCCTCCTCCCGAACTTCTTCGGGTATTTCTTGTCGGACTCGGGAACCTTCTTTTTGGACTCGGGAACCTTCTTTTTGGACTCGGGAACCTTCTTTTTGGACTCGGAAACCTTCTTGTCGTCATCGGAACCTTATTTTCTTAATCGGGAAAGCCATCACAACTTTGAACCCAAACCTTTATTCAATCCACGGGGGTATCCTGTTCTCATTCCGCTAACCATAGCTGGGGTAGTTTTGAAATAAATTCATTATTAATGGATACTCAGTTTTTTTTATAAACTCAATGTTTTTCTATTTAACCAGTCATGGATCCAGTTCGAAGAGAATGTTTCTTAGTTCGAGAAAGTTCTCCAGTGCTACTAGAAATCACGTGAAGAAGGCTGGAGAGCACATCGGCCGAAACGTTGTGTATATAACAATAAAGAATAGGAAAATAGTCGCCATAATCCAAATAATACAAAACGGTTTAGGTCAGTCGCGTAGCGCGCGCGGCTAGGAATCACAAGGTTCCTGGGTCGAGACCGGCCCTCACCAACTCAGCGTATGGGTAACACGGGAATTGTGCAATACAGTTTATACTCTAGATAGCCTAGATATTTATTTTAAGGGGGGGGGCGAAAATAAAGATGTTTTTGGTTTCTTTGTTTTAACGGCACATCAACCTTCGTGGGTTAGAAACAGTGTACATGATCTGGGTTGAAAATATGATAACAGGGGATGAATTGATAGAGTGGGCTGAAATGTTTGTAGGCTGAAAAGTTCATAGGCTGAAAGTTCATAAGATGTCATATCTGTTGTTGATGACTTACCTTAAATGACCTTAAATGCATTCTGTCTTTTTTGATTGTCTAATGCCTACTCCTGATGTTGGAAAAGGTCATAAATATAAGTGGCAATTTCTCGCACATCTTATACCTGTAGATAATCCAACAGTCTTCTCCCGACTTTCCTCCCTTTTGATTTCTCGTGTCTGTTGTGCGACACTACCAATTTGTTGACATTGGGTTGTATCCGATAATTCCACACAGAAATTTGATTCTTCGAGTTTTTTTCTTTCTTTCTTCTTTCTTTCTTTATTTATTTATTTATTTATAACTATTTCTTCTTAAATACTGCACTTTCTTTCTTTCTTTCTTTCTTTCTTCTTCTTCTTCTTTATTTCTTTCATCAACACTATTTGATTTTTATCTTTCTTTCTTAACATCAAGCCTTACATTATTTTTCTGTCTTCTTTGGTTTCTTATACGCTACATATTCTTCCTTTCTTTCTTCCTTTCTTATCTACACCATTTCTTTCTTTGTCCTTTTATAACTGTCTGCCTTATTCTATTTTCTTTCTTTCTTTCTTTCTTTCTTTCTTTCTTTTTTTTTATTTCATCTTTCTAACATTCAAGCCTTACATATTTTTCTGTCTTCTTTTCTTTCTTATACGCTACGCATTCTTTCTTTCTTTCTTTCTTTCTTTTTATATATTGTGCTTTCTTTCTTTCTTTCTTCTTTCTTTCAAACTATTTCAAAACTTCATTATATTTCTTTCTTTCTTTCTTTCTTATCTATACCATTTCTTTCTTTCTTTCTTTCTCTCTTTTGATTTCCTATCTTTCTTAACATTCAAGCCTTACTCTTTTCTTTCTTATACGCTACGCTTTCCTTCTTTCTTTCTTTTTTCTTTCTTTCTTATCTATACAATTTCTTTCTTCTCTTATATATTGTTCTTCTTTCTTTCTTTCTCCTTTTTGATTTCTATCTTTTCGTACATTCAAGCCTTACTCTTTTCTTTCTTATACGCTACGCTTTCTTCTTTCTTTCTTTCTTTTCTTTTTATATATTGTGCTTTATTTCTTTTTCTTTCTTTCTTATCTTTCTTCTTTTTATCTTTACCATTTCTTTCTTCTTTCTTATATATTGTCTTTCTCTTTCTTTCTCTCTTTTTGATTTCTATCTTTCTTAACATTCAAGCCTTACTCTTTTCTTTCTTATACGCTACGCTTTCTTTTCTTTCTTTCTTCTTTCTTTTATATATTGTGCTTTATTCTTCTTCTTCTTTCTTTCTTTCTTTTCCTTACTATACCATTTTCTTTCTTTCTTCTTATATATTGTTCTTCTTTCTTTTTCTCTCTTTTTGATTTCTATCTTTTTAACATTCAAGCCTTACTCTTTTCTTTCTTATACGCTACGCTTTTATTTCTTTCTTTCTTTCTTTTAATATTTGCTTTATTTCTTTCTTTCTTTCTTTCTTTCTTTCTTATCTATACCATTCTTTCTTTCTTTCTTCTTATATATTGTTCTTTCTTTCTTTCTTTCTCTCTTTTGGATTCTATCTTTCGTAACATTCAAGCCTTACTCTTTTTCTTTTCTTATACGCTCGCTTTCTTTCTTCTTTCTTTTCTTTCCTTTTATAATTGTGCTTTATTCTTTTCTTTCTTTCTTTCTTTTTCTTTCTTCTTATCTATCCATTTTCTTTCTTTCTTCTTATATATCTGTTTCTTCTTTCTTTTCTTTTCTCTCTTTTTGATTTCTATCTTTCTTAACATTCAAGCCTTACTCTTTTCTTTCTTATACGCTACGCTTTCTTTCTTTTTTCTTTCTTTCTTTTATATATTGTGCTTTATTTCTTTCTTTCTTTCTTTCTTCTTTCTTTCTTTCTTATCTATACCATTTTCTTTCTTTCTTCTTATATATTGTTCTTTCTTTCTTTCTTTCTCTCTTTTGATTTCTATTTTTCTTACATTCAAGCCTTACTCTTTTCTTTCTATACGCTACGCTTTCTTTCTTCTTTCTTTCTTTCTTTTTATATTTGTGCTTTATTTCTTCTTTCTTTTCTTTCTTCTTTCTTATCTATCCATTTTCTTTCTTCTTTCTTCTTATATATTGTTCTTTCTTTCTTTCTTTCTCTCTTTTGATTTCTATCTTTCGTAACATTCAAGCCTTACTCTTTTCTTTCTTATACGCTACGCTTTCTTTCTTTCTTTCTTTCTTTCTTTCTTTCTTATCTACACCATTTTCTTTCTTTCTTTCTTTCTTTTTTATATATTGTGCTTTCTTTCTTTCTTTCTCTCTATTCCAGCCTTACCCTATTTTCTTTCTTTCGTCCTTTCTTCTTATATACTGCGCTCACTTTCTTTCTTTCGCCCTTTCTTTCTTTCTCTCTCTTTTTGATTTCTATCTTTCTTAACATTTAAGCCTTTACTCTTTTCTTTCTTATACGTACGCATTCTTTCTTTCTTTCTTTTTCTTTCTTTCCACTTCATTAATTCTTCTTTCCTTCCTTTCTTATCTATACCGTTCTTTCTTCTTTCTTTATTTATGCTTTCTTCTCTTTTTAAATCAACATCTTTCTTTCTTTCTTTCTTTCTTTCTTTTAAATCAACATATTTCTTTTCTCTTTCTTTTCTTTCGTTCTTTTAAATCAACATATTTTTTCTTTCTTCCTTTCTTTTTAACTATCCCAGCCTTACCCTACTTTCTTTCTTTCTTTTTGATTTTTATCTTTCTTAACATCCATTCTTTCTTATACGCTACGCATTCTTTCTTTCTTTCTTTCTTTCTTTCTTTCTTATTATCTACCTCATTTTCTTTCTTTCTTTTTAATGGCTCTCTGATTAGTTCATCGCCTTAAGGTGTGTGTTGGAAATATCAGGCCACCTGGTGTTCAGGGTGTGTTAGAGAAATCCTGCACTAATTAGATATTAGTACGTATATACTATTTACATTTCTATGGATTTTTCAACGCCAGTGACAAAATCTGGCAAAGTTGTACAAGGTGAAAATAACAGTTCTGCCTGTAGTGTCCATTATGACGCTACACATTCTTCTGCTAATTCTGCTAATATTTAGGTTGTAGGCGCGTGGTGTAGGAAATGGACTCGTCGACTAGAGTTCAATTCCTGGACGAAACTGTTTGCATTTCATATGGAGCTAATACCCTTGGGAAATGTATGAATCCAGTTCTTCCTCCAACTATGGGTAATTAGCAGGACAGACTGGGCGCTTTAACCATGGCAAGGTAACCAGTCTAGGAGAAGGAAAACTCTGGATTCAGACCTGTTAAACTCCGCTTAAGAAATTGACCTTGTGTCGCATCCTGCTCGCGTGGAGGGGTTGGTAAATATATATATATTTAGGTTAGTTAGTTGGTTAGTTAGGTTTTATGGCATTTCAACCCTTGTTGGGTTATTTTATGCCGATGACGTTTTGTTTTATTCATTCTTGTTGGGTATTCAATTTTTTTCAAACTCAATTTTGTAAAGACAAATTTTTTAAACTCATTTTTTTAACTATCTAACCCATAGATTTCACCCTAACAGGTACCACTGCCCCAGGTGAAAGTAAACCTGGGAGTCATGGCAATGAAGGGGTATTCGACCCTCCCCATTTCTAAAACCCTCAGTCACCGCCTTCTAGCTCATGATAAAAGGGGCAGGAGGATTGTCATTAGGGTAATAGAGCAGGGCCAATGATATACGTGTTAGGGCTTGACGTAATTGTCCGGTTGATAGTGGGGGATTTTGAATAGTGCATTTATTTCTTGAAAGATGAATAAAGGGGGGAAAAAAAGAAAGATAATGAAAACAATGCCTGCAACTGGATTGTTTATAACTAGCAGGACCTATGGATATACCACAGTATGATAATTTAATTATTACAATGTTTGATATGTTTACATAAGAGCTATTGCTAAATAGTTCAATATGTATAAAGTATAATAATCTTGATTTCACCTCCTTTCACTATTTCTTTTTCTTTCTTTCCTTCTTTTCATCTTTTCATTATCTTCGATTGAAACAGATTAGTGTTATCGCTTCCGTGTGCTCACCACCTCTCTCTATCTTTCCCATACTCTCTTTCTTTCTTTCTTTCTTTCTTTCTTTCTTTCTTTCTTATTTATATTTTTTCTGTGTAGCATGTCATTTTTCTTCCCTTACTTTTTTATAATAAAAACAGAATGATTCGTTTTTAGCTGAGGTGACGACACTCTTACAAAAAAAGAATTTGGCAGATAAGCAACACCAGATAATCAGATTTTACATTTTTCCATTTCATCTTGGATGATTTGGACGATCTCATTTTCACCAGAGGGTGTTGAAAGATGATATCGGTCGTACTATTTAGGAAAAAAAAAACAATCGCCTTAGTCTAGCGCTAGTGAAAATGGGATAGACTCCCTTGCTGTCTGGCTGATACCGACTTTAGGCCACCCCGACTACTTTACTTACTATTTCTTGAAAGACGGAAAAAAAAGGAAAAAAAAAAGAACAAAAAAATAACACTGTGATGTGTGTGGCAAAGTGGGGAGCTGATGGTAGGCGTTACGTTCCACCTCAGACGCCAAAAAAATAATCTCTTTGGTTTAGTGCTAGTGAAAAGGGGATAGACTCCCTCGCTGTCTGGCTGATACCGACTTTAGGCCACCCCGACTACTTTACTTACTATTTCTTGAAAGACGAAAAAAAAAAAAGGAAAGGAAAAAGGAACAAAAAATAAACACTGGGGTGTGTGCGGCAAAGTGGGGAGTTGATGGTAGGCGTGACGTTCCACCTCAGACGCCAAATAAACAATCTCCTTGGATTAGCGCTAGGGAAAAGGGATAGACTCCCTCGCTGTCTGGCTGATACCGACTTTAAGCCACCCCGACTACTTTACTTACTTTTCTTGAAAGACGAAAAAAAAAAGAGAGAAGGAAAAGGAACAAAAAAACACTGTGATGTGGTGGCAAAGTGGGGAGCTGATGGTAGGCGTGACGTTCCGCTTCAGACGCCAAAAAAACAACCTCCTTAGTTTAGCGCTAGTGAAAAGGGGATAGACTCCCTTGTTGTATGGCTGATACCGACTTTAGGCCACCCAGACTTTACTTTACTTACTAAAAAAATTAAAAAAGAAAAAAAAAAAACACTGTGATGAGTGTGGCAAAGTGGGGAGCTGATGGTAGGCGTGACGCTCCACCTCAGACGCCAAAAAAACAATCTCCTTGGTTTAGCGCTAGTGAAAAGGGGATAGACTCTCTTGTGTCTGGCTGATACCGACTTTAGGCCACTCCGACGAAAAAATAAAAAAGGAACCAAAAAAACCTAAGAAAGCAGATGAATACAACGGTTACAAGACCGGATTGTTTCCACTGATGGAATGAACATCGGCTTCTCACCTCGTGGATATGATGTTTGATTACGTCTCATTGTTGATCTCGAAGGGGAGGGACAGGCGCTCACTCTCTAAGAAGTTTCTGCATTTTTATATTACCCCCCCCCCCCACTCGTTAATAAGCAATAATAACACGAACAACATAGACTGTTTACGCCCAACAGTGAATTATTCTTAAGTAGCGTTTATTCGCTTCTTAAACAAAGGTCGGCTGAAAAGTTCGTAGACTGACCAAAATACTCTCATGGAATGTGACCAAATTTGGTTTATTTTTCAACATAGTCCGTTACATAGGTTCAATCCTGGCCAAGGGCGTAAATAATATAGAATACTTAACATAGCTTAACACTTGCACCCGGTCATGGTTATCGGACTGAGAACAGTCTACTCCCGTGGTTTGATTAAAGGGTTCGGTTCGGAGTTCCATGAAGGCTCCCGATTACGATATCAAGTCTCCCGATGTTCAAAGAGAAGGTTCCCGAGTTCGAGAAGGTTCTCGATCTGTATTATTTAGATTATTCGGACTATTGTCCTCATCTTTATTGTTATATAAACAACGTTTCGATCGATGTGCCCTCCGACCTTCTTCGGGTGTTTCTTTTCGAGCTCGAGAATTTTCTTGAACTTGAAAAGAAACACCTGAAGAAGGTAGGAGGGCACGTCGATCGAAACATTGTTTATATAACAATAAAGATGAGGACAATAGTCCGAATAATGTAAATAATACTAATTATCAAGACTCATCTAAAAAAAATCAGAGAAATAGGTTAGAAAACAATAAAGATGAACACAATGAATAATCTAAATAATACAATTATCAAGACTCATCTAAAAGATTCAGAGAAATAGTGTAGATAACAATAAAGATGAGGACAATAGTCCGAATAATCTAAATAATACAAATTATCAAGACTCATCTAAAAGATTCAGAGAAATAGTGTAGATAACAATAAAGATGAGGACAATAGTCCGAATAATCTAAATAATACAAATTATCAAGACTCATCTAAAAGATTCAGAGAAATAGTGTAGATAACAATAAAGATGAGGACAATAGTCCGAATAATCTTAATAATACAAATTATCAAGACTCATCTAAAAAAAAATTCAGAGAAATAGTGTAGATAACAATAAAGATGAGGACAATAGTCCGAATAATCTTAATAATACAAATTATCAAGCCTCATCTAAAACAATTCAGAGAAATAGTGTAGATAACAATAAAGATGAGGACAATAGTCCGAAAAATCCGAATAATCTAAATAATACAAATTATCAAGCCTCATCTAAAAAAATTCAGAGAAATAGTGTAGATAACAATAAAGATGAGGACAATAGTCCGAAAAATCTAAATAATACAAATTATCAAGACTCATCTAAAAAATTCAGAGAAATAGAATCTCAAGACTTGTCCTAAAGGGTGTGTTACTGTTCGTAAATTAGGGTTGGCACGAAGATCTGTCTCTGGCTCAGTTATATGATGTACATGATAGTGCGTGACGTAATGGTTAGAGTCATAGGAAATGGACTCGTGGGTCAGAGTTCTAATCCTAGACGAGACTGTTTGCATTTCGCAAAGCGTTAATACCTTTGAAAAAGGTATGCACCTAACTACTCACTCTCCTGCTATGGGTAAATAGTAGGCTCTTTAACCTTGGTTAGGCAAACTTGGTTAGGCAACTGGTCTAGAAGATGGAAAACTCTGAATTCTAACCTGTTAAACTCCGCTTCCTAAATTGACCTTCAGTCACATCCTGCTCGTTCGGAAGGGTTTGTATATATATATATATATATATATATATATATATATATATATATCTTATTATAATGGAGATTGTGTGTTTTTCTGTCTGTAACCGAAACTATATTACTACTCAAGTCACAATTCCCTTAATTATTTACGGTCAAATTCTCCATGATTTCATTCTTTTAAACCTTCAGTTATTAATAAAATTGTTTTACCTTATTAATACTGTTGACCATATCTACGTGATATTTGATATTTACCGCGTACCCCACTTGTACGGGTCAGGCACAAAGTCCCTATTAACGTGGGACCACCCACGAGCCGAAGCTCATGGAGTGGCAGGTGCAAAAATTGCGTCTATCCCGTCGGCATTCCCCCTCAAGGGGGGCGCCTCAGGCACTGGGCAATAAACCCAGCCCTGCCCCTTTAAATCGAGGGGGCAGGTGTTGCCTGGGGGGATGGCCCCCTGGGATCGACGCTATTAAATCGTAAAGATCCAGGGCCGAAGCCACTGGACCCCGGCGTTGGCCGGAGCTACGTACTAATAACATGCAATTGTATTTATATATATAACAAAATAGCGGTTTACAGTTTGAACGAGAAGGCTAATTTGCATATTGATATTTAAAATTTTATTTTAATAAATATGTGCTTGGTATTATTGATTTCTAATTGTTTGGTTTTATCTTAAGAAATATAAACAAAAATCTCGTGGATAAATCTTAAAAGAAATTTATTTACAAGAAGAAATAACTGTAATATTATCCTTTACTTCCTATTTTAACTAAATAGTTAAATTAGGAAAATTTACCAATGAAAGAGGGGAGTAAGGGAAAATGATGGAATAGTTAGTTTCAAAGTTGTTCTATTTTTCGATTATACCCCCTCTGTTGCAGATCTTTTTATTTGCATTCTCAGTCAGTTTCATTAGCCTTTCTAATTTGATATGATATTTTATTATATCAAAACTTAAATACTTGCACCCGGAGGGTGCATATATTTGCTAGTATATATATATATATATATATATATATATATATATATATAGGATATACATAGTCATTTTATTTGGTAGTCAGGATTTTATGCGAGTAACTCGTGGCAAAGGCATCCATTTTCCTTTCCTCTTCTTCGGTTGCCAGATTTCGCAGCCCCATAGCCTCGTTTCCAATTATCAAACCTATTATTTGCTTGAAATATTTCAGGCTGGAGCGACAAATTCACACTCCACGAGGAAATGTTTAATAGTGCATGCCAAACACAGTACACTGTCAAACATTTCCTTGTGAAGTGTGGTGTTTTCGCTCCAATCAGAAAGAAATATTTCAATACAAATAATATGAGTGATCTGTTTGGAGAATACTAACATGGATGACATTTTATCCTTCTTGAGAGAAATAAAAATGTGTCGAAAAAATGGTGAATCGGATATGGGATACATCTGTAAGATTCAAGGTTATAATTGAACATACAACTCCGACAAGTGTTGAGAGACAAAACATTTTATATAATACAGCACATGAATAAACAAGATACATAAACAAGAGAAGTGTAGAATAGTGTACATAAACATACATACATAAAAAGACTGGAGCGTCCGTACATAGAAATCACTTACTAGGAGGGGTGGGACCGAGCCCCACCGAGAAAGGGGTAGACAGTAGTCTAACCCATGTGCTCGTTCCGGAGATCTAGCTAAAAGAGGAAGAGAAGTTTAAACTAGGCGCTTAAATACCAGAGGTCCCCTAGTGGGAACAAACGGCAACACCGCGGGAAGATAACTCTTCCTGGCAAAGGGAAGATAATCCCTACACATCCACGAGATACATTTACAAAAATACACCTGTAAAGGAAAAGTGAGTATCAACATTTGTCTCAAACTCTAACAGTTAAATAACTCACAGGATTATTATACAATTAAACAAACCAAACCAAATGAAGTTAATGAAAATCATTTATACCAATTTGAATATATTAAGAACTTGAAACAGAAACTTTTATCAAAATGACTTGTTTCAGCATTAAATGACCCAAAAAGGGTTGATATGCCATAAAACAAACAAACCGAACCAAATGAAGTTAATGAAAATATTTATATCAATTTAAAGATATTCGGAATTTGAAACAGAAACTTTTATCAAAATGACTTGTTTCGGCATTAAATGACCCAAAAAGGGTTGATATGCCATATAACAAACAAAACCAAACCAAACCAAAACCAAATAAAGTTAATGAAAATTATTTATACTAATTTGATGTTAATAACTTGAAACATAGAAACTTTTTATGAAAATGACTTCTTTCGGCATTAAATAACCCGAAAAGGGTTGATGTGTTGTAAAACATACAAACCAAACAAACTAATCATTATGGTACTAAAGAAAAGATTCCTCTTGTTCCAGACTTTTCTCAGTTGCTGCTGTTGCTGCTGCTGCTGTTGTTGTTGTTGTTGCTGCTTGCTGGTGCTGTTTTTCCGAGGTGACATTTTTGCTTGTAGTCAAGGTCATTTAGTATCACCCGGTGGAACTGCCAAGATTCATTAACTTCTCTCCATCCACAATTTCTTCCGGATCAATGGTCTCCTATGGTCAACATCTTCTTCCTATGTTATTTGTTCGGGTTTTTTTTTTCATTTCTAATCTAGGCGACTCATGAATTTGCTGATTTCCCGTTTTAACAGCAGTCCATGATGATATCGATGCTTCTATTTAGGAGGGAGGGAAGAATTATATTTACCAATTAATACTTATCTCCGTTATATCAAGGATTTGAAAAATTAAAAAAAGAATCCCAAAATATTATTGACTTGAAAATTTGACCGTGTATTAATTTATTGTTTTAAACTTAGAGCATCTTAAGCGTTACTGTATATATATATATATATATATATATATATATATATATATATATATATGATAAGTATGTAAACACGATGTGTTTGGATATGGCTTTTTGCCGACAATTTTTGGGGAATATGTGCTTAATTGAAGTCATACCTAATTTTGAAAGGCCTAATTAATTAATTATTAATGAATTAACTTTCAAAATTAGGTACGACTTTAATTAAGCACATATTCCCCCCCCCCAAAAAAAAAAAAAAAAAATATATATATATATATATATATACCCCCGCACGAGCAGGATGTGAGACAAGGTCAATTTCTTAAGCGGAGTTCAACAGGTTTGAATTCAGTGTTTTCCTTCTCCTAGACCGGTTGCCTAACGAAGGTTAAAGAGCCCAGTCTGCCCTACTATTAATCTATAGCTGGAGGGAGGGTATAATTCATATCTTTCCCACAGGTATTAGCGCTAAGTGAAATCCAGTTACCACATCCAGGATTTGAATTCGGGGTGATATATATATATATATATATATATATATATATATATATATATATATATATATATATAAGGCTCTCACAATGCAGATGTAAAGAAAAATAATAATACGGTAGCAATGGTGTTGTGTGTTAACCTGTATTTTATTCTTGAATTTTCGAGATAAAATCTCTTTTGCAAAAGATCACTGGAAATGAAGTAATCTAGTTATGGCATTTCTATTTAAATGAATTATTTTTTTTTTTTGAAAATGATGGCATTTTTTATATAACTGTATTCTCGTGTTGTATGTTTACATGAATGCGTAATTCACGTGAATCCGCAGTCATTTTTTAATTAAATAAAGATAGAGAGCCCATTCAATTGTGGCATATGGAAATACAATTGTTGCATTTGAATTATCAGAATAATAATCAATTACAATAATTGGTTATTTCCGATAAGTCTAACATGATCAAAGGGGAACCACTCTTGACTGATAAATTATTTATTTATTTTCCCATTAAACTAACCCCAAACCCTAACCCTAACCCTAAACCCTAACCCTAACCCTAACCTCGTCTTCTTTTTTCCTAGTAGATCAATAAATAAATAAATAAGTTATCAGTCAAGAGTGATTCCCCTTTGATCATGTTAGAATTATAGGAAATAACCAAATAATGTTTATTTTCAGTTGACTAAAAGAACTATAATGGTTAAATTACAAAAATACTAATAGTATCGAGTAATCGCTTGGTTACCTCATTTTAGGAATGACACCCCCCCCCCTAGAAAAACTAGGTACTTTTTACATTATTACAATTTTTCCTTAAGGGGACCCCCCATTTTTCGGCATACATATCGAGTAACTTTGACCCCCCTCAATACGCACCAGCCTTATAATCTATGCTATTTTTTGGACCATATGACATTTAGGTGTTACATAATTATTAGAGACCTAATATTTATGTGCACTAGTGTAGAAATCAAAATGGCCGTTATAAGCTGCAGCCCATGGCCTTGAAGGATTTGAATGACAAGGCTTGACCTGTCCTGATCCTTCCTTCCGGTGGATACCGTGATAATCGGTGGAGAAGACCCTCTTCCGGTTTAGATAGAAATAGATTTTAGTCAGTCGGCGATAAACCACGACGGTGGTGAGTCGTGTTATACACGCTCCGACTCTATCTGCGCAGGTAGTCTGGTGGGGGATTTCGAGAATAAAATATGATCAAAGTAAATCGAAGTCTTGTGTTATTATCTAAAAACTAGCAATGACACAGGACTTCTGATGAAGAGAAACCCCTAATGGAAGACCAGACACGAAGTCCCCAAGAGAAGTCCAGACGTTAGAAGGGACCTAGAAGAACTTAAGATGTCAGAAGAACAGAAGAAGAATAGAAGTAAGAAGTAAGTAATGAGAAGCGTATGCAACATAGGCACCCCTTTTGTGATCTCGATTCGTGGGGACATTTTTCCATTTACACCGTCAAAATCCGGTTAATTGTTAACAGGCAAATTTTAGAGTGTTTTTTTAATTATAAAACTAACCCCTAACCCCTAACCCCTAACAACAACCGGATTTTGACGGTGTAAATGAGAAAAGTCTCCTTGTGAGTCGAGATCGCGGAAGGGGTGCCTAAAGGTCATATGGTCCATTTTAAATAGATGAACATCTATATATCAATACTGGTGTTCCTAAAAAATACGATCATTATCATCTTGCAATAACCTCTGGTTAAAAATGAGACCGTCCAAATAATCCAAGATGAAACGCAAAAAATGTAAATCCTGTTTATCTGGTATTGTTTATCCGCTAAATTCTTATTTCGTGTGAAATTTTGTTTTCGGCATACATGTCAGGTAGCTACACTTTGACCTCCTCTTGGCTTACTGCATAGCTGCTAATATCCACGAGCAACTGAAGATTTTGAATGTTACTTGATATGGTGTCTGTGTCATGAGCAAAATCTAAATAAGAATAGTTCCTTCTGTCGTTGGGTTACGTGCTTCGTCATCCAGTCGGTTGGAATGATGAAGAAAAGAAGAGATGAGAATCTGACATTGTCTGGCTTCAAATCAGACGTTGTCGTCGTCGCAATATTCTCTTGTCTTGATCTGACACCTGCAGTTGTCATAGATCAGCTCTGTTTGGCTGATAAACAACTTTCTCTCCAATGTCATAGGACTTCAGGATCTTCCAAAGGTGATGATCGGCTTTTCGCTTCGGTCAACAGAGACTTTAATAAAGACTATTAAGCTGATAGAAATACTCATTTAGGATTAGACACACCTCATTACTTTATGTCGGCGGAGCTTAGATTTGTTTGTTTGTTTGTTTTGTTTTACGGCATATCAACCTCAGTGGGTCATTTAATGCCGATAAAGTTTTGAAATAAATCAATTCTTGTATTTGGATAATACAATTTTTTTATAAATACATTTTTCTATTTAACCCATAGATGGGACCCTAACAGGTAATACCACTCCGGGTCAGAGTGGACCGGGGAGCAATGGTGATGAAGGTGCTCCATATTCCCCAAACCTCCAAAACTGGAACCTCACCATCAGATAGAGTTTAACGTCATTCCCAGGACATGTAGACCCGCAGCCACCGCCTTCTAGCACCCATATGATAAAAAGGGGTTGGGGCTTGCCATAAAGGCAATAGGGTTGGGAAAATCATATAGGTGCTAGGGCTTGACGTGACCAGCCGATTGATCGGAGGGGGCCTCTCCAACCGCCCGTCTAGCCCAAGATAGGACCAAAGTGGAGTATTGCATGTTATGAACTGCTCATCCACCTGGGCTCTATCCTTAAGCATCACGGGTCGCCACCCACGGCCAACAGGTGGCCCCATTGGGGGAGTCTTACCCCTCTGCAGAGGTGCAGTCGGTGCATTCTAACGCCCCAGTCGACATGGCGGGTGGAGCTTAGAATAGAACGCTATATCTGTTATAGGTGATATACCCTATAGACTAATGGAATGCGCCGACGGTTACTATAAGTAACAGGGACAATTATGGCTTGGAGAATAAGCCAATGCGAGTCAGCTCATAACTCTATTTGTCGGACGTAATTCCCACTTCTCTTTACTGTAATTGTCTACTCTTTTGTTAATACATTTTCCTACATTTGTTACCCGTCGTTTGGTTCTTATTTGACCCCTTAAAACCCCATAACAATATCCTCTGTGACACTCCGCTTTGGCCCTTACTTAGGGGTAATTCCATGTCAAATCACCCAGAAAAAAATAAAATTGTCACCCCCCTTCAATTAGCTATGTTAACGTGAGACAATCCCCAAAATTTGAGCTTCCAATTCCAAAAAATGGCGGAGTTATGTTGATTTTTAATTCTCCAAATTTGAAGGAGGTTTACGATTGGCGATATTTTGTCATCTATTTTTGTCTTTAAAATGAGTTCTAGCGCTTCCCTACTACTAAAAATTGGTTAATAGAGGCAATTTTCCCCGGAAATCCAAATATGCTATTAAAAAAAATCTTAAAGTCAACCAATTTTAAGTTATTGATGATTTCTGATTTTTTGATAGCAAGATCAATATCCCGATGTGGCACTGCAACTATGACAATTTGTTTTCTCTTATTATTTCACATATATTGAATATTATTTGTACCAAAAAGATAAAACCGAAGCTACAACATCAGTTAAAATTTTGCAAATCAAAAATTATTAATAACTTAAAATCAAGTTCAAATTTTGGAGATTGTCTAACTTAGTCCACACCAGGAGAAAATTTCAGAAAAATTGAAGTGCAAAATTTTAACAAATTACATCAAGCACTAGCGCGTATATGATTGCCCCAACCCTATTGGCCTTATGGCAAACCCCCAACCCTTTTTTGTAATAAATGTACTACAAGGCGGTGACTGAGGGACTTAATATCCTCGGTATGACCTTAAACTCTATGTGATGGTGAAGTTCCATATCTAATTATCATGATTCTTGTACATGTTTGATTCTATAAAATAAACAAGCCACAACAATCGTCTTTAAACGTTTGCAATCCAAATTAAGGTTAGATTATTTGGGCTTAGGCAACCAGTCTAGGAGAAGGAAAACTCTGATCTCAAACCCGATTTATCAATTTAGAAACTGCCTTTGGTTACTCATGTTACTTTCATTCAACTGCTTATTTTGCGTAAATTCTGACAACTTGGACAATTTTAATTGTTTCTTGGCAAACACTGAATCAAGTCATTAATCCGCACCTCGGTGGTATCGAAGGTTATAATGCTTACAGATCACCAGAAGGAAAATAAAGTTTTGCGTTTAACAAAAAAGATTATGTTTTTGTTTTGTTTTTTTTTTTTTTTTTTTTTTTTTTTTTTTGTGTGGGGTTTTAATACTAGCAAGAATATGCACTCTCTTGGCGTAAATATTTAAGTTTTAATGTAAGAAATATATTAAATTAGAAAGCCTAACAAAATTAAATAAGAACGCATATAAAAGATTATACTTATTTTAACCATATTTTAATTGGTTTCTATATAAACTTCCTCCTAGGATTGGTTTTAATACAGAATCTGCGTTAAAAAAAAATATGTTTCTGTTCTTTGTTTTTATTTGGGTGGGTGGTGGTTACTAGCAAGAATATGCACCCTCCGGCCCTAAGTATTGAATATTTAATGTAATGAAATATATCAAACCAGAAAAACTAACGAAATAAGATAAGAACACATATAAAAAAATTACATTACATTTATTCCAATTATATTTTAATCGGTTTCTATATAAAATCATTCATAGGATTGATTTTAATATATTGGAGAATAAAATAATTATATTAGAGATCAATAACACCAAGTAATTATTTATTAAACCCGGTTTTGTTAAAACCAGCATGCAGATTAAACGCGCCATATATTATGCAAACCTTTATTTCTTAGTGATATATAAGACCCAATCCAGGATTATAAATGCACTAATAACATGGGCTGCTTTGAGACAAATCTAACTCAGATTTTCATAGAGACATCATTGATAAATAAGATTTATTCTATCTATGTATTAATGGTTTTGACTATAAATTGAATACTCATTGATAAACTTGCGCAATTCTTGAGGGCATTATGACGTAAACAGTGACGTAAACAGATAAACACCGAATCTCCATTATAATAAAAAAATTCGTAAGCATCAAATTTAATCGATTGGAATTTAGGATGTGCGACCTCGTGGTTTGTCTGTTTTCAGTCCTCTCCTCTAACAATTGGACTGTGCCGTGGTGTAAAATATGGCTCGAGTTCAGATAGCGTCCAGCGGAAAAACTGAAGAGACCTTTTTGTGCAATTTTGGCGTTGGAGGTGGGAAAGAAGTGGCGGCAAGAAGAAAAATATCCAGACTTGAATTCCCAGTTAATTTACCAAAATCAATATTGGATCGGGGAAAAATGATAGCTGTTGGCACGGGACGGAGATTTTGATTTACTGGAAATTCATCAAGTCCATCTCATAATTTTGGCAGATTGTTTGGACATAGGAAGAAACGAACAGGAATTCTGGCTCAGGTGCGTGTTGAATAGCGAAAACTTTTGGAATAACACTATTCTTCTATCTTTATTCACTTTTTCTTCCTTGTTCTTGTTCTTGTTCTTGTTCTTCTTGTTCTTGTTCTTCTTCTTGATATTATTATTATTATTATTATTATTATTATTATTATTATTATTATTATTATTATTATTGCTTTTTTTTTCATCCTTTTCTTTTTCCTGTTGTGTTGATGTTAATTTTCCTCAGGTGCGTAGGAACACCGAAAACTTTTGAACTATTCTTTCTTTCATTCATTTCATTATTTCTTTTTTTTCTTTCTTTCTTTCTTTCATTTCATTATTTATTTATTTATTTATTTCATTTCATTCTTTCTTTCTTTCTTTCTTTCTTTCTTTCTTTTCCTAATGTAATAGTGTCGTCACAGGTGCGCATGAACACCAAAACTTTTCGACTCAGACTATTCTTTCTTCCTCCATTTCTTTCTTTCTTTCTTTCGTCATTAATTAATTTATTTATTATTTCTTTCATTTTTCTTTTCTTTTTTCTTTCTTTCTTTCTTTCTTTCTTTCTTTTCTTACCTTTCCATTTTCTTTTATTCTTTTTTTTTCTTGTCATGGTGTTCATGTTGGTCATGAGTGCTTGAACAATAAAACCTTTCGGACGAACACTGCTCTTCTTTCTTTCTTTCTTTCTTTCTTTCTTTCTTTTTTTCTTTCTTTCTCTCTTTTCCTGATCTAAAAGTGTAACAGGTGGTACACCAAAAACTTTTGGACTAAAACTATTTTTTCTTCCTCCATTTCTTTCTTTCTTTCTTTCTTTCTTTCTTTCTCTCTTTTTCTTTCTTTCTCTCTTTTTCTGATCTAAAAGTGTAACAAGTGTTACACCAAAAACTTTTGGACTAAAACTATTTTTTCCTTCCTCCATTTCTTTCTTTCTTCCTCCATTTCTTTCTTTCTTTCTTTCTTTCTTTCATCATTCGTTTATTTATTCTTGCTCAGGTGCGCATTGAACACCGAACGTGTTTGGACTAACATTACACTTCTTTCTTCCTTCCTTTCTTTCTTTCTTTCTTTATTTCTTTCTTTCTTTCTTCTTATTTTTATCTTGTTTTTTTTTATCCTCTTTTTATTTTCCTCTTGTAATAGTGTTAATTTTCCCAGGTGCGTAGGAACATAGAAAACTTTTGGACTAATATTACTCTTCTTTTTCTTTCTTCCTTTCTTTCTTTTTCTTTCTTCCTTCTTTCCTTCCTTTCCTTCTTCATTTCTTTCTTTCTTTCTTTCTTACATCATCGTGATGTAAGGGTTATCAAACTAGTCTAGCAGATTCATGACTACTGAATTGCGGGTTCGATCCTTGTTGATGTCTCATACTTGCGAACCTGTGGCAAACTGGCTGGATAATTACCTACACTTTTCTTTTCCTGTGTAGATTTTGCTCAGGTGCGAAACCTTGGACTCACACTTCTCCTCTTTTTCTTTCTTTTTTTTTCTTTCTTTCTTTCTTCATTTCTTTCTTTCTTTCTTTCCGTTTCTTTCTTTTTTTTTCTCTTGAAATAGTGAAAATTTTGCTCAGGTGCGTATGAACAACAAAAACGTTTGAACGAGCGTTAGACTTTCTTTCTTCCTTTTTTCTTTCTTTTTCTCTTTCTTTTTTATCATTTATTTATTTATTACTAGAAGCGGCTACCCGGCATCCTCTGGGTAGAGGGGGTGCAAAAACTTTAATCTCGCAGATCCATCATTACTGAATAAGGAGTTGGATTATTATTATTATTAAAATCTCTACGTATAAAAGACTGGAAAAAAAGTACACAGACACTATGAAAAGAAAAATTAATGTCTCCTATTTTAAAATATTAAATGCAAAAAAATCTATGCTGTTACTATTTAAATTATATTTTTTAATTACTCTGGTTTACAAAAAAATATTTTTTTGTCTGAGGCAAGAATGTGAATAGGTGTTTTTTTTTACTAATTTGGGTGTGCTGAATCCAAATTTATAAAGTTTTGCTCTATCAAAAGTGTGCAATATCAGTGATATATATATATACACACACATACACACACAGATACACACACGCATATATATATATATATATATATATATATATATATATATATATATATATATATATATATATATATATATATATATTGATAATATGTTTTAAATTGCTGACAAAGAGTGTGCAATAACAGTGACACAACCACACACACACACCACACACACACACACACACACACACACACACACATATATATATATATATATATATATATGTATATGTATATGTATATATATATATATAGACAGCCACTAAAACTCCTCGTTTCTAAAGGCTAAATTTTGCGAAAACAAGGATTTTAGGTGCATTTTAGTAGACGATCTTTGATGCTATTTCCACAAACAATGGTGCAAGTAAAAGGTCTAATATTGGTATCAGTATACAGTATACTAACACACAACTTTCGCATAGATGGACAATTTGATATTTTTAAAAAGTAAAAAATCGATCTACCCAAATAATCATTTCCTGTATTTTTTTTTTCATTCTGATTTTCAGGGAATACACACACTTCTTACTATTTTCGTTTCTCCTTGGTAGCGTCATATTGAACTAAGCTAAATTAAGGAAATATATACACGTTATTACTGCGCATGTGTGCTATATATAAACAAGTGCTGCCCATAAGAAGAGAAAGGAGGTCACAGATTAACTGTCGTTTTGTATGATTTATGGAAATCATGTAGGACACTGCGTCACAATATCTTTAGTAAATAACATATCTTATGCCATTTGAAAATAGAAACTCTTACTTTTATACCAAATATACAAGTTTCTCTGAATGTTTGAGATGAGTCTTGATAATTAGTATTATCTGCATTATTCGGACTATTGTCCCCATCTTTATTGTTATTTGTACAACGTTTCGGCCGATATGCCCTCCGGCCTTCTTCAGGTATTTCTTGTCGGACTCAGGAACCTTCTCGGACTCGGGAACCTTCTTTTCGAACTCGGGAACTTTCCTCCCGATTGCTCCCGATTACGACAAGAAAAGTTCCCGAGTTCGAAAAGAAGGTTCGCGAGTCCGAGAAGGTTCCCGAGTCCGACAAGAAATACCTGAAGAAGGCCGGAGGGCATATCGGCCGAAACGTTGTACAAATAACAATGAAGATGGGGACAATAGTCAAAATGATGCAGATAATACAAATACACAAGCACTGTCAGCTGAGGCGTTTGAATACACCAACTGCACCTCTGCAGAGGGGTAAGACCCCCCCCCCCAAATGTGGCCACCTGTTAGCCGTGGGTGTCGACCCGTGATGCTTAAGACGGAATCTAGGTAGCTGAGCAGTCTATGACGTGCAACACTACACTTTTGCCCTTAGGTTAGACGGGCGGTCTAGGGGAAGACTCCCTCCGATCAATCGGTTGGTCATGCCAAACCCTAGCACCTATATGATTGTCCCAATCCTATTGACCTTATGCCATTAGCAAATAGAAACTCTTACTGTCATAGCAAATATAATTTGAAGAATTATTTGGATTCTTGATAAAGTAATTCGGGGTCAAACGTAGCGCTAATACCCTTGGGAAAGGTATGCTTCCATCTAATTTCCCTCCAGCTACTGGTAAATAGTAGGGTAAACTGGGGTCTTTAACATTGGTTAGGTAACCAGTCTAGGAGAAGGAAAACTTTTAATACAAAATTAAATTTGGTTGGTTGGTGGTTGTTTCCTTTTACGGGGTCATTCAATAAATGAGGTGAATTTTTGCCTATGGGGTTCGCAATAGGAAGCTCTCTTTTACAGTTGCACCTTTAATATATATATATATATATATATATATATATATATATATATATATATATATATATATATATATATGAGGTAGGTAAAAGGATGGTGAACAAGAAATGATGACACAAAACAAATCTAAGAGTTGAAACGTTTCGTCCGATTCATACGGACATCATCGGTCAAATGACTTTTATTGATATATATATATATATATATATATATATATATATATATATATAGGGTAAACTATAGACACGTGTTTCGAGGTATCACCTCTCATCAGTATAGTTATACGGTTTTTAGCAGATGCCTCTGGCTGGGTTCGAGACCCGAACGAACTTACGCTCGCCAAGCCTCTTACCCACACATCCACAGTCAGTCGCCAAGTATAGCAGGCTATTTAATCGCTATATTTCTAAGGGGAAATGACCTTCACCTAGAGTTCTCAAACTTTGTAAACAAAGTGAGATTTGGCTAAGCTGAATACGGTGAATCTGCAATTATATACCTCCTAAATATATATATATATATATATATATATATATATATATATATATATTTACGCAAATAGAGGAATGAATTAAATTACCATGACCAGACAACTCTGCAATTACCATGTGCGACATCCGGAGCACTGGACAGCTGTTTCAACCTCCTGAGGTCTCATCAGCTGTGCATACCACAATCTCCGCCACTAGAGATTGAACCAGTGACCACAGAGTGAATAGCAGAATATATATATATATATATATATATATTATATATATATATATATATATGCAAGGCTCTCCTATAAAAACGGATGTCAGCTCACTTGTGGCTGTAACATACATACCTATGTATGTATTCAGCAGTTAAATTCTACCCCCTTGCCTGCAGGTGACTAATGGACAAGTAGCTATGTACCCTGACTGATGAAAACCCGGCCGGAGGTAAACTACTAAGTCTAGCCACACTGAGAGAATATACCCCTTTTCACTATTGCTGCATCAGAGTTTTTTTGCTGAGGTGGACAACCACACCTACCACCAGCTCCCCACTTTACCACTCACATCAGATTACCCAATCTTTGCTACTCATGCACTGAGTTGGCGAAGGCCGGTATCGAACCTGCAACCTTGAAATTCCTAGGCGTGTGCCCTGCCGACTGAGCTTAACTGGTCCCTATATTCATTACACATGACCCATTGTACCATTGTGCCAAGTAAATTCTAACCAAAAATGCTTTATCACCACTTACCATTCCTTAACCTCTCGGCATAAAATAAGTCCAGACGGGTTGACATACCGTTAAAATCAATTAATCCAATAGCATTGTATTTGTATATATATTCATTACACATCACCCATTGTACCATTGTGCCAAGGAAATTCTAACCAAAAATTCCTCGTCATTTGAGCTATCTACTTACCATTCTTGAAAGTGTCTTTGACTTTAAAGAATTTCCCATTTTGAGCGAAGTATCAAGTGTCTACTTGAACTCAACACGTTCACTCTCTCTCTCACTCGATTACCTCCCTTGAAAGCTTTTTTTTCTAACCTATTTCACAGTTAGAGAGAAGAAACAGCCATAATATAAACTTTAGTGGACTATTGACTTCTCTGAGCGTAAATGATTCTAAACAAACATTAACAATCTCTTCACTTAAACAAAATGACCCTGCTTCAACGGAACGAAGAGACGGGATTTAATCTTTATTTAAATCTATTTCAAAATTGACCCTTGAAAATCACAATAACGAATAAGTTGGTGACCCTTGCTCTCAAAAGTTCAGAGATATTTTCCTTATTCCATGAATAATGGAATATGATAAAACATTATAATGTTTTATTATTTTCCATTATTTAGAATATTCCATAAAATAAGCACAAATTTGTTAAATGCTGTATTTTTATGGTTTTTGAGAAAACTCGAGGGTATCCTGTAGCTCAAAGAGTTGATATGATATGGAAAAACTGGGGTCATTTTTTTTATTCAGAAGTCAAAAACAGAAAATTGTGTTGCCCAATGTACTTTAGTTGAATAAAATTAGATGAGAATTTGAAATACAAAACAAAAATACTTTTTAATGTATTGTTCTATTGAATAAAAACTGTCAGACATTTGACAATTCTTTTAACATTCTTTTTATTTTAACAAAAAAAGGCACAAATGCCAATACATTACCAGTGAATCGGAAAATCATCAAATGGCTTACCTACAAAAGCAAAGAAAAAAATTAAAATTTAGTTTTGTCATCAAAATGGGTGTCAAATTGGACAATTATATTTCTTAATTCTAAATATTTGCTAATAATTAACACTCGTGTTCCAACAAAATATGACTTATCTGGTTAAAAATGATAAAACATTATAGTTTTATTATTTTCCATTATTTTCCATTATTTAGAATATTCCATAAAATAAGCACAAATTTGATAAATGCTGTATTTTTATGGTTTTTGAAAAAACTCGAGGGTATCCTGTAGCTTAAAGAGTTGATATGGTATAGAGAAACTGAGGTCGTTTTTTTATTCAGAAGTCAAAAAATAGTGAAAAACAGAAAATTGTGTTGCCCAATGTAGTACTTTAGTTGAATAAAATTAGATGAGAATTTGAAATATAAAACAAACAAAAACTTTTCAATTGAATATAATGAAAAGATGAAAAGAAAGAAAGAAAGAAAAGAGTGAGAGAGAATTAAATCAAGATTATTACACTTTTGACATATTGAACTATTATGAATTAAACAAATCAAACATTGTAATAATCAAATTATCATACTGTCGTAAATCCACAGGTCCTGCTAGTTTGTTGATATTACATGAAACCAGACAGCAAGTAAAAACGATTTGAACGTGTAAAAGTCTGATATTCCAAGTCAAAGATACTAATAATAAAAGACAATAATCAATTTTATTGTTTTTTCTCATGGATTCTGATGCGTTGAATTTATTTAAATCTATTTCAAAATTGATCCTTGAAAATCACAATAACGAAAAGTTGGTGACCATTTCTCTTCAACGTTCAGAGATAGTTTCATTATTTTCTGCATTATTAAGTCCTGTCGACTGGAGCTCTAGAATACACCAACTGCACCTCTGCAAAGGGGCGAGACTCCCTCCCGCCAAAGGTGCTATCTGTTGGCCGTGGGTGGTGACCCGTGATGCTTAAGGATGGAACTCTGGTGGCTGGGTAGTCTATGACTCCACTCTAGTCCTTACTTGGACTAGACAAGCGGTCGTAGAGACCCTCTCTGATCAATCGGCTGATCACGTCAAGCCTTAGCACATATATGATTATCCCAACCCTATTGCCCTCATGGCAAATTCCCAAATCTTTTAATCATATATGTTCTAGAAGGCAGTGGATGAGGGCCTTAGTGTCCTGGGTATTACGTTAAATTGTATCTAGTGATGAAGTTCCAAATTTGGAACTCTGGAGAATAGAGAGTACCCCTTCATCACCATTAATCCCATGCCCCCTTTGATCCGGAGTGGTAGTACCTGTTAGGGTCCTATTCATGGGTTAAATAGATTAAAAATGTGTAAAAAAAATGAGTTTTGAAAGATTGAATATCCAACAAGAATTAATAAAACAAAACGTCTTCGGCATAAAATAAACCAAGGTTTGACATGCCCTAAACAAACCAACCAACCAACCAACAATGAATTTTACAAGCTAGTGTTCATACATTCAAGACGAGACTAACTGTAATGACAAACGATAACACCTATAAACTTTGGAAAGCTTTATTCTACTCAGAATAATTGGTACACTTATTGAGAGTTTATATAGTCTAGTATTCCCTATATAGTTCTCTAAAAAGGGATGGTAATCATAAAATAGAGGAGGTAACTCTCAATTACTTATTACACTAACTGTGAACCCTTTGAGTTAATTGACATTTCATAGTTAACTCCGTAATATCGAGAATTTGATTTAACAATGAATCAGCACGATTACAGACCCCAAATTTTATCATTCAGTTACAAATTGGACTGGAAATGTTATAGATATATTTACCAACCCCTCCGCACGAGCAGGATACGACACAAGGTCAATTTCTTAAGCGGAGTTTAACAGGTTTGAATTCAGAGTTTTCTTTCTCCTAGAACGGTTACCTCGCCATAGTAAGAGCCCAGTCTGTCCTACTTTTTATCCATAGCTGGAAGGAGAGTAGGATTCATACCTTTCCCAAGGGTATTAGCGCTAAGTGAAATGCAATTACCACGTCCAGGATTTGAATATATATATATATATATATATATTAATATTACAATTACGTATAAGTGAATGAATTATTGTTATTATTTTGTTATTATTATTATTATTATTATTATTATTATTATTATTATTATTATTATTATTATTTTATTATTATTATTATTATTATAGTTTGTTTTTTTTTATATTCTAAATACATTATTATATTATATATTATTATATAATATATATATATTATATATATATATATATTATTTTATTTAAAAATATTATTGTTATTAAAGATAATTGTTGTTATGGTATATTATATTTATTATTTTTATTAAATTTTTATTGAAATGTTTTATTATTGTTATTGTCAATTTTTATATTATTATAATTATTGTTATTATTAATATTATTATTATTATAATTATTACTTATATTTATTATTGTTGTTGTTATTATTATAATTATTAGTATTATTGTTATTATAATTTTTATTATTATTAAATTATTGTTATTATTATTATTTATTATTATGATTATTCTGAATGACAATTGTTGCTAGAGTGAATGTTTATGCAAATAGTGTTAGTGTGGTTATAATTATGTGAAAATATTATTGGTTAATAAGGATGTATATTTTTGATTATTATTTTGTTTATCAGTAGTTATATTGTAATTGTGTCAATGGGGAGTGTAATGTGTGGGGGGTTTAAGGGGAATATTGTTATATATAATTATTATCAAAAATATATTATTATTGTTGAAAAATCTTGGTTAAATGGGTAAAGTGTGATAATCTGTTGTGTGTTGAGATCAAATGGAGATTATCATGTTACTAAATAAGTGTGTGATCTAAGATAAATTGTTAGTGGTCATTACAATAACAAAAACTTTATTTACAATGATAACAACCAAAAGGCTAGTTCATTTCTTGTCTGAATTATTTTTCTAATGTATTTGATTGCTTTTCTCTTACGGCTGCTGTTGTTGTTGTTGTTGTTGTCATCTAACTAAACATAGAGCGCGTATGCAGTGAGCTCCAGGTAAGGCCTTATCTGCCTGACGTCCAAGCTGAAACTGAGGACCCAACTAGGTCCCACGTGACTTCCCGTATTTCGCGGGCTTTCTGTAATATTCCATGGAAAGTCCCGCCGGTGATATGAAAAGGGGCGATCCCTTCAGAAATACAGGGGATTGACAATAATCTTATGCAACCACATAGATTATGTAAAACATAAATGTATCCATGTAGAATTATATACATATTGTTCTATGAACAAGCAGTATGTGGAAAGGGTACAAAAGGGAAAAAAGCTTACTTGACAAGTGTGGAAATATATATCCATATGGCCTTACTATTCCCTGGCGTGGTTGAGACAATGTTTCTACTATGCTAGGAACAGAGGCAAAATAGTCTGAAGAATAGGTTTCTGTGAACTGGACATGGGACAACCTACAGGTCAATTAATAGTGT
>CM042156.1:88571200-88573700 GCA_023376005.1 Doryteuthis pealeii | reverse complement strand
CCTAGCGGTTATATGAATATATATATATATCTTATATACATATATATACATATAAATTGTTTTTTCTTTTGGCCAAATACTGTACCAATAGATTATTTTTTTGTTGGTACGAATATCTTGTTCCTTTCTTTTTTTCAAAAATTTTTTTCTTCCTGGTTGATGTTTGGTAGTATATTTTTACAATCAAACTTTCTGCTGGGTTTTTTCTCTCCGCAAGGATCTACCAACACGCTTGGTATATTAAATTATATCTGTATCTATATATGTATCTATCAATATATATATATATATATATATATATATATATAGTTGAATGAAGTGACAAATTAAAGTTTTAGCTTTTATTCATTTATTTGGGAACGATATTACTACCGATGGTTTCCTGATAAAGCATTCATCAGGTAAACGAAATAGTTTTTTTTTAAATATATATATATAAAGTAGGTGGTATCAGCCGGACAGCGAGGGAGTCTATCACTTTCTCGCTAGCGCTAGACCAGGAGATTGTTTTTGCATCTGAGGTAGAGCACCACACCAACCGTCAGCTCCGTACTTTACCGCATTAAGTGAGAGTGAAAACTCGTAACTCTGAAAACTTTTAAGTTTGGGAACTCGTAAGTCAAGGTGCCACTGTGCTTGAATTAACCCTTTATCTAACAGAGCGCCCCAAAAACGCCCGACGATCAAAATGCCGACGCCCTGTTAACGCCCTTGATCGTCAACTCTTAGAAAATGGTTTAGAGGTTTTTTTTAAAAAAAGAGAAAGGAATTAAATGAATACATTTCAATTCAGTAGTAAAAGATCAGCGATACGATACTTAGCTTGTCAACCATTTCATCACGCTATTTCATGCCAAAGACATTTTGTTTTATTAATTCTTAAACTCAGATATTTAACAAGTTTTTCTTGAACTAATTTTGACCTATTTAACCCATAGATGGGACCCTAATAGGTAGAACCACTGTGGGTCAGAGTGGACCTGAAAGTAATGGCGATGAAGGGGTACGCCACACTCCACAGTGCTCCAAAATTGGAACTTCACCATTAGATGCAGCTTAACGTCATACCCAGGACAATAAGACCCTCAGTCACCGCCTTCTAGCACATATATGGTAAAAAGGGTTCAGGTTTGCCATGAGGGCAATAGGGTTGGGGCAAACATAGAGATGCTAAGGCTTGACATTTCACCAGGCTATTACGGATGACAGTGGTAGGTAAAGAGTTAAGCAAAGACGAAATCTAATCAATGACGTGCAACGGCGTTCTCAGAAGAAAGGTAGAATTCTTGGCGACTAGACGATCCATTTATGATTGGCACAAGAACACATTGAATAAAACAGTCTGTCTGTGTTAAAGGGAAATCTCTTAAGAGACCATCAGTATCCGTAAAAGAAGAAATAAAACAATTGGGACATGTTTGTGCTCGTGACCTATGCAAACCCACCAGAAATCAATAAAAAGGCCAGGTCACGAGTTAGAAATTCCGCACCAGACAGTTTTGGAAAAATTCTGCGGAAATGGTTGGAAATGATTCTTTACACTCTGCAATTCTTCTTTTCTTTTTTTTTCTTTTTTTTTTTTTTGTTTTTTTTTTTTTGTTTTAATGGCATATCAACCTACGTGGGTTACTTAATGCCAAAGAATGGTTGGTTGTTTTGTTTTACGTCATATCAACCCTTTTCAGGTTATTTAATGCCGAGTCATGTCTTTATAATAAACTAAGGACTCAGATTACTTAAAGTGTCTGTTGTTGTTTTCGTAGTCACCCAATCAGGTATTGAACAGGATCATCACTGCTTAACTTCGATGATCAAGCGGGAACCGATGCTTTCAGTGTGACTTGACTGTAATCTTTCTTTCGAGTCATTTAATGTCGAATCAAGTCAATTTTATTAAAAAATGGACTCAGGTTGCTTAAAGTACCTGTTGTTGTTTAAGTAGTCACCCAATCAGGTGTTGAACAGGCTCATCGTTGCTTAACTTCAGTAGAACAGTAGTGGTAATATTTAAGCCATATTTGGGGAGCTGCAGTTATAGCAAATTCCAAGGGATCAAGACATAATCACATTCGATGGTTTCTGTATAGAAATACTAGGGCATTGTGAAAATAATGTTGGGTTCGGAGAGCGTTTTATTTTCAACTCTTAGTTGACCTAGTTGCAATAATAAAATCCAACCAGCCAACCAACCAACCAGCTTAGTTACCTTAATCAACTTCAAATGTTTATCGTGACAATATCTTAAACGTTTTTTTTTAAATACATCTTTAAAACTATCAATTCCATTTGTAGACACCCTATACCTAAAAACAGCAATATATATATATTAGCTCAGTCGGTAGAGCGTTCGGCTAGAAACCACAAGGTTCTTAGTTCGATACCGGCTCCTCGCCAACTCAGCGTATGAGTAGCACAGGGATCTGTGCGGTAAAGTAAGGAGCTGATGGTAGGTGTGGCGCTCCACCTCAGACGCCAAAACAATCTCCTTGGTCTGGCGCTA
>CM042156.1:88548700-88566200 GCA_023376005.1 Doryteuthis pealeii | reverse complement strand
AATTGACATAGGCTAGAAACTGTCTGTAAGCAAAAGCCATTGACTTCAAATTCACGCTACCCTAACTTGGATATATATGCTCTATCCAATATATATATATATATATATATATATATATAAAAACAATTTTTTTTGTGATGAAACAAAAAATACAGTGCTCAATCACAAATTGTGAGAGCTATATATATATATATATATATATATATATATATATAAGTAATTGGTAACTTGCTTGAAGCATTGTTAAGTATGTTATAATATATTAATAATTTGAAGGCAATACAATGCGTATAAAAATAAAAACAAAAAGATGTTGTTTTTGTCTGTATTTGTCTGGTATTTGTCATATATATATATATGGTTAAACTTCGTCAAAATTAAAACGGAATCTTATTTGGTGGTGATCCATGACAGTTTAACTACAGTGTATGAATATCTGGGGTTATGTCATGGCTAACAGTCAGACGGCGAGGGGGTTTACATACATATCTACCAACCCCTCCGCACGAGCAGGATGCGACACAAGGTCAATTTCTTAGGCGGGGTTTAACAGGTTTGAATTCAGAGTTTTCCTTCTCCTATACCGGTTGCCTAACCAAGGTTAAAGAGCCCAGTCTGTCCTACTATTTACCTATAGCTGGATGGAGAGTAGGATTCATACCTTTCCCAAGGGTATTAGCGCTAAGTGAAATGCAATTAGCACGTCCAGGACTTGAACTCGGGGCGACGAGTCCATTTCCCATGACTTTAACCACTACACCAGGCGCTTCCTGTATATCCCCTTTTCACTAGCGCTAGACCAAGGAGATTGTTTTTTAGCGTCTAAGGTGGAGCGCCACACCTACCACCAGCTCCTCATTTTACCGCGCAGATCACTGTGCTACTCGTACGTTGAGTTAGCGAGGACTGGTATCGAACTAGGAACCTTGAGGTTCCCAGCCGAACACTCTACCGACTGAGCTAAACAGGTCCACTTTTGTAGTAATTGGTTTTAACAATGTGATCATCATTGGGGATCATGTTGTATGGTATTGATTGGGTTCATAGATTCTATATTCTATGGTATAATTTCATTTCCTTCAAAAAGGACAGAATGTCTTTTATGTTGACATTTTCAAATAGATCTTTCATAATATATGATAATTGATAACTTGCTCATATTCAGAACAATATTTACACTTTCAATGAGAAAGAAAAACTTAACAAACCGTGATTTGGCTTTTATAAATTTATTTCAACCAGAACTCAATAAATGAGCCCAGTTTCATCAGACAGCCAACTACATAACCACCAAACTCTCCGCATGAGTAGGATGCGACAGAAGGTCAGTTTCTTAAGCGGAGTTTAACAGGTTTTAATTCAGAGTTTTCCTTCTCCTAGATTGATTGCCGAACCAAGATTTAAGTGCCTAGTCTGGCTACCTATTTACCCATAACTGGAGGGAAAATAGTTGGAAACATACCTTTACACAATCACTCACACATGTAAGTACATCAAATTACCAAGACATCTGTACAATCATGAGAGAGCGTGATTAACGTGTATCGCGTTATCGTTCATAGAAATAGAATCCCGGCCGAGTTATCTCTCTCGGTNGTGCTAGGCTTGACGGACATTCATGATATAGTAGTTAACATCATACCCAGACAACTAAACCCTCAGCCACGTGCCTTTCTAGCATAAAAAGGGTGGCGGTTTCCCATAAGGCAATAGTGGTGACAATCATATAGGGTAGGCCTGACTGACATCATAATAAGTTAACATCATACCCAGGACAATAAGACCCTTCAGCCACTGCTCTAGCATAAAAAGGGTTGGGGCTTTGCCATAAGGGCAATAGGGTGGACAATCATTATGGTGCTAAGGGCTTACGTGACCATCAGATAGAGTTAACATCATACCCAGCGACAATAAGACCCTCACCACTGCCTTCTAGCATAAAAAGGGTGCGCGGGTTTGCCATGAAGGGCCAATAGGGTTGGACAATCATATAGGTGCTAGGCTTGACTGTGAAACCATCAGATAGAGTTTAACCATCAACCAGGACAATAAGACCTCACCACTGCCTTCAGCATAAAAAGGGGTTGGGTTGCCATAAGGGCAATAGGGTTTGACAATCATATAGGTGCTAGGCTTGACGTGACCACAGATAAGTACATCTATACCCACGGACAATAAGACCCTCAGCCACTGCCTTCTAGCATAAAAATGGGGGTGCCATAAGGCAATAGGGTGGGATCAATCATATAGTGTCAGGGCTGACGTGACACATCAGAAGAGCTTAACGTCATAACCCAGGACCAATAAGACCCTCAGCCACGCCTTCTACCATAAAAAAGGTCTGGGGTTTGCCATAAGCAATAGCTTGGACAACATATAGGTGCTATGCGGCTTGACGTGACCAATCAGATAGAGTGTTAACTCATACCCAGCGATCAATAAGACCTCAGCCCACTGCCTTCTAGCATAAAAAGGTTGGGTTTGCCATAAAGGCAATAGTTGGACAATCATATAGGTGCTAGGCTTGACTACCATCAGATAGAGTTTAACATCATACCCAGGACAATAAGACGCCTCCAGCCACTGTCCTCTCTAGCATAAAATAGGTTGGGGTTGCCATAAGGCAAAAGGTTACAATCATATAGGTGCTAGGGCTTGACTGCAATCAGATAGAGTTTAACTGTCATACCCAGACAATAAGACCCTCAGCACTCGCTTTCTAGCCATAAAAGGTTGCGGTGCCATAAGGGCAATAGGTGGACAATCATATGTGCTAGGCTGACGGACCATCAGATAGACGTTTAACATCATACCAGGACAATAAGACCCTCAGCCACTCGCCTCAGCATTAAAAAGGTTGGGGTTGCCATAAGCAATAGGTCGGACAATCAATAAGGTGCTAGGCTGACGTGACCATCGATAGGTTTAACATCATACCCAGACATAAACCCTCACCCACTGCCTATCTAGCATAAAAAGGTTGGGGTTTGCCCATAAGGGCGAATAGTGGGACAGATCATATAGCTGCTAGGCTTCACTGACAATCAAAGAGTTAACATCATACCCCAGACAAAAAACCCTCAGCCACTGCCCTTCTAGCATAAAAAGGTTGGGGCTTGCCATAAGGGCAATAGGCGTTGGACATCATTATATGTCTAGGCGTTGACGTGACAATCAGATAGATTTAACAATCATACCCAGGACAATAAGCCCTCAGCACTGCCTTCTACCATAAAAGGTGGGGGTTGCCATAAGGCAATAGGTTGGGACAATCATAGATGCTAGGCTTGATCTGACAAGTCAGATAGAGTTTAACATCATACCCAGACAATAAACCCTCAGCCACTGCCTTCTAGCATAAAAAGGTTGGGTTTGCCTAAAGGGCAATAGCGTTGGGACAAATCATATTAGGTCTAGGGCTTGACGTGACATCAATAGAGTTTAACATCATACCAGGACAATAAGACCCTCAGCTCACTGCCTTCTAGCAATAAAAGTTGGGGCGTTTGCCATAAGGGCAATAGATTGGGACACATCATATAGGCTAGGGCTTGACGTGCCATCAGATAGATGTTTAACATCATACCACGACAATAAGAACCCTCAGCCACTGCCTTCTAGCCATAAAAAGGTTGGGGGTTGCCCATAAGGGAATAGGTGACAATCATATAGGTGCCAGGCTTGACTGACAATCAGATAGAGTTTAAATCATCATACCCAGGAAATAAGACCTCAGCCACTGCCTCTAGCACAAAAATTGGGTTGCCATAAGCGCAAATTGGTGGACAATCATTATAGTTGGCTAGGCTTACTACACAATCAGATAGAGTTAAACATCATACCCAGCACAATAAGACCTCAGTCCACTGCCTGTCTGCATAAAAAAGCGGTTGCGGGTCGCCATCAAGGCAATAGGTTCGGACAAATCATTAGCTGTACTAGGCTTGACGGACAATCAGATAGAGTTAACATCATACCAGGACAATAAGACCCTCAGCACTCCTCTAGCATAAAAAGGTGGGGTTTCCTATAAGGCCAATAGGGTTGCGGACAATCATATATGTGCTAGGCTTGACGGACCATCAGATAAGTAACATCATACCCAGGACAATAAGCCCTCAGCCACTGCCTTCACATAAAAAGGCTTGGGTTTCCCATAGCGCAATAGTGTTGGACATATTCATATAGTGCTAGGGCTGACGTGACAATCAATAGAGTTAGCTCATACCCAGCGACAAGAACCCTCATCCACTGCCTCTAGCGATAAAAAGGTTGGTGTTTGCCATAAGGCAATTAGGGTGGACAATCATATAGGTGCTAGGCTTGACTGTGACCATCAGATAGAGTTAACATCTACCCAGACAATAGACCCTCAGCCACTGCCTTCCTAGCCATAAAAAGCGTTGGGTTTGCCATAACGTGCAATTTAGGTTTGGGACAACATATAGTGCTAGCCTTGACTGACAATACAAATAGAGTTTAACATCATACCCAGACAATAAACCCTCAGCCACTGCCTTCTAGCATAAAAAGGTTGCGGGGTTTGCCATAAGCGGCAAATACGGTTGCGGAACCAATCAATATGTGCTAAGCTGACTGACAACAGATAGCAGTTTAACATCAACCCAGGACAATAAGACCCCAGCCACTGCCTGTCTAGCATAAAAAGGTTGTGGGTTTTCATAAGCAATAGGGTTGGACAATCATATAGTGCTAGGCTTGACGTGACCATCATATAGAGGTATTAACATCATAACCCAGACAATTAAGACCCTCAGCCACTGCCTCTAGCATAAAAAGGGTTGCCGTTGCCATAAGCCAATAGGTTGGGACAATCATTAGTGCTGGGCTTGAGTGACAATCAAAGGTTAACATCATACCCAGGACAATAAACCCCACCACTGCCTTCTAGCATAAAAAGGTGGGGGTTGCCATAGGGCAATAGGGTTGGGACAATCATATAGGTGCTTAGTGCTTGACTGACCAATCAATAGAGTTTAACATCATAGCCAGGGACAATAAGACCCTCATCCACTGCCCTTCCTAGCAATAAAAAGGGGGTTTCCATAAGCGTGCAATAGGCTGGGATTCGGGGACAATCATATAGGTTCTAGCTGACTGACAATCAGAAAATAGAGTTTAACATCATTACCCAGGACAAGAAGACCCTCAGGCCACTTGCCTTCTTAGCATTAAAAAAAGGTTTTGCGGGGGGCAGGGGGAGGCTGACGGGCCGAGGGGCGCGGGGCCGGTGGGTTTGCCATAAGGGCAATAGGTTGGATCAATTCATATAGGCTAGGGCTGAGTGACAATCAGAAGAGTTTAACATCATACCCAGACAATAAGCACCCTCAGCCAAACTGCCTTTCTAGCATAAAAATGGGTTGGGGAGGTGTTTTGCCATTAAGGGCATAGGGTTGGACAATCATATAGGTGCTAGGGCTTGACGTGACCATCAGATAGAGTTTAACATCATACCCAGGACAATAAGACCCTCAGCCACTGCCTTCTAGCATAAAAAGGGTTGGGGGTTTGCCATAAGGGCAATAGGGTTGGGACAATCATATAGGTGCTAGGGCTTGACGTGACAATCAGATAGAGTTTAACATCATACCCAGGACAATAAGACCTCAGCCACTGCCTTCTAGCATAAAAAGGGTTGGGGTTTGCCATAAGGGCAATAGGGTTGGACAATCATATAGGTGCTAGGGCTTGACGTGACAATCAGATAGAGTTTAACATCATACCCAGGACAATAAGACCCTCAGCCACTGCCTTCTAGCATAAAAGGGTTGGGGGTTTGCCATAAGGGCAATAGGGTTGGGACAATCATATAGGTGCTAGGGCTTGACGTGACATCAGATAGAGTTTAACATCATACCCAGGACAATAAGACCCTCGCCACTGCCTTCTAGCATAAAAGGGTTGGGGGTTTGCCATAAGGGCAATAGGGTTGGGACAATCATATAGGTGCTAGGGCTTGACGTGACATCAGATAGAGTTTAACATCATACCCAGGACAATAAGACCCTCAGCCACTGCCTTCTAGCATAAAAAGGGTTGGGGGTTTGCCATAAGGGCAATAGGGTTGGGACAATCATATAGGTGCTAGGGCTTGACGTGACCATCAGATAGAGTTTACATCATACCCAGGACAATAAGACCCTCAGCCACTGCCTTCTAGCATAAAAAGGGTTGGGGGTTTGCCATAAGGGCAATAGGGTTGGGACAATCATATAGGTGCTAGGGCTTGACGTGACAATCAGATAGAGTTTAACATCATACCCAGGACAATAAGACCCTCAGCCACTGCCTTCTAGCATAAAAAGGGTTGGGGGTTTGCCATAAGGGCAATAGGGTTGGGACAATCATATAGGTGCTAGGGCTTGACGTGACAATCAGATAGAGTTTACATCATACCCAGGACAATAAGACCCTCAGCCACTGCCTTCTAGCATAAAAAGGGTTGGGGGTTTGCCATAAGGGCAATAGGGTTGGGACAATCATATAGGTGCTAGGGCTTGACGTGACAATCAGATAGAGTTTAACATCATACCCAGGACAATAAGACCCTCAGCCACTGCCTTCTAGCATAAAAAGGGTTGGGGGTTTGCCATAAGGGCAATAGGGTTGGGACAATCATATAGGTGCTAGGGCTTGACGTGACCATCAGATAGAGTTTAACATCATACCCAGGACAATAAGACCCTCAGCCACTGCCTTCTAGCATAAAAGGGTTGGGGGTTTGCCATAAGGGCAATAGGGTTGGGACAATCATATAGGTGCTAGGGCTTGACGTGACAATCAGATAGAGTTTAACATCATACCCAGGACAATAAGACCCTCAGCCACTGCCTTCTAGCATAAAAAGGGTTGGGGGTTTGCCATAAGGCAATAGGGTTGGGACAATCATATAGGTGCTAGGGCTTGACGTGACCATCAGATAGAGTTTAACATCATCCCAGGACAATAAGACCCTCAGCCACTGCCTTCTAGCATAAAAAGGTTGGGGTTTGCCATAAGGGCAATAGGGTTGGGACAATCATATAGGTGCTAGGGCTTGACGTGACCATCAGATAGAGTTTAACATCATACCCAGGACAATAAGACCCTCAGCCACTGCCTTCTAGCATAAAAAGGGTTGGGGGTTTGCCATAAGGGCAAATAGGGTTGGGACAATCATATAGGTGCTAGGGCTTGACGTGACAATCAGATAGAGTTTAACATCATACCAGGACAATAAGACCCTCAGCCACTGCCTTCTAGCATAAAAAGGTTGGGGTTTGCCATAAGGGCAATAGGGTTGGGACAATCATATAGGTGCTAGGGCTTGACGTGACCATCAGATAGAGTTTAACATCATACCCAGGACAATAAGACCCTCAGCCACTGCCTTCTAGCATAAAAAGGGTTGGGGGTTTGCCATAAGGCAATAGGGTTGGGACAATCATATAGGTGCTAGGGCTTGACGTGACAATCAGATAGAGTTTAACATCATACCCAGGACAATAAGACCCTCAGCCACTGCCTTCTAGCATAAAAAGGTTGGGGTTTGCCATAAGGGCAATAGGGTTGGGACAATCATATAGGTGCTAGGGCTTGACGTGACCATCAGATAGAGTTTAACATCATACCCAGGACAATAAGACCCTCAGCCACTGCCTTCTAGCATAAAAAGGGTTGGGGTTTGCCATAAGGGCAATAGGGTTGGGACAATCATATAGGTGCTAGGGCTTGACGTGACAATCAGATAGAGTTTAACATCATACCCAGGACAATAAGACCCTCAGCCACTGCCTTCTAGCATAAAAAGGGTTGGGGGTTTGCCATAAGGGCAATAGGGTTGGGACAATCATATAGGTGCTAGGGCTTGACGTGACAATCAGATAGAGTTTAACATCATACCCAGGACAATAAGACCCTCAGCCACTGCCTTCTAGCATAAAAAGGGTTGGGGGTTGCCATAAGGGCAATAGGGTTGGGACAATCATATAGGTGCTAGGGCTTGACGTGACATCAGATAGAGTTTAACATCATACCCAGGACAATAAGACCCTCAGCCACTGCCTTCTAGCATAAAAAGGGTTGGGGTTTGCCATAAGGCAATAGGGTTGGGACAATCATATAGGTGCTAGGCTTGACGTGACAATCAGATAGAGTTTAACATCATACCCAGGACAATAAGACCCTCAGCCACTGCCTTCTAGCATAAAAAGGGTTGGGGGTTTGCCATAAGGGCAATAGGGTTGGGACAATCATATAGGTGCTAGGGCTTGACGTGACAATCAGATAGAGTTTAACATCATACCCAGGACAATAAGACCCTCAGCCACTGCCTTCTAGCATAAAAAGGGTTGGGGTTTTGCCATAAGGGCAATAGGGTTGGGACAATCATATAGGTGCTAGGGCTTGACGTGACAATCAGATAGAGTTTAACATCATACCCAGGACAATAAGACCCTCAGCCACTGCCTTCTAGCATAAAAAGGGTTGGGGGTTTGCCATAAGGGCAATAGGGTTGGACAATCATATAGGTGCTAGGGCTTGACGTGACAATCAGATAGAGTTTAACATCATACCCAGGACAATAAGACCCTCAGCCACTGCCTTCTAGCATAAAAAGGGTTGGGGGTTTGCCATAAGGGCAATAGGGTTGGACAATCATATAGGTGCTAGGGCTTGACGTGACCATCAGATAGAGTTTAACATCATACCCAGGACAATAAGACCCTCAGCCACTGCCTTCTAGCATAAAAAGGGTTGGGGGTTTGCCATAAGGGCAATAGGGTTGGGACAATCATATAGGTGCTAGGGCTTGACGTGACCATCAGATAGAGTTTAACATCATACCCAGGACAATAAGACCCTCAGCCACTGCCTTCTAGCATAAAAAGGGTTGGGGGTTTGCCATAAGGGCAATAGGGTTGGGACAATCATATAGGTGCTAGGGCTTGACGTGACAATCAGATAGAGTTTAACATCATACCCAGGACAATAAGACCCTCAGCCACTGCCTTCTAGCATAAAAAGGGTTGGGGGTTTGCCATAAGGGCAATAGGGTTGGGACAATCATATAGGTGCTAGGGCTTGACGTGACCATCAGATAGAGTTTAACATCATACCCAGGACAATAAGACCCTCAGCCACTGCCTTCTAGCATAAAAAGGGTTGGGGGTTTGCCATAAGGGCAATAGGGTTGGGACAATCATATAGGTGCTAGGGCTTGACGTGACAATCAGATAGAGTTTAACATCATACCCAGGACAATAAGACCCTCAGCCACTGCCTTCTAGCATAAAAAGGGTGGGGGTTTGCCATAAGGGCAATAGGGTTGGGACAATCATATAGGTGCTAGGGCTTGACGTGACCATCAGATAGAGTTTAACATCATACCAGGACAATAAGACCCTCAGCCACTGCCTTCTAGCATAAAAAGGGTTGGGGGTTGCCATAAGGGCAATAGGGTTGGGACAATCATATAGGTGCTAGGGCTTGACGTGACAATCAGATAGAGTTTAACATCATACCCAGGACATAAGACCCTCAGCCACTGCCTTCTAGCGTAAAAAGGGTTGGGGGTTTGCCATAAGGGCAATAGGGTTGGGACAATCATATAGGTGCTAGGGCTTGACGTGACCATCAGATAGAGTTTAACATCATACCCAGGACAATAAGACCCTCAGCCACTGCCTTCTAGCATAAAAAGGGTTGGGGGTTTGCCATAAGGGCAATAGGGTTGGGACAATCATATAGGTGCTAGGGCTTGACGTGACAATCAGATAGAGTTTAACATCATACCCAGGACAATAAGACCTCAGCCACTGCCTTCTAGCATAAAAAGGGTTGGGGTTTGCCATAAGGGCAATAGGGTTGGGACAATCATATAGGTGCTAGGGCTTGACGTGACCATCAGATAGAGTTTAACATCATACCCAGGACAATAAGACCCTCAGCCACTGCCTTCTAGCATAAAAAGGGTTGGGGTTTGTCATAAGGGCAATAGGGTTGGGACAATCATATAGGTGCTAGGGCTTGACTGACCATCAGATAGAGTTTAACATCATACCCAGGACAATAAGACCCTCAGCCACTAGCATAAAAAGGGTTGGGTTTGCCATAAGGGCAATAGGGTGGGACAATCATATAGGTGCTAGGGCTTGACGTGACAATCAGATAGGTTTAACATCATACCCAGGACAATAAGACCCTCAGCCACTGCCTTCTAGCATAAAAAGGGTTGGGGGTTTGCCATAAGGGCAATAGGGTTGGGACAATCATAGGTGCTAGGCTTGACGTACCATCAGATAGAGTTTAACATCATACCCAGGACAATAAGACCCTCAGCCACTGAAGGGGTTGGGGGTTGCCATAAGGGTAATAGGGTTTGGACAATCATATAGGTGCTAGGGCTTGGTATGACCAGCCGTTTGGGAAAGGAAGAAATACATCGTTCTCACCTCAGTTATGGGTAAATATCAGGGCAGACTGTGTTATTTAAGTTTCGCTAAGCACACAACGGAATGTTAAAATTGGTTAAGTCTATTGGAGAGCTCAATGTATAATACTTCGGAAATTATATTCATAGCAATATATTTAGGAAAGAAAGAGGCTAAATACCGGTCATATTAACTGTTATAAATTTATTTCCACCAACACACATACACACACACACACACACACACACACAAATATATATATAATATATATATATATATATAGAGAGAGAGAGAGGGAGAGAGAGAGAGAGAGAGAGAGAGAGAGAGAGAGAGAGAGAGAGAGAGAGAGAGAGAGAGAGAGATCTTGCTTAGAAGAAAAGTTGTGTATATTACAAAATACAAACAAAAACTTGTTAGATAAGAGAAGTGAACTCGTTTCGAAATGCAGGCATTTGAACAAATTTTTACTGTGTCACTTACCACCTGATCCTAATTAATCCTTTAATTTTCACACTCCTTTTATTTATAAAAAAAAATTAATCTGAACACCGCGTGCATCAAAACCAAAGCAAGTTTGTTTTATTATCATTTTTAAACACAAATTTAACGTCATAACACCACATCACGTGAACATGATCCACGTCACATAAACGTTAAACAAGTCACAGTTAAAAAAAAACAATTTTTAGCTTTATATTATTCCATCGCGTGAAAACGCTTCACGTTTAAATAAACGCTAAAAAACTACTGGTTTTTAAAATCTCAACCATTTGACTCATCTGGTGATTGCATAAACATGAAACTTTAAGTTATGAGTCCAAATCCATAATATTACAATTGATTATATATATATATATATATATATATATATATATATATCGGTTTCATCAGAGTGCAAATTTTATTGAAATGGTCCCGAAATGCTGAAGATTCTTTTATATACTCAAAAATGTTGAAATATCTTATTATAATGGAGATTGTGTGTTTTTCTGTCTGTAACCGAAACTATATTACTACCCAAGTCACAATTCCCTTAGTTATTGACATCACATTCTCAATGATTTTATTTTTATTTAAACCTCAATTATTAATAAAATTGTTTTACATTATTAATACTGTTAACCATATCTACATACTAACAACATGCAATTATATTTATATATACAACAAAATACCAGTTTACAGTGTGAATGGGAAGGCTAATTTGCATATTGATATTAAAAAATCGAATTTAATAAATAAGTGCTTAGTATTATTGATTTCTAACTGTTTGGTTTTATTTTAATAAATATAAGCAAAAATCTCTTCAATGAATCTTAAATGAAATCCATTAACAAGAAAAAATAAATGTCATTTTATTCTTTACTTCCTATTTTAACTAAATACTTAAATTAGAAAAAATAAAAATGAAAGACGAGAGTGATGGAAGAGTAAGTTTCAGTTGTTCTATTTTCGATTATATCCACTCCTGTTTCAAATCTTTTTATCTGCATTCTTATTTAGTATCATTAGTCTTTCTAATTTAATACAATATTTTATAACATTAAAACTTAAATACTTGCACCCGGAGGGTGCATATATTTGCTAGTGAATATAAAAAACCGTTCCCTGTGCTGGAATATAGAAAGGACAGCCCAGAGATTTTTTTTTTTTTTTGTTTTCGTTTGTTCGTTTTTTTTTTTTTTCAAAATTTTCAAAATTTATAACATCAAATATGACCGGTATTTAAACATTTTTCTTTGTTTAAATATATATATATATATATATATATATATATATATATATATATATATATATATGAGAAGTAAATACACAAACGATGTGTTTTGATATGGCTTTTTTTTTTTTTTAGCCGACAATTTTGGCAGAATATGTGCTTAATTGAAGTCGTACCTAATTTTTGAAAGTTAATTAATTAATAATTAATTAATTAATTAGGCGGGCATACCTATTCGAACGTGAGGCTGAACAAATCGAGAAAAATCAATCTCTGTATGTACATTTCGGCCTATTAGGCCTCATCAGTAGAGCTATAGATAAGAAGACCGCCTTGTGCGTGATTCGAACCCTGACTGTCAAGCTGACAGGCGAGGACCGTAACCCCTACACCAACCGGACTTATGCCCGCCTAATTAATTAATTATTAATTAATTAACTTTCAAAAATCAGGTACGACTTCAATTAAGCACATATTCTCCCAAATATATATATATATATATATATATATATATATATATATTATATATAAAGTAAAAAGTCATCGGGGCGGCCTAATGTCGGAACCAGCCAATCAGCGAGGGAGTCTGTCCCATTTTCACTAGCGCTAGCCCAAGGAGATTATCTTAACGTCTGAGGTGGAGCGCCACACCTACCATCAGCTCCTTACTTTACCGCACAGATCCCTGTGCTACTCATACGCTGAGTTGGCGAGGACCGATACATAGGTAAAAGTGTCCAATTGACTGGTAAGTTGGGGATAATTCTATTTGGGATCCTCAATATCTCCCGTACATCCACAATGCATGCACATGTTGATATACACTTATAGATTTATACAATGGTTTTTATAAATCCCTCAGAGATCTCAATGTATGATCATTAATAAATTATTTATCTACAGAGAAATATCTACACTTTCAATATGAATGATTAGTCTCTTCAGACAGACAGTTGTCTCTCTGATGAGACTTGGCTAATTTATTGAGTTCTGCTCCAAATACATTTATAATAGCTAAAAAAACGGGTTGTAAAGTTTTTCTTTCTCATTGAAAGTATATATATATATATATACATATATATGAAAGTGAGTAAACAAACAATGTGTTTATTTATGATATGGCTTTTTTAAGCCGACAATTTTTGGAGGATATGTGCTCAATTTAAGTCATACCTAATTTTGAAAATGAATTAGATAATATTTAATGAATTTTAGGCGGGCATATATGTTCAAATGTAAAGCTAAACAAATCGAGAAAATGTCAATCCTTGTATGTACAATGTAAAAAACATATATATATATTATTTATATTTTTGCTTGAAGGCAATTATAAATGCATGTATCGCATAAAATTCGATAATTATAGAAAATAATCTTGACAAGTAAATACCGCAAAGGATGGCTCGCTATGCAGAACACCGTACAGACTGTTTCGACTTTATTAAGTCTCTTCAGCGATGTATACTAACGACTCCCCTCCGACAGAATCGAAACCGGGACTTCACAGGCATAGTCAGAGACCATATCCGTTCGGCCGCCGGTACATAGCGAACAATCTCTGCGAATTAACCTTGTCAACGATACTATTACACGCCCCTGCCATAGTAGGCAAGTGGACGTTTATTAGTAAACAAACCCGGCCGTAAGCTCTTCGGCGAAGTGAATAAGATTTTTGGATGTTTGTTTTTATAGAAGCAATGTTGAAATAAATATATATATATATATATATATATATTGTTGTGTGTGGTGTGTGTGTGTGTGTGTGTGTGATGGACTCGCTCGTCGATTTCAATATATGAGGACACAACAGTTCAGTTAAGTATGTGAACTATTGGACTATCGACACGGTTGTTTTACACACACACAAACACAGATATATATATATATATATATATATATATATATATATATATATATTATATATAATATATATATATGATATACAAAACTTATTGATAAATCCTCGCGGTGAGAAAAAAAAACAGCAAATAGTTTGATTGTAAAAATATACTACCAAACATCAACCGGGAAGAAAAAAAAATTTTGGTAAAAAAGAAAAGACCAAGATAATCGTACCAACAAAAAATAATCTATTAGTACAATATTTTGGCCAAAAGAAAAAACAATTTATATGCATATATATATATAAGATATATATATTCATACAAACCCGCCAGGAGACTAAAGCTAATAAGTAAAAAGTGCTCAATACCTAAGTAGAGCAAATAATATATATATATATATATATATATATATATATATAATATATATACGTTGTATTTTAGGGGTCTCCGTATGCTTCTCTGGGTATATATTTTTATGTTATTTAATATATTTATATATATATATATATATTAGAGAGAGAGAGAGGGGGGGCGAGAGAGACAGAGAGAGATAAATATATACACAGAGACACTAACACACACTTATGATTAAAGTTATGATTGCCGGTTTTATTATTGACTTATTATATATATATATATATATATATATATATATATATATATATAAGTAAAGAAATAACAAAAGACTTAGAGATTTTGCATTATAGCCTATTTCGGGGAGCTTAGACGAAGTGTCTAATTCTCCCAGCGCATCTGATGAGTCGGGAGAGTTAGACACTTTGTCTAAGCTCCCCGAAATAGGCTATAATGCTAAATCTCTCTAAGTCTTTTGTTATTTCTTTACTTATATATTTGCTCTGTGACTCTAACAATAAGAGCACACATTGAGCTCTCAATTGTTAAAAAAAAACTCCTATGTCGTAAGGAAGATTTCTTCTCTGGACTTTTGGATTATATATATATATATATATATATATATATATATATATATATATATATATATATATGTCTGTGTGTGTGTGTGTGTGTGTGTGTGTGTAAGTTAAGGTAGCGTGGACATGGAATTAACGGTACCTGCTTACTGACAGTTTCTCGGCTATGTGATATTTAGACCAAAAATATCACATAGGCGAGGAACTGTTAATAACCTGGCGACATTGATTTTATGTGCAAACTACCTTAACTTAAATATAATTATTGTATCAATGATATTGAGCACTGTTTACTTATAAACATAGCACCCATACAATATATGTATATATATATATATATATATATATATATATATATTCTGTCCTGTCCAATTTTGTCTGTCTGAATACCCCAAGAAGCCAACCTTGAGATGTATCTCTTTTTTTTCTCATTTACTTCCTGTTTCTATGGTGACAATCCTATACTGTTAAAAAAAGATTTTTATATTTTTTATTTTTTGTTTGAATTTATTTTTTTAAATTCGGCTTTTTTTTTTTTTTTTTTTTTTAGCGATGTGCAAGTCCATAAGTGAATTGAGACCCATCTGATGAGACGGAATTTTGGGGAGCTGTATTAAATCAACTTAGATTTATATAGGCCCCAACTTTGGTCGAAATAAATTTATTATGGAATTACGGTGTTGAGTTCTTCCTTCCTTTATTGATAAATATAGCTCTGTATATAATCTACAAAGTTTATTATACATTGAGCTCTCTTCAGTGATTTAAAGATTCGCTGTATTTATACATACTGGATCATCAATATTAATACAGTGGATCTTAGAAATCACATATAGAATCATCCCTTACTACCAAGTTTTGGATAAATCTCTTATATATATATATATATATATATATATATATATATATATATATATATATATATATATATATATATATGACGGACACCATGGAAACACTTCCTACATTGAAGTCTGACCTGTGTGGCAGCGCCTGTATGTCGAGGATTTCATATGTGTGATGGGGTACATAATAAAAAAATTTTTAAAAAAACTAGCTGGATCCGTGGGCCATCTGCGTGCTCACAACTGCTCACATCTGGACTACTTGTAGAAATGGCCTTATTCTGTCAAGAAGCGGCAAACACCATATATATTGTAACAGACTCGTTGTGGATTGTGATATAAAAAAGAAACCTAAAAAACATAGATTAATCTGTTTTAGTGATTAAATGTGGATCGATATCAGCATTTATTAAACTTAACAGAATACCTAGGAGCTTCTTTCTTTTTTTAAATTTTTTTATTTTTTATTTTTTTGTATAGGGGTCCTACCCCTTTGTAAGGAAATATTGTCTGCGTATTCTAACCGGAAATATAGTACTGTTGTACTCGGTGACAAGTGTAGGGCACACGGTAAGAATCAAACTCAGTGTTGTTGTAGCAATTTAAGAGACTAGCTTGATTGATGACGCGGCGCCCTAAATACGGATAAATATCGATTTTTGTTCGAATTGTCAGCTGATCAGTTCGTGATTCACATCCATGTTTGTTGATAGACGCTTATTTTCGAAGCGTTCATTGTAATTTGGGCGCAAAGTCGTTCACAGAAAATTATCTTGCTTTGTTGTTGGTTTTTTTTTTTAGTCTTTTGTTTGTTTTTTGTTTTTTTTTGGGGGGGGTTTTGTCACCGGGTGCGACACAATTATATTTCCGCTTAGAATACGTACGCTGCATTTCCTTTCAGAGGAGTAAGACCCCATCAAAAAAAAAAATAGAAAAAAGAAAGAAGCTCCTAGGTATAAGACTAACAGTATCTGGTGGTGAGGACCCAGTTCTGGAACTCTAGGGAGTCTGGAGTACTCCTTCATTGACATTACACCTATTTGACTCGGAGGGGTAGTACCTGTTAGGGTCCAATTTATAGACCAAATAAATTTGTTTAAATATTATTAGTATTAGATAGGAATACATGATACCATATAACTGAGTGTGAATTATTTACATTAATAGTTACTAGAAGTTATAATTGTTTATTAAGGATTTTTTTTTTCAAACCATATATATATTTACTAATAAAGGATTATTAAATATGAATAATTACGTGAAACCATATACTTAAAGATAAATTATTAGTTTGTTTGGATTGTTGGATTTTACGGCATATCAACCCTTGGGTTATTTTATGCTGAAGACGATTATTTCTATTCATGCTTGATGAGTATACAAAATCTTTTGGCTGAACTTGAACAAAGGTGTCAAAATTAGGGTGACCCAGAAAAAACAGAACCCAAATTATTTATTTATTTTTCCATTAAACTAAACTTAAACCCCAACCCCAACCCCAACCATAACCCTTAAGCCTAATCTTAACCCCTAACCCTAACCCTAAACCCCCAAGTTAAAATTAACAGTTTTATTACAAAATTTTTGGGTTCTGTTTTTCTGGGTCACCGGTATACAGGGTGACCCAGAAAAAACAGATTTATTTATTTTCCCATTAAACTAACCTTAAACCCCAACCCCAACCCTAACCCTAACCCTTAAGCCTAATTCTAACCCCTAACCCTAA
>CM042156.1:88541200-88543700 GCA_023376005.1 Doryteuthis pealeii | reverse complement strand
TTTGACCGGTTTGTTTTTTGGAATGGCTTTTTGCCGATAATTTTTGGGAGAATAAGTGCTTAATTGGAGTCGTACCTAATTTTGAAAATTAATTAATTAATTAATAATGAATTAGGCGGGAATACCTATTAAATGTAGGCCGAAATGTACATACAGAGATTGATTTTTCTCGATTTGTTTAGCCATACATTTAATAGGTATTCCCGCCTAATTCATTATTAATTAATTAATTTTCAAAATTAGGTACGACTCCAATTAAGCACTTATTCTCCCAATAATTTTGACCTATTTAACCCATAGATGGTACCCTAACATGTACTACCACTCTGGGTCAGAGTGGACCTGAAAGTAATGGCGATGAAGGGGTACTCCACACTCCACAGTGCTCCCAAATTGGAACTTCACCATTAGATGCAGCTTAAGGTCATCCCCAGGATAATAAGACCCTCAGGCACCACCTTCTAGCACATATATGATTGTTGCATAGCGCTTCTTCGCTCAACTCGGGCCACAAAATCGTACATGTTATATACTGTTGCTGGTATACAGCTTAATGAAATCACAAGGCATGCTGTATGTAGTAGGAGATTTGACTCTTTATTTAATTCCCTCGTGACGAGTGTGCGGGTGACGGCGTTGACAATGGGAACTACTACTACTACTACTACTACTGTTGGGATCTCAGGCACAGACGGGTGAATGGACCTCACTGCCCGCTGGCAGCGATGATGCGTGACCGCGGTCAAGTACGTTCTCGTCGGCTGTCTCTCTCCGGACTGACTCTGGGTTGACTGACGACCGCTTAAGTATTGACGACCGCCCACGCATTTTAATCTTTCTCTTTGTCCCTCAGCCGGAAGTCCTTACTTCCTTTTCCAGTGTCTTTGTTCAATTTTCCGCTTGTATAGAGGAAGTCTTTTGTTATACTAGACTTTCTGTCTACCTTATCCATTGACTTCCCAGTTCAATTTTTCCTTGTCTTTTCGTACTTCCCGCGCAAAACAAATGCGACTATCACCAAACCATAACAATGATAAAAAGGGTTCAGTTTTGCCATGAGGGCAATAGGGCTGGGACAATCATAGAGATGCTAAGGCTTGACATTTCACCACGCTATTACGGATGACAGTGGTAGGTAAAGAGTTAAGCAAAGACGAAATCCAATCAATGGCGTGCAACGGCGTTTTCAGAAGAAAGGTAGAATTCTTGGCGACTAGACGATCCATTTATGATTGGCACAAGAACACATTGAATAAAACAGTCTGTCTGTGTTAAAGGGAAATCTCTTAAGAGACCATCAGTATCCGTAAAAGAAGAAATAAAACAATTGGGACATGTTTGTGCTCGTGACCTATGCAACCCACCAGAAATCAATAAAAAAGGCAGGTCACGAGTTAGAAATTCCGCACCAGACAGTTTTGGAAAATTCTGCGGAAATGGTTGGAAACGATTCTTTACACTCTGCAATTCTTCTTTTTTTTTTTCTTTGTTTTAATGGCATATCAACCTACGTGGGTTACTCAATGCCAAAGAATGGTTGGTTGCTTTGTTTTACGTCATATCAACCCTTTTCAGGTTATTTAATGCCGAGTCATGTCTTTATAATAAACTAAGGACTCAGATTACTTTAATTGCCTGTTTTTGTTTACGTAGTCACCCAATCAGGTATTGAACAGGATCATCACTGCTTAACTTCGATAAACAGTGGGAACCGATGCTTTCAGTGTGACTTGACTGTAATCTTTCTTTCGAGTCATTTAATGTCGAATCAAGTCAATTTTATTAAAAAATGGACTCAGGTTGCTTAAAGTACCTGTTGTTGTTTAAGTAGTCACCCAATCAGGTGTTGAACAGGCTCATCGTTGCTTAACTTCAGTAGAACAGTAGTGGTAATATTTAAGCCATATTTGGGGATCTGCAGTTATAGCAAATTCCAAGGGATAAAGACATAATCACATTCGATGGTTTCTGTATAGAAATACTGGGGCAACGTGAAAATGAAGTTGGGTTCGGAGAGCGTTTTATTTTCAACTCTTAGTCGACCTAGTTGCAATAATAAAATCCAACCAACCAACCAACCAACCAACCAACCAGCTTAGTTACCTTAATGAAGTTCAATACGTAATTAAAACAACCTTAATCCCCAAACCCCTAAACCGTAACCCAATTCGCAAAAAAACTTAATTCATACACTGTAGTTAAACTGTCATGGATCACCACCAAATAAGTTCCCGTTTTAATTTTGACGACGATTTGCAAGTTTAACCACACACACACACACACACAGATGTATATATAATATATATATATATATATATATATATATCTTACCAATCCACAACACACACACACACACATAACTTGAGTTTTCACTTCCGCTGTCGTTTATCGCTACAGAAAAAATTTATACACACCCACACACACACAACCACATACCTAAAAAATGCACAATGTTTCCTTCAATACACACACTAACAGCGCTACATACTCACACCTTAAA